>VZRR01006605.1:0-76195 GCA_013398015.1 Oreocharis arfaki | reverse complement strand
ATCAGAGGGATGGAGCAGCTTTGTTACGAAGAAAGGCTGGGAGAATGGGGGTTGTTCAGCCTGGAGAAAAGAAGCTTCAGTGTGACCTGTGGCTTTACAGTACCTGAGGGGAGCCTACAGCAAAGATGGACAGAGACTATTTAAAAGGGATGGAGTGACAGGACAAAGGAGAATGGCTTCCCACTGCCAGAGAACAGGGTTGCATGGGATATTGAGCAGAAATTCCTCCCTGTGAGGGTGGGGAGGCCCTGGCACAGGTTGCCCAGAGCAGCTGTGGCTGTCCCATCCCTGGAAGTATTCCAGGCCAGGTTACACAGGGCTCAGAGCAACCTGGTCTAATGGAAGGTGCCCCTGCCCACATCAGGGGGGTTAGAATGAGATGATCTTCAATGTCCTTTCCCACCCAAACCATGCTGGTATTCTATGTGCCACCTCTGGGGCCATGGGCCATATCCCTGGGCCGTATCCCTGGTGCAGAACCCATCCCATGCCTGACCTTGCTGCATCATCTTCAGTGGGGCTGGTAGCATCAGGGGCTTTGGGTAATTTAGCTTAGGCACATTTGGGACATTTTGGAGTGATCCTTGGGGCAGACACACAAGCTGCCAAACCCTGACAAAACCAGTGTGGCAAGCAGGTAGGGAACAGGAGGTCTGGCTTGTGACTCCCTTTTATCTTCCTGTCTTGCCCAGGGAGGTGATAGAGGCATCATCTCTGGAGGTGTTCAAGAGGCACCTAGATGTGGCACTGGGTGACATGTTTAGTGGTTTAGGGGTTACCATGGCAGTGCTGTGTTGATGGTTGGACTTGATAATCCTAAAGGTCTCTTCCAACCTTCATGATTCTATTCTACAACTGCAGAATGGGTGTAATTCCTATTCACGCATTTATTCCTTACCAACATTTTTGCCCCCACTCTCTTTCCAACACTAACTTCATCTTGTAAATCATGAAGAATAAGAGTCAGTGAGTGACAACGGCCTTAATAAAAATAAGTTTCCTTTCTTTCCTTTTTCCCCTTCATTTGGTGTGTGCTTCAGCAACACTGTCGATGGCTTGACTTGATGACCTTAAAGGTCTCTTCCAAGATTGATAGTTCTATGAGTCTATGTGGGAAGTCCAAGCCTACATGCACTGTTCTTGTTGAAATTTTTCTTGCTACTAAACTGTAAGGCCACTACCACCCTTGTGCTGAGGGACTGAGCCAGCAGTGTTGCCTTGTGGCCAAGAAGGCCAACACCACCCTGGGATGCATCAGGAAGAGCATTCCCAGTGGTCAGGGAGGTGATCCTGCCCCTCTGCTCAGCCCTAGTGAGGCACATCTGGAGGGCTGTGTCGAGGTCTCTGGACTCCTCAGGACTGGAGAGACCTGGAGCTCCAGGAGCAGGTCCCACAGAGGCTGTGGAGATGAGGAAGGGCATGAAGCAGCTCTCTCACAAGGAAAGGCTGAGGGACCTGGAGCTGTTCAGCCTCAAGAGGAGACCTGGCTGAGAGGGGACCTCATACCTGTCTGTCCCTGTCTGCAGGGAGGGCTCAGAGCAGGGACCAGACTCTGCTCCCTGGGGCCCAGCAATGGGACAAGAGACCATGGGCAGAAATGGATGCCCAGGAAGTTCCACCTGAATATGAGGAAGAATTTCTTTCCTGCGCAGTGACCAAGCACTGGAACAGAGACCAGAGAGGGTGTGGAGTCTCTCTCACTGGGGATATTCCAGACCTGTCTGGACACAGCCCTGTGCCTTATGCTCTCTGATGACCTTCTTTGAGCAGAGAGGTGGGACCCAATGACCCACTGTGGCCCCTTCCAATCTGCCCCGTTCTGTGTTTCTGTGATTCTGTGACTGGGGCTCCCGTCAGCGCCATGGGACTCTAGGCAAGCCGCCCCTCCGAAGGCCGAGAGGGGAGATGTGACAAAGCCGGCTGTCGCTGCGCGGGCCAGGCCGCAGATGCAGGCCCCGGGATGCGCCGCGATTGCCATGGCGACGCCCAACCGCCCCCTCGGTTGTCATGGCAGCGGGCAGAGAAAGGGTTTGCCGATGGCGCCGCCGGAAGTGCCGGCGGGGGCGGGGTCTGGCCCGGAAGTGCAGCCGGCGCGGCGGGAGGGACGGGGTGCCTCGGCGGGGCAGGAGAGCGGCGAGTGGACGCTGCCGGTGTCGGAGCGGCGAAACCGGGGCTACCCGGGCCGCCGAGGGGCCGGAGCGGCGGGGCTGGCGGGGTGCGGGCGGTCCTGACTGACCGGAGCGCAGAGCGGGGACACCCCGCCCCTTCCTCCCCGCGGGCCCTGCACGGGAAGNGAGGATGAGCCTGCTGTGCGCGCAGTATCTCCGGTGAGTATCTCCAGAGCGCGGCGGGCAGACGAGGCCGCGGCCGGGCGGCCTGGGGATGGCTGGGAGCGGGCGGACGTGGAGCCCTCAGGCCTCGCAGCGGCAGCGAGGGGCGCTGGGCGATGAGCGGGGCGTGACTGGGGCGGTGCGGGGGACCCAGTCACCGCGCTCCCGAGCCCCATGGGCGGGCGAGCTTGACTGCCGCATGGCCCAGGGACTCCCCAGCAAGGTCACGCCGGTGCCTTGGAGCCGCGGAGAGTGTAGGAGAGTCCATCGGCTTTCCTGCCGCAATTCTCCATGGCTTCCCAAGGAGGTGGCGGGGTAACCCGCCGTTGCGGAGCGACCGCGAAGTTTGACCCCGGCGGTGGAGCGGGACCAGAGCTCGCAGCCCTGGGACGTGCTCTGGGAGAACGGCAGTAGCAGGAGTCGTGTCTCAGCCTTCGCCATCAGCTGGAAGCCCTCAGTCACGGCTGACACAGCCGGTCGGTGCTGGGGACGGTCAGCTGAGGGGTTGGGAAAGGAGTGAGGCTGCCAGGGCTGTGCTTTGAAGCAGAACCGTTCCCGAGTCCCTCAAGTCGAAAGCACGAGATACCTCACGTTGATACGAGCGGAGCTTTGATAGGCTTTGGGGTGAACTTACACTTTGGGTGGATTTACACCCAGATGCTCATTCTCTAGTGGTTTTGGAAAGCAACGTCGTGAGCTACAAATGGCTTTTTAGTAGCTGTAAAGTACTAAATGCCCAGGTTCATCGTGTTGTGTCACCCCTGACCCTTCCAGAACACCTCTCGGAAAAGGAGCAGGTATGCCAAAAGGGTGTGCACATTCCTTCTGAGGAGTTCAGGGCTTGGGAAGGATTTAGAAGGAGTGAATTTGATGAGGATTTTACGTTTTGAAAGCACTTTGTATCCGAAGTTCTGAAACACTTCAGCAGTGTCTCCTTGCTGGTTCTCAAAATCCTTCCCTTGCTCCTCATCTTGTGTTTTATCTCTGCTTCCGTCTGTTAGCCCAGATCCTACCTCAAGGTTATTTCTTCAAAAAAGAAAAAAAACGTAATTTGTTTATCTAATAGCAAGTTTATGAACCTTTTTCTTTTCCAGGGGAGTACACCTATGCTGTCATAAAACTTCTTCATTCTTTCTTTCCTCTTATATTATGAAAAAGCTCTTAAACGCCTTATTATTAGCAATCTTCTACCAGTAAAAGACTTGCTTTTTTATTGTAGAATGTGTCTTAATAGTATTTTAACCTCTAGCTCCCTGTTCCTTCCTGTGACTGCATGTGTCCTTTGGCTGCTTTGTGTTGTGGGAGGCCGTACCACTGAAGTCACATATGTCCCTGGTCCTGTCACCTTCCTGCACCACCAGGCTCTTCCTTAGCGTTCTGCTGCACCAAGCTGGAGATCCTACCTGCAAGCTGTGGGCAGGAATCACCTGTTTCTCCTCTCTTTGTTCCTCCCACACTTCAGCTCATCCTGGGTTGTTCTTGCTTTTTCCTGACTGCCTCAATTGTATTGTGCCAAAGCAACAGGACTGAAGCATGCGGGCACTAGCATGTTACAGGCAATGACTCTGTCACCAAGAATCTTATCTCTTCCTAAAATGACAGGACAGTCCCCCTTCCAAACTTTTCAAGCACTCTGTAGTCCATCATCTTCATTCTGCCTCTAAAGACCATTTGGGTTTGTTCTCTGTGTAGAAGGTATGCTTGGGGAAGGTTTCCTTGAAAAGCTGTGAAATGCTTTTTACATCCACAGAGTGTACATTTAAATTGTTTGATTTGCATAGGGCAGAAATGCAGCTGCAGATTACTGCAGTCCAGGCTCATAAAAGGAACTGGGAATAGAGCCTCAGACTCTCGGAGCCAGTTCTGTTAGTCCTCTCTCTTAAGGAGGAGAACCTCCTCCTTTTTACTGTGGCAGGACAGGCTCAATCCGACTGTAATGAAGAAGGAATAGACCAAAGTGTAACAAAGTGAGAGGACAGCTTAACAAATCATTGTGCCAGATGAAGACATGGAGCAATTAGTCTCTGCTGTCTTCATTATCTTAACACTGGAAAAGGACAGAAAAGTTTCTGTGAGAAATCATTTTTCTGTGTATTTGAATTTTAGACAGAAGTGAGCCAGATTTCTAAGGTGAACATGTAATGGTTGAATAACTAGTGAACTAATGACTCTGCAAGAATTGAACTGCTGAAATGATGAGCAGGGAAGAGGGGACTTTTAGCTGGACTACCTTAACTCTTCCACTTCTAATTTCTTGCTTTCTGCATCTGTGTGAATCAGCTGTTTTAAAATGCTGTCCTTGAAGGATTGCGCCCCTTCAATCAACCTATGAGAACTGAGGAACACATGAGCCTTCTACAGAAGTCTTCCAGGAAGAGCAAATAAGGCTACATCTACTGAGTCTTTGAAAAGTTGCAGGAGAGTGTTTTTAAGTCATCTTCATATGTTGCAACAGATTTTTGGGATTTTTGCTTTCCCAGTCTAATGCTTTTCAAGGTCACCTGTCAAGAGTATTGGAGTGTATTCTCTCCTGTCTAGTTTCCTACATACTTCTCTGGAGTCATTCTTTGAGTCACTTCTCAAAGATTTGCATCGCATCTGGTAAGGTGAATAGACCTTTCAGAGGGTTCTTTTAGGAGATAAGAACCTAAAAGATGTTTTAGGAAGCGGGCACAGTTCAAGTCTCCCTGTTCAGGTGAACCTGTTCATCGCATCTGGCTGAAAACTTGTATCCATGCTATTTGTGCTGCTTGGGGAATCTACAAGCACTCCCCATAAATCAAATTAATCTCATGTGGCACTTGTCTTACAGTGAATGTTTCATGTATCCTGCTAGATAAAAATAAGTCACTTTTAAGCAAAACATCACTGATAGGATTTCTGACACAATAGCACAGAAACTTCCGAGCACATCCATTTTATAAGCCAGTGTTGAGCTTCAGTCCATGTTTGTTCACTTTAGAGAAATGATCTTCAATGCCACTTTTATATGTTAATGTTCAAAATGGAGTTAACTAAGATTCAGAAGTTTAGCAGTTTGACATATGACTGTCTCAATTGCATTTCAAAAAGATGTGAGCTCAGTTACCAGTTACATGTGGCGTTGCCCTGGTAAATTGTGGCTTTTACCACAAGCACAAATACGGAATAAAAAGTGCTTGAATTACAGGGCTTGAACACTGCTTAGAAATTCCAGTGCTGATGAACCAGTAGGTAGTTTTCCTGTAGACTTATGATGAAGCTATAACCGACTTCATTAAAGGTTTGACTGCTTTAATAACTCAAATTGTGGGTCTCCTTTTGAAGACTCATCAGTAGCTCCATTAACTTCTGCATCTGTTGTGTCTCTTCATGGTTGCTCCTTTGCTGTCTGCTGGCCCGTGATGCACCTCTTGCAGTGTTTCTTCACTGTTAAAGAAGGAGGGTAGAGCGGAGGTAATTGCAGTCTTTGTGTGAGCATGTTCTGGTACTCATTCCTGGTCAGGATGATGTAGAGGTGATGCTTGTCTGTGCTGGAGAGGCACCAGCCAGAATACTGTTTGAATGAGTCTCAGCAAGACTAAGTCAGTTATTTAATTACCTTGAGAGTATATGAAGGGAAAAGTTAGTAAATATAACCTCTTAATAGAGAACCCTGTGTCCCTGCAGTGGGCTTCCTGAAGTTGGCAGGATCACAAGGTAACTTGGGCTGGAGGAGACCTCAGGAGGCCCCTGTCCAGCCTCCTGCTCACTGCAGGGACAGCTCTGGGATCAGACCAAGTGCCCAGAGCTTGAAAACCTCCAGGGATGGAGACATCTTAGCCTTTTGGGGCAGCCTGTGTGTCTGCTTGAATGTCCTTGTGGTGGAAAAGATTTTCTGTACATCAAGTCTGAACCTCTCCTTTTTTAACTTATGCCCGTTGCCTCTTGTCCTCCTACCACACAGAGAGCCTGGATCCATCTTCTCAATCCCCTCCCTGGAGGCATGTGGTAGCTGTAGGTGCCCCGGAGCCTTCCCTACCTCAGGCTGCCCAAGCCTGGCTCCCACAGCCTCTCCTCCAGTCCGAATGCAAGTGCTCTAGCCCCGACTGCCCTGGAGGCCTTGCTCCAGCTGTTCCATGGCTTTCTTGATTTGTCTTGGTATCTGAACAAGACCAGTCAGTCTTGGAAAGTATTCCCTCCAGCTTTTTTGTTTTCTAAAATGATTAGTGCTACTTTCATACAATATTTACTCTTGAATTTTAAACAGGGGTGGCATAGTGGCGTTTGCTTTGGCCTTCCAGGAGGCACCTCATAGCAGGATGTTTTCTTTGAGGGAACATAAGGTCTCCCTTCTAGTTATGTCTCTTTTTTCCTCTATACAAGATGTCTCCACTGTTTGATAACTAGAATTTCTGCCAATATTTAATATGAGCAACACTTCTTATTCTTCTTTGAGGGTGAGGGTAATGATTTAAAAAGGCAAAGATTGATGATGGCTGCTATTTACTTAGGATCAACCAGCTTTTTGTGGTGACCTCTGAAGTGAAAAGAATCACAATAAAAAAAGTGTCAAGCAATTCCCCACTGAGCTTTTTGCTGAAGGAAATACATCTTGCTGAGAGCCCCAAGACATGCACCATACTCCTCAGGTCTCTGGGCAGCTATTACTTGCTCTCTTGTTCCTGTCATGGGCATCCAAATTACTGAGCATCCTCCTGCCACCTGGGGACAACTTGTGCTAAAGTCTGGGTGTATCTGTGATAATTTTTTGTTTTTCAAACCTAGATTCTTAAGGAAACAAGACTTGTTCAAATGTGCTGAAGTTGCTTGTTGCCATTATAACTTCGTGAAAGTTAGCTGGTAAGGTGATCATGTTTGGGTGATCCAAATGACTGTGCCTTTTGAGAGAGAAGCAGGCAGTGCCCAGCTGGGGTAAAGCAGCACTTCCGGAATTTCTCCTCAGCTGTGGTGTACTCGTTTCTGTGCCGGGGTTTGAGCATGCTCCTCTGTAGGGAGGTAACAGCAGGGGTGGGAGTGCTTGTGCAGGTTAGCAGGTGCTGGGCACATTTTCCTGCTGGAGGAACGGGCAGAAAGGTGAATGTGTGCCAGAGAGAAGACGGCTGCAGTAACCAGAGAACCTGAATTGCTTAGCATTTGGCAAAAGTTTGGCCAGACAGACCAAGGGTGGGTTTTAAACTTGAACAGTTCTTGACAGAAGTTTCTCACTCTCCCTCACCCTTAACTCGGATTTGATGGCATAAGTTTATGACCAAATGTAAAGTAAGCTGAACTGGGGAACCACACTAGGTTAAAACTGCTTTAGTTTTGTTTTTTACCCACGGGGTTTGGTCCGAGTTGGTTTCCTGATCCCATTCATCGTGTTACTACAGATGTGCTGACAAAAAGGGTGAAGTGGTGTGTAACAGGATTGGAGCACTAATGGTTAAGAGCAGGGTGGGGCTGCTGCTTGGAGTGATAGTGCTCGTTATCGTTAAAGTGCTCACTGACCCAGAACCCTAGTAAAGAGTGTCCTGTTTCCTAGAATATGGCTGTAGCTATATATAGAATGTCATCCTTAAAGAATGTACCTGGTATCACTGTCTCCCTGATTCCAGTCTGGACTGAGAGTCACTTCCCCTTGCTGCAGAATGCTGCTTATTGTGGATGCTGTTACTGCACTTTCTTTGTGCTCTGCTATGAGGTTACTTGCACAACAGTGTTCCAGTGACCTAGAAGTGCAGGTTAGTGTAAGTAAAGTTACAGCTGTATTTACTTATTTATTTTTGATAGCAGGGATGGTTCCTGTAGCAATTAGTTTTTGTTCTAGCCTGCATATTCCTATGTAGTTTGATCTTCATTGGAAAAGAGAAAGTTCTGTTGTGGCAGTAAAACCAGGTGATGCTTGTCTGAAGCTTTGATGAGGGAGTGCACCAAAGCATTTTGAGAAGGTTGCCACTATCCCTTAGTATAGGGGGTTGGAGGGTTTTTTGTTGTCAGTTTCTTTGTTTCAGCGCAAGAAACTGGTAAGAAGGTACGTTTTCTTGGTGAATTGTTTTATTTAAGTATTTGGTGTTCAGTATACTGTGATATTCTGGCTACTTGTAAAATCTATTTCTTCTGTCCTAGGAAGTTCTATCAAGTAACTATAGCTTGGTCCAGTGAGATGATTTTTGCCTCTAAATAAACTTATCTGGGCACTGAATTGTATCACAAACTTTTAAGTTAAGCAACTTAAAGCTCTGTTTAAATCAATCTATATGGAAACTGAAGCTGCCCTGCTTTTTAGTTTGCCATATTGACTGTTGTGGGCTTTTTCAGATGTCTTGGTGCTTCCTACGGAAGAAGGAAAGGTTGGGTTGATGGGAGAAGACAATGACTTGATGGATAAATGCCTTGGCATCTTCCCTGCGCTGCTCAACCAGCAAAAATGAGTATAGAAGAGGAGTAATTGCAGTTCAAGTGCATGGTGGCGGAGGGGGGCGGGGGAGAGGATATTTGCTGTAGGACCTGATTTTGCTGGAGGAAGAGCTGCTGGGGGTTGTAGAGGTTTAAGGGTTCTTCATCACTGCTGTTAGATCTTCACAACAGCAGCAGAGATTCACTTGTAGGAGCAGGCTGGTAAAAGAGCAGTTAAAGAATGCAGCTGTAATTTGTAAGGTGTATATGTGGGAGGACATTAGTTGTTGCTTTCATTACTTTGAACTTGAGGATTGTCCTCATTTTTCTGGAAAAACTGCACAGCTGCTGTCAAGCAGGAGGGGAATAAACCCACAGATTTTTTTCTTAATATCATTAGCAGAGATGCATACTTTGGTCCTTTACTTTTTAATGTATTAGAGGGAGGTCATAGATTTCAGTGGTGTTTGGGAAAACATAGGTTTTTCCACCTCAGGGAGGGATATGGTGTCTTATTTCTCCATCTTACTGCTGTGGACAGAATAGAGGAATAACAAATTGTTTGTTGTGAGGTGACATGAGGACTCTGGGCCATCATTTCTCTTGATTCCATACAGGGTGGAAGGCTGGTGGCTTTGTTTCTGTTTGCCTGCTGAGCACTTGTGTTGTTACACTGGACAAGGTATTGCAGGAAGCGTTACAGCTGCACTGGAGTCATCACCAGCTGCCACTTGTGCAGCCCTGCTCCGAGTCCTGCCTTTGGGCCACGTTTCTAGACTTGATTGCTCCCTGCTGCTCTTCCCATTTGAATTTAAGACAAATTTTTGATTGTAAACTTGGGGACTTCCCAGATGACCAGATGAGGGGGAAATGGCTTAAAGTGTTCTAAAGCTGAGTGTTTAAATTCCTCTGAGTTAAATCACTTGTTCAGATTAATGTAATGCTGTGAGTTGGGGTGGAATAAACTTTTTTGAGTAACATTAGGCCTGCTTTCTCTTCTTTCTGTATTCCAGTAGGACTTTTCTTGGATTATTCACACTGGCTTCTACACTCAAGGGATTATCATAAGGAACCAGAAGGCTGAGGAGTCTCTGAATCTCTTGGGATTGTTACAGAGCTGTGGATGACAGACTGAATTTCACTGATGGGACTTAAATCAGAGATACCCTTGAGGTACTTAGGAGTCCTGCCAGAGCTAATATTCTCTTCCATCTTCAGGGAAAAGGAAGATAATATTTCTGAAAGTACTTGTGATGTCCCTGATACATCAGCAGTCTACTTCTTATCTTTTAATTTCCTTGGTTTTGGTGCTGAAAGTGTCCTCTAGTGCTCAGCCTGGTTGAACAGTTTTCTGCTTTGTCTAATGGTGGTATGCATAAAGCATTTATTTTATTTCTCCCCTTCCTCTCCTCTGAAGTGTTGTCTGTTTTGAGTCTGTAGGCTCTGCTTGTGGTGCAGCTGAGTTATCTCAGAGCTACTCACTAGCTGTTAGAAAATGAGAAATTAATTTTGAGTGTGGAACCTTTAAGGCTGATTCTGCCAAAATAGTGTGGGGAGTATTTCTTGAACTACTTAAAGGAACCTCCAGCAGGGATTAGACTTTTTGTTTGTAAAATGGTAAAACAGACCTTTTGGGCGTCAAATGTCTTTATTTCAGACTTTGGTGTTTCATGATGCCTTGATTTAATGAGGCCTTTAGAGTTGTTCATATTTGATCAGGCTGCAGCAAAGGACAGTTTGTTTGGAGCCAGCCTGTTCTGGGCTCCCTGCAACCCCTGGTAATCTGTGCTGTGTTATTTACCACATCTTAACTTCCCTACATGTGAAGAATAAATGAATTTTTGATAAATCTGTTGGGAAGACCATTTTCTCCCTTTGTTTTGTGATAGTCCTGTAAATTGTGCTACTGTCTGTTGCAGTGAAATTCTCCTGGTGTTTGATTTGCCATGTCCTGTGTTGGTCTCACCATGATGTGAAGAGAGCATGTGAATATTGCTTTGTGTCAAACAGCTGTGACTGTGTGATAATCTTTTTTTAACCCAAACAACCTTTTACAGCTTTGGCTCCTGGCAGTACTGGTTTTGGCAGAGCCTTTGGGCATTCCTTCTCTTAATTCAAGGTATACTTGAGGCTGTTAAAAGGGGTCTTTAGGGCAGATTTTTCCAAACTAGCCTAATAATAACTGAAAATGGAAATGCTTAATCCTCTGTACCTATGGAAACAGGGAGAAGGAAGGATGAGACAAGAAGTTGTCTGTCTTGAAGTAGTGCAGATACGTGTTGGTGACAATGCCATGACCGAACTTCTGAGCAGAGAGACTTGATCCAGCCAGATATTCCCAGGAAAATGCCAATCTGTTGGTAAGAATAGTGTCCAAAAGATTTAAGCCACATTTATAAGTATTTAAGAAAGACCCAGCTCCTTCCTCCCACCAAAAGTGTATAAAAACATGAAAACTGTAGCAGCTCTTTAGAGCTCAAACGTGCTTCTTCAGTTACTAGTAAAATAAAGGAAATATTTCAATTTTAAGAAAAAGGTGAGATTTTTGAATTGATTAATGATTGTAAATTAAACTATTAAAATATAGAGAGTAAACTTGCAAAAAAAATCTGGATGTTGTTTCAGTTTGTCTTAATACAGATAGGTGTAATGTTGAACATATGTGTGAAATCTTTAACTAGAAATGAAGGGATAAAATACTTAATGTGCATTGTCGACATGCATTTGAATTATTACAGCAGGCCTTAATTTAGGAGCATGTCACATAGATTGTGCCAGGGCATGAATGTCTGGCAGGTTTTGCACCCAGCTTGAACATACCCTGGCTATTTAATTTAGAGATTTATTTTGTTTTGAGGTAAATGGTAGGAGATATGGGGCACAGGGCAAAGACAGCTGTAGAGGATTGTGGCTTGCCCTGACTTCAGGTGAAGTACTCGTTTTCTGGTTTTGATATCAAAGACTAAAATAATCTCTAATGCTTGAAAGTACCGAGAAAAATATTTCCAATGTGTTTCTAATGAAGATATCAAGTGCTTGGTGATGCTGCTTGTGCAATTACAGGCTATTTTGGTAGCTTCCATCATAGGTGGCCAGTCAGAAGTCAGTGCTAAAAAAAGTGCTGTGTCTGCCTGTAACATTATGTTGTGTTGTCAGAATTTGGGGATACTCATTCAAGATCAGTTAAAATTCTGTACTCTTTGATAAAAGAAAAAAAACGTATCTTCTGTCCTGTATAACTGATTCTGTTAATTCCTGAAATAATAATTTGAGAACCACTATACTGGAGCATTAGGTGATGTGGGTCAAGAGTGTTTTGTCTTCAGGAAGGACAGATCCAAAAGACATGAAGATCTTTGGGCCTTTAAGGACTCAGCTGCAGGAAATTTTTTGTGTGTAATTGGAAATGCTGTTGAACATACGGATTTCAGATTTTGGTATTAAAGCAGCATGATTCACCTGTTTTCCCTGCTTTATTGTCAAATGCTGAAGCACAGTGCCAAAATTACTCTATTTTCAAACTTCTTTTGGACATGCTGGTATACTACACGAAACAAGTGATGATGAAGTCCAATCTATAGTGTTTGCAAAGTGGAATGCTGGGGCTGCATTGGCTTGTGCAGCCTGAGTAGCACACAAATATTGAGTTAGTAACTGGTAACTATGTAGTCACATGGTAAGTCTTTTGATGGCATTGTCTCTTCTTGCTTAGTATGCCTCAAAGATTCAGAAAATGTCTTTTCTGAGTGAGGACAGTCCCTACCCTTCCCCACCTTCCAGAAGAAGCAGTGGGTTGAGCAAGGCTGGTGATGTTTTCCGTGGGATTTGGTGGGAGGAAGGAGCTGGAGTGGGTGAACCCAAGGCACGTGGCAATTCCCAAAGGCAAGACGTAATGCCATGTGGGAACGGTTTGGCAGAATGTCCAGGATGCTGCTTTGGGCTGTGGAGGTGACTTGATAGGGCTTCTAAAACAAGCAACTAAGTGTTTGTCAGCAATAACATCAGGGTAATGAAATGGGCTACGTAACCTTTTGAGGTCCTTTCTAGCCTTACAATTTGATCTTCAGGTGGGATGTGTTAATCCATTGCTACAGAGCCTTGTCTTCAGCCATTCCAGAAGGTAATGAGGTCTGGTCTGACTGCTGAAAGGGAGACTGCAGTCTGGAAAACTGCATTCATGTTATTCTTTTCTACAGTTTATGTTTAGTAAAGGTCTGCTAAATCCCCACTTTTTTCTATATGTGATTCATAAAGCAGATACTGATTTGTAGTCAGCTGAACATCATGTGAACTTTTCTGGCACAGAACTAAAAAGGACTCTGTCTTTAGGTCTTGAGATTTAAATTTGAATTCAAATTGGTTTTTTGTTTTTATAAAAATATTTAGGCTTCACAAGCAGATTTAACCTTGGAAGTTACAAATTTGCTCAGATGCTTGCTCCTAACCAATCCATTAGTTTTTAAAATGGGAAAGGAGGTTACTGGTTAACTGGGAGTACCTGGGAGCATTCAGTGGGGCAGTGGTGGCAGCAGATCTGTTTGGAGGCAGTTTGGGCCTGAAGGAACAGAGCTACACAGGTCAGCTGGACTTGGGCCAGGGAGCTGCATCTCTTCAGCCAGGCTGGATTTCCTCCAGAACTGTTGATGTTTGATGGGGCTCAAAAGCTTCGAGCTGCACCTTTCCCAGAGAGGACAGTTCTTGTAGTAGTGTATCCATCTGCTTCCCTTCTTCTGTACTAATAACATTTGCTAGATCTGAACTGGTTGGATTGGTCATAGGTTTCTTCTTCCCCTGAACACAGAACAGAGTAACTTCCCATATTCCAGGAGTACCATGTGTTTTGGTGGTGGACTCAGGTATTGTAGCCAACAGCCCATCTGGATGAGCCACTCCTGAACTGAGGAGAATCAACAGCAGAGGACTGGACTGCAGGAGAGTCATGTGTTGCTAAGCCAGAAATTACTCGAATATTCTCTAGCTGAAAAGTAAATTTATCTCAGAACAGCATTGCCTGTGTGTTTCTGACAGAGAATGGGGAGCAGCTAATAAGACTCCTGTAAACGATTGGCAGTGATGCACTGAGTACCCATTTGATTATCATAAATGGAGGATATCATTCTCCCTGATTGGTTTTCAGCCTTCTGCTGCTACTGTGCTTTCAGCATATGGTTTGCATTTAATTTCAAAATGGAGAATCGAAAATAATTTCTAAGATGCACCTTGCAATTAGGATCATACCCAGATGTAATCTGAGTGTTTTTATCAAGGCTTGTCCGTACCATGTGGTGTCCTTTCAAACCTCTTAATTATGAAAAGCTTTTTAAAACTTTTGAATATGTCATGTTTGTGCATAGATGTGTGTTTTGTGTGATGTTGATGTGATTGAGAGTTTATAAAACAAATATGGCGAAAACCAGGTTACAATTACTGAATGACCACAGTAATTTAAATATCAGTAATTTTGCTTTAAGGCTTTATGTTTTGGAAGGCCTTGGCTGTCTGGGCATAGATCTTAGTAGCAGGACTTGGAGAGCACATGTTGAAAATGCTGAACTCCACTGTATCTGTCATAACTAATTTGGTACAAAAACAGGTATGAGGGATTACTTGTGCTTTATTTCTGCCACCTCTGATGGTACTGTCTGATGGATTTGCTCTTTATCCATCTGCTGCTTACCAATGAAGACAGTATCTTGAAATCCCAGTAACTGACTCCTCTTTAATGGTAATTTCATCTGTGTTGTAGTCATTCCAGCCTTACTGAGTATAAAGCTCAGCATTTGCCACTGTGTAAGGGGTAATTTAAGGCAGGGATTGAGAGGAATGGGTTCTGTAGGGAGCACCAAAAATGAGCAAGATATCTGAGTTTTATATCCCGTGCTATTAGTGGAGGTTGGAGACAGCAGGAAACTTGTAGACCTGAAAGTCAGAATTCAGATGCTGCAGTTGTTGCCCTCTTGATGCAAAGTGGAGTGGCCTTTCCAGAGGGAAATGTGTGTCACTGCTCTCTGGCTCCGTGGGCAGGCAAGAGGGCACATTTTATATGCATTGCCAGTGTGGCACTGAACTGATTGTAATTTCCTTCCTTTGAATTGGATTCTCTATGCTTGTCTGGGAGATCCCATGCAGTGTCCGGGGACGTTGGACACTTCTGCAGGGCTGACTTGAAGAGCAGAACTTTGTGAAACCGATTTGATGATACCCATCTGAAGCTGATCTCAGTGCTCAGATTTCTGCATTTTCCATAATTCTGGAAATGGTTTTCATAGTGCAAAAGCTGTTAAGTAAAATAATGTTCACTTGTTTTAATATCTGTTGTCTGCAGTTTCCAGTCCCGTAACACAAGTGAAGGTTTCACCAAGTCAGGAACTGTAATATAGCAAATTACTGCTGGTGTTACTATACATTTATCGCCACTGAGACCTGATAGTGTACGCTCTCATCAGGGTGGGTTTCAAAGAGAAAGAAAGGGCATGGTTCAGGGGGTTTTTGTTGTTGTTGTTGTTCAGAAAATAATTCTGTTGCTTCTCCTTGCTCAGTCTCAAAACGCTGTGGGAATTACCGTGGAAAGTTTAGTTGCAAACCTCTCACATCCCTCTTAGGGCCATAGTCCTAAGAATTGGTAACCTTTCTGTGTGCTTCCCCAAAGTTCCTTATTGTTGGTAGTGAGGGAGCAGAGCTTTATGTTTTGGTGTCTTAGCTTTCTTTAAGTGAGATGGCTTTCAATGGCTGAGGAGATTGGACAGCAATCTTGGAGTTTTTGTGCACTTGTACCTTTAAGATTGCCTTAGTTTTGAAAAATGTGCTTGTCTGAAGGATGGTGTAAAGATTGGAGGAGGTATACAGGTGGATTATGCATTTGATCTTAAATGTGAAATGAGAACAATTTCACTTGTTCTCTGGTCAGCTGCAAAGCTGACATATTGTCAGCCAGTGCAGTAAATGTGGTACTGTATGGATGTGCCAGGGTATTCCATAAAAGTACTACTTACTTACTGTTTGCTATTAGAAAATTTCTTTTGAAGGTATTCCTTAACATATGAAAATGTATCAGTGTCTTGAATTGCCACACCTATTAAATATCCATTTATTATTTCCTGAGCATGCCTTTTTTATAGCTAATACTTATTGCTATTACTAAACCAGAACATTTTTATACTGAAAATAGTGTCAAGGTTATCTTTGGAGCTACACTGTCAGCTCCTGGAAGGTAAACAAGGTGACTGGAGTTTTTGTGCTTTTCTTTGTTGAGCAGCATCTATTTAGAGGTTATTTTTCTCCCTGTTGTCTTTAGTAAAATTCCAGATAACTAGTAGGTCAAGATGATGAGTTAAAGAACAGCATAGTCAGTATTTCAAAAAAATTACTATGGAAAATGCAGCTGAGCTTTCCTGAGCTATTCCTAATGCTGTATATTTATTGCCAGCTATTCTTGCTTGAATTGGAAAATACAGGTTGTTGGGTACATAGTTTTCAGGTTACTCTCCTAGCTTAAATTTTGGAGTTCTATGGCACAGATCCAGGCATATTGCTGATCCTAAATGACTGGACCCCATTTCTGAGGCATTTAGCTCACGTTCTGACTCCGAGTTGTAAGGAGAGGGAAAGTGGAGACTCTGGTAGAGGCAGTGGAATGTTGGAAGCCTGAGCAGTGTAGGAGATTTGTATTTCCCTCTCTGTAGATTAAATCAGAGATTAAGAACATAAAAACTTCCCTTAGGAGAGCTTTTACCTTTGGGGCACATAATTTTAAAATTTTGGGACAAAGAAACTGACTTGCATGAAACTGGAGGAAGATAATGAGTTTGAATGAAACTGACTGCAAGGGTACTTCTCCCCTTATCCAAGGAGGAGGGTTGTCAGCTCTGATCAAACTTGGAGTCCGAGTTGCTTTTGGTGGTTGCATTTTGAGGATGATTATTATGACTTGCTTCTAATAGAGAAGGAGGGAAGATGGGATTAAGAAAAACCGTGTTTTGTGTTTCACCCATTTCTCAACATCCTTCTCAGCTAAGGTGAGAACACAAAAGGAATAGAGCAGGATTCCTTGTGGAGGGGGTTAGTATTCAGGTGGTGATTGCTTTGCTTTAATATCTGCTTGCAGAAGTGTAGTTTTTCTTTTTTACTGGTGATGAAATACTTGTTTCTGTGGCTTTGATCTGTAGCTATAATCTGATTAAACTGCAGGTCAAGGAAATTAGCTTGACTGCAGCTGCCTGTAAGAGGAATAATAAGATTTAAACTAGTTAGCACATGAAATTGACAATAAGATGGTTCTATTAAAGGTGTTTTTTATTGGCATGTCTGAGGAGTGGAACATTTAATTCCATGACCCACAGCCTGAAGATCTCTTGCTACCTCAGTAAGACCTGACATCACCCAAACCTGCCAGCTCCCAAAGCAAGCAATTCCAGAATTTTGTGCAAACTATGGTCATTTAAATTAGGTGGCAACACTTGAAAGTTTGGAAAATCAGGAACTTGTTCTATAGAGGTAAAGCTGTTAAAGTTGTTAAATGGTACATGTCTGATGCATGAGTAGGTAGAGTCTATGCACTAATTAATTAGTAAAATCTTCATTGGATGCGATACACCCCTGCAAAATCCTCATTCCATCCATTTGCCTTTTCCGGAAAAGGTGTGTGAGGCTATTAACTGGAGCTGTTGTCTGAAGCCTGTTGTATTGAGGTGATGTTGAATTAATGGGTGAAGGAAAAATCAAAGATGAAGTTTATCCAGAAGTTCCGTACTACTGTTATTCAGGCATAACCATCTAGGTTTATGCACAATCCTAAGATTGCTATAAAAATATGTCCCTTTGACAGGTCATAGTTAGAGATACAGTTAGTGTCTACAAAACACTTCAGGGAAGTCAGAGTTATCTTTCAGAACCCAACCTATAGCTGTAAAGGATTAGTAGCCAGAGAGTTTCTAAACTCTCTGAACAACCAATCTCCCCTAAATATGCTGTGGAATATTCAGTGTCCATGCTGTTAGTGTTTCCTACTGCTTCCAGCTGCCCTGAATCAGCAGGGTATGCTTAAATACAGACAAATAAAGAAAAAAATCCACGGTGTATTAAAATCATTATAAATTTTTGTTGAAGTTAACTGTTACTTTGAGGAAAATCTAAAATGGTAGTTGCAGGGTGTTGCTTTGAAGTTCCTTCTGGGTATGAGCCTTGCCAAATATTGATATTATGAAATTAAAATATTAATTTAAGTGTGTTTGACTTTTAGTATGCAAGCATATAAAATTTCCATTTTCTATCCAAAATGAAAGATTTCCCACATTTATTCTATACATTCTCTGTATTTTTCTATTCCCTTTCAAAAGAATGAAAACTTTCTGGCAGTGCCCTTGATGAGCCTTGGCTCCTTAGCACCTCCTGCTAAGGCACATTAGGCTTCAGGTGCTTTTCATTGTGGTACAGTTTTTGTACACCTCTAGGAAAGAGAACTGCAGGAGTATGAATTCCTGCTTGGAGTGAAACTCCTGACCGTTTAATGTTTTTTAGTTTGTGAGCATGTGATTGGATTCTGATGGCTTTTATAAGCCCAGCTGCCTGGATTAATTGCCCATTTTAGTCCTGTAAATCCTCAATTCCTTATCAGCGGGGTTGTGTTACTGAGATTTGGTGAGGGAACTGATACAGCTGCTGATGCTTAGGGCTGCCAGGGGAAAACCGGGTGGAGTTCCCCTTCAGGCACGGTGAAAGCCAAGTGTTGTGTTCTGTGTTGGCTTTGTGAGGTCTGGGGTTTTCCACGTTTGTTGTAGAACTTGTCATGCCGTAGCAGATCGTGCCTGGTGCATCCTCACTGTGAAAATGTGGTGTCAGTGAGGCTTGACTTTGACCTGCTGGACTTTCAGAAATAGAGGATGTTAGCTGGGTAACACAAAACTGCTGCTTTGAGAACCTGGGCTTAATTTTATTCCATTATCTGTGCTTGATAATGAAGCTTGTTAGCAAACCTCTGCTTCTGTAGAATGGATATAACCCTATTAGAGATGCAGGGTGGTGTATGCAGAACTGAAAATTTGTGATCAAGTGCTTTGAATATAGCAGTACTGAAGATAAATATTGGAACAGAAATGGGTTCCGATGGGGACCATGGTGAAATAGATCCATTTGTTTAGTAATATGCAAATGGAGTTGGAAGTCAGATGGCAAGAAGGGGAAAACTTGAATAGAATAGTTAACCAAAGAGGTTGTATGATCTTTTCTTATGCTTTTCACATTAATTTAAGCAAACTTGCTCTCGTGTTAGAGTAAGTGGACTGCATGATCTTTTGATGTACCTTTCAGTGTGATGGGTTAAAAACTTCAAAAGACATACGGGAGAGACATCCCAATATTTGTGGGATTTTCTTCTGTAGTGTTTGCTGGCTTTAGGGAAACAACTTGTTTTCTTTTTCTGCTTTGGGAAAGCTTAACTGATCAAGAACGGTAAAAACTTGTAAGAGGGAAAATGAAATGTGTTTTTCTTGTCTTCCTTTGCTAAGTCCAGTGGTTCATTCCAGACTAAATGTAGCCTCTGACTTCCAGCAAAACAGAACTTTATATATTCTCAGGTTCTTAAGAGAAGAAAAGTTTATTTTGTCTCCTGTGGGGACCTAAATTTTTATGTATCTTATACCTTTAGAACCTCAATAGATGGTCCTGACTACTGTGTTTTAAAGTTTTGAAGCTTTTCAATTTTATGAATAAAATGAAAATTCCTTTAGCTATCAAACTTTTTTACTGAATTGGATGGGAGGCTGTTTTATTTCACTTTAAAGTTGGACTAAAGCACCGAGATGAATCTACGTATTTGGTTAGGAAATGATAAAGAGTAGCTATTATGATATATCAATATCAAGGTGGTATATGGAAATACTTGAGATATAATTTTTTGGACTGTTGTTTGTCCTTATATGGTTTTGGAGCAAAAAGACTTAGGGAAGCTTGGCTTGACTGAACTGCTGAGGCCAACTGGGCAAGGAGGTACTTGAGAATATTCTTGATATGATACAATGTGCAAACAAGCCCTACCAGGTTTTCCAGCAGGCAACCTTTTTTGCCCCAGAATGAGTCATTCTGATGTAAATTCAGTATGAGGTAGTGCAATAAAATATACAACCATAAAAGCTTGTTAAAAATGGGTGATAGAAAATGCCATTGGCACTGTGAGACTCTCTTATCAGTCGTTATCAGTGAATTCTAGTGGGTGCCCACTAGGAGTCCCTGAGCACCAGCAAAGACTCATTGTGAAGTTTGTTTAAGGAACGGGCGGTGCATCTTCTCTTGCTCTCTCTCTCCCTCTCCCCTAACATTTTGCCACTGATGCAGAACAAATTTTGTACCCAGGCTGCCCCCTCTTATCCTGGCTTAGAATGCAGCTATTTGAAATAAATTGTTTCTGGGTGGAAGTGAGAAGCAGCGTGCTAATGTTAGAGCTACTCTCCTAATTCCTTTGGCCTCTAGGAAGTATTGAAATAATTTCTATACATTTTATTAAAAATTACAGCGACAATCCCTTCAGTGTAGCTCGTTGCAATTTTATAAAATATAAAAGGCAGTCTGTGTTATGTGAAGAGGCTGGTGAAGAGATTGGTGCCAAAGTCTCTTGTTCTGTGAGGCCATGAGTCTTCTCATAAAAAAAAAAGTGCTTTAAAATAAGTCTTTCTGGTGGAAGCTCGGGTCTAGCCATATGATTAGGTCTGTGCATTTACAGAGAATCTGTCAGCAATTGCACTGATGTAGAGACTGAGGCTCTCTTAATCTGAATTCTCTAGGCAACAGTGAGGGCAAACTTTTGGGGGGAAAAAGTGCCTTTGTATTTCCCCTTTTAAAGATTATAATTAGTGGAAGGTAGTTCTACACAAGTAATTTCTAGAGGAGCAGTTCTTGGCTTTTAAAGGGAAGAGCCTTTGTGCCTGGAAGAGAATTCTGGGCTTGTGTCTGTGGGTGCAGTCCTGCTGGGGCTGAACCTCTCAGCATTCTTAGCTTTGGGAACACAGATCATGTTCTCAGCTCAGAGGAGACCTTCACAGCACTGGCAGATGTTTGAAGTGTGAGCCAGACTGTAGGAACTTGGCTGGCTGTTCAAAAAAGTGAGATTCCAGCACCTGAGCAAGTCAGCTTTTCCTTGGGAGCAGTGGCATTGCTGGCTGCCAAGTCTCAGCATCATGGGTCTGGCTCAGCTCTGTGCCTGACTGGACTTGCAGGTGAGCAGTGCAGGGGCTGCCGAGGCACAGCTTGCAGAGGAGATTCCTGTCTCTCCCTGGCTCTTCTTGGCTCCATGGGGGACAGGATCTGCTCGTTCCCATCCTGCTGGCTGCAGCCACAGAGAGCCATCACTTTGGTACCTTCACTTACGTGCCTTTTGTTACCTCTCTGTGGATGAGGAAGAAATGTTTCTTGGGCTTTCAGCTTTCTCCTGACATGATAGCTAAAATTTGCATTGCTTGTCTCTGTTATCTATTCTTCCAGTGTTCCCTGCTTTTAGGAGTTAAAAAACCATATTCACGCCATCTTGAAATAAATAAACTGAAAGAAGTTGTCTTAAAAGCATTAAATTTGGATCAGGTGAGGAACGTACAGATGCACTTTTGATACCAGTTAAGATGTTTATGACTTTTGTCTTTGACTTTTGTTCTTGACAATTAAAGCTCTTGGGGCATCCCATTGCTTCTTGGGCGGTACACTGTGGCGGCTATGGTGGGCTGCTATAGATAATGCTTGCATTTAATAAACAAAAATTTTGTGAAGGGACCTACCAATATACGTCTTCCTAGTGATGTATATCCTATTCTGATACCTTTCTAATTCTCCTGTGGACCTCAAAACCTTCTCTATAATTTGTGGCCAGTAGGTAGATCTCAGAACAAACTGAAAAACTATTTACAGTCACCACAACTTCACATTGGCAAGAGAAAGTATATGCTGGTTTCTGCAGTCTCTGTAGGGATTAGGTGGTGCTTTCTCCTGGCTCTCCATTTTTTTCCAAGCTGGCATCTGACATTCATGTTAGGCACAGTGTGTCCTCCATCTGGTTTTGGTTTTTTGGGTTTTTTTGGTTTGGGTTTTTTTTTCCCCCCTCTGAGGGCAGGTGAAGGGAGCATTTCATATGCTGGGAAGATTCCATGTCTGGTGTGGAAAGCTTGCACTCCAAATCTCAAGCACCACTTGAGTGTAGCGAGAGCTACAAGTATTGCTGATACAGTGCTTAACTGTAGCACCTCCATTTCCTGCTCCTGCCAGGCACTGACCATTCAGAAATATTTATTTGTTGAGGACTGCCCCAGTGTTCCTCTTTCTGGGAAGCTATTGCCAACCTCCACCAGCAGTGGGGATTTGCAGGGGATGCTCAGTGCAGGAGCTGTAGATAGTCACCTGTAGTTGCCATTCTTTCTGTGTGTACTTTGTGGTTTTGGTTTTTTTTTTCTCAAAAACCTGATCGAAGCATTACTTTAGCGAAGCAGTTCGAGGAAGAGAGGTAATTGGGGAAGCCATAGTCTTTATCCCTTCTCCCTATGAAAACTTGTGCAGCATGGGGGGCAGGAGGGCTGTACCAAGGTGCTGACAGACACTGACGGGAGTCTGTGTTGCTCTGACTGTTGGCTCCTGCATTTCACTTGTGACGACGTGAATATCAAATGTGACAAGTTGATATCAAATTCCCAGGTAAGCGGTATCACTGATGTTGGCAGGACACTGCTGCCACATAAAACGCTTACATTATGGTTTATATTTTAAGCTTTTAGTTTGTATTTGTTCAGAAAGAGGCATAAGCAGGGAAAAGTGAACGGTTGACTGCTGTTATGGGATGAACGAAAAGTAGTCACGCTGTTGAACAACAGTAGCTCAAATCCTGCATGGGGTGAACTAGAGCAGAGTGAGTTGTAAGGAGATTCACTATTGCATGAATGTGGTTTGGCATAATTCAATTATTTTGACCTGTTTCTAATTTGTCTTACTGCTTTCTTACAGGCAGGCAGAAGTCCTGAAGGCTGACATGACAGGTAATTGCCTTTATTATACAGTTTATCTAGCTTATTAATAATATTTGATTCCTGGTTTTGTTTTTCTTTTGTGTTCGTTTTGCTTATCATTCCTAAGAATTTTCTGGAAAGTGTATGGCCTTATGTTAAAGGCTTGTCCTCTGTATATGAATAAATAAGTAGTATTTTAACAACTGTGCCTCTTTTGCCTGTACGTAATACATATTTTTGAAGTTGACTTTGGATGTTCTAAACATTTGGAGATGAAGGTCATGTCTCTACTTCTGAGACTTCTGCCCAGACTAGCACAGGAACTGCTGTACTTAGGATTAGCCAGGATTTGGGTGGTTTTAAGAAACCTGGGCAATGGAAATGTTGATCTGAGCACTACCATGTGTCGTGAAACTGCAGCCCTAGATGCAGTGAAATGCTATGAGCTGTGATTTAATCTGTATATATTAATGGGAAATGGGAATGGCTTCTATTAATGCATCAGCCCTGCAGTACTAGCTTCCCTCATGAACCTTTGCTCAGCTGTGCTTGCCACCTTGGTGTAGTGAAAGTAGCAGGCTGCTGTAGTCCCCACAGGAATATTAAAACCACCTGGATCCACCTAACCCAGCAGGAGTGGCTCCAGCATCAGGATTGTTTCCCTGGGGTGAGGCCCATCCCTTGTGCTCCTGCAACCCCAGCCCAGGTGATTGTAGAAGCCAAGGGAAATTGGACTCCAACTTAATAGCGGGGAGCAGTGTTAGCACTCACCCTCTGGGATAGAGAGCAGATGGCTACTGAAGAGTTTGAAAATGTCAAGCATGCAGTAGTACTTGCTCATGGTGTTCTCTAAATACCAACAGCGTGTGTCCATGCACTGTCCTATTTAGCATCCCTCCATGGATTTACTGTCTGCTAATTATTTTCAGGCTACACTGGAAATTTTTCTAAATTCATCCAGTGGCAAGAAATTCTGCAGTTTAATAACTTATGGAGAACTATGTCCTCCTATCTGTTTTGTTTTTTAACTTGCCAGCTGCTAACTTTGTTCACATCTAGTTCTGGTGTTGTAGGAGACTCATCAATTAATCAATGAGCACTCAACCTTCAAACCATCTGTAGTTCTTGTATTTTACTATTCTGAGGAAACTGATAAAAGGAAGTGTTTGGTGGTGTGTATCTTACACTGAGCTCTATTCTTTCATTTGGTAAATGAGTGAAAAATCAGAGTAACTCCATAAATTTGTGTTATGAAAACCATTGTGTCTTTGGGTTTTTTTCCTTGTTCAGATTCGAAGCTGGGTCCAGCAGAAGTCTGGACGTCCAGACAGGCTCTACAGGACTTATATCAAAAAATGCTAGTGACTGATTTGGAATATGCTTTAGATAAAAAAGTGGAGCAGGACCTGTAAGTACCTCACTGAATTTCTGTGTATATATGTAATCTGGGCTGGGGAGCAGGAAACATTGAGACTTCAGAAAAGCAATTGTATCCTATGGAATGGTTGTCTTACTTCCTTTAAAGTGAGAGCTGTGCTGTGGGTGAAGCATGAGAATACACTGCAGAGCTGATGAAGAGTATTCAGTAGGTTAGTGTTTTACCTCTGGCAATTCAGAATCGGCCACGTCATACAGGAGTGGGTTTTGGAGAGCCAGATGGAGGTGGAGAAGCTAAGGAACACCAGTCTGCCCTGCTATCAGGGCGGGGCTGAAGTCTCCCTTGTCTAGAAAGGAGGAAATTTGCCTCATGTAATCACCTGGAGCTTTGAGCCATCTAACAGGAGCTGAGTAGCTGCCGAAGAGCCACATTTTAAGCCCACCTTTCATGGTGTACTAGAGCTGGGCAGAGGGAGGAATAATCAGGGCAGAACTTCGTGGGTTGCTAATTACACCTTAAGAATCGAGGGAAGATCCAGCTGGATTTTCTCCAGGCCCTGAATCTATTCCCTGTTATTTAAGGTGCAGGCATGGGTTGTGGTAAGTGTAGTTAACAGAAGCATGCGGTTCTTTCATCACTGAGGGAAGCCAGATGAGCGGGCTGGCTGAGTTGTCCTGTCCATGCTTCCAGTTACTGAATGATTTTTAACCCTCATTTCTGTACCCCACATCTTGTTTTAGGGAGGGACTTCTATGCTGCCTAAACCAGAGCAATTGCAAGCAAATCTTAGTGATGTTAGTGTTAGTCGTATACATATATACACGTATATGTTAGCTGTATATATCGGGATCTGTTTCCCTAGATATGAGAGGCAAGGAAAGGTGGTTATTCCATATTTAACATTTGTTCTCATCTGAATGTTGCCTGAATTTGAATATTCTTCATATCCGATGCTATGTAATTAAACAGTTTTTTCCTGTTGCTTATGCCCTCTGCATAAGACACTTCCAAAGTAAAAAGGTGAATGCTTCTTTTATTTTCAGTTGGAATCATGCCTTTAAAAATCAGATCACGACGCTCCAGGGTCAGGCGAAAAACAGAGCAAATCCCAATCGGAGCGAAGTTCAGGCGAACCTTTCTCTGTTTTTAGAGGCAGCTAGTGGCTTCTACACACAGGTGAGTTGCATAAAGCAAAGGATGGGTGGAGGATCAGTTTTAGGTGGGTAAAATCTGTTCTTTGCCCTTAGCTTAGGAAACTGCTGCTATATTGGATTGAGCAGTGCACCTTGCTAACCCTGGTGCTCTCAGCAGGAGATGTCTGCAGAGCTGGTGATGGGTTTTCTTTTGATCAATCTTGAGCTGAAGCTTCTGTGCATCTGGTTGTTGTTTTGGTGCAATTTAAGTTCCTTTCTAATAGAATCTGCTTTAAAGCCTAAACCCCACTGTTTTGGGTAAGGTCAAAGGTCCATTTCTTACTGTGTTCTGCTGTGACTGCTCATAGCAATCATAAAGCAGCAGGAGAGGGTAGAATGATACTTCTTTGCACTGTCTCTTGCTTTTAGGGCTGTGCATCTGTTGCCTTCTTGAACTACTTCCTGTGTGAATCCTCTAACTATTAGGCCTAGCCTTCACTGGGTCTCCAGTCCCTCTAAAAGCCATTTACTCTGTCTCTGCAGTAACCTGTGGTGAGGAATTTTGTCTTTTCATTGTAATGCCTTACAGAAATGACGACGCAAAAAACCTCAAGCCCAGCAGATGGGTTAATTGATGATTTCATTGTATTCTTGGTTCTTTTTTTCTGCCGATTCCCTAAAAATTCCCATTTGGCTTCTCATTCCTATGTATGTGTTTATGGGCCATTGCCTTCATTCCTTTTCATTCGCTGTATAGTGAAGGATAAGCAAGGATGATCAGTTTATTCTTGGATTAAGTTACTCAGGAACAGAAATGCAGAGGCACAGGATGTGTGTGATGGCATAATGTTTTGTTCTTTGCCCCTTCCTTGTGACTCCTATCACCGATGATGAGCATTGAGGCGTAAGTCTTCATTTTCGGCAACAATTAGAACAATTACTTCTCTTCTGGGAACTTTTCTTCCCCTAAAGTAAAACTATAATGTTGACTGCTCTTGGGCTAAGAATCTTTTGCAAGGTTTTCAGTTAATTGCCTGAGGAGTGTGATTCGTATGCATATACTTATTTCTTACTGACATATTTTTTTGCCCACATTCTTTCCTATGTTAGATTTCATTAGATTTCAGCTTTAAATTATGGAGAATAAGAGTCAGTGTATAATAATGGTCTTAATAAAGGTAACTTGCCTTTCTTTCCTTTTTCCCGCCATCATTTGGTGTCTGCTTCAGCAACATTGTGGTTGCTGAATCCTCTCTCAGTGTTCAGAGTAAACTTTGTCATGGCTAATTTACAGTGTCTTCAGCTTATAGCACTCACAGTTGTGCTGAGTTGTATATTTGTACTGTATCAATTCCTAGTTGGAGTCCAGATATCTGCAAGGCCAGCCCCAGGCTACCCGTGTGGCTACCCTTTTTTTCCCTTCAGCATTATTTTTTTGGAGAGCTGCTTGTTGGAAGGCTGTCATGGTTGCCAAGGGCTTTCTACTGTCTATACTGTTTGTCTTGCAAAAGCCTTGTTCTTTCCTGCAGTGGATCAGGGAATTTTGCTCTTTCTGAGTTTGACACTGATGTTAATCACACTTTCAGTCTAAAGCCTTGACTCAGCCAAGGTACCTGTTCTCCAGCTGTGAGGCCTCCACAAGTGACATCTTTTGAAAGAGAGCATGAATTTTCTTAATTTGGCGTCTTTGAAGATGTCAAGTTGCTCTCTTTTTTCCAGATTTCATCTGTGAGATCCGTCTTGTTTGGGGATTTTTGTCTACTGTATAAAGACAGAGCCTAAAGGGGAGGGAGATGCAACACAAACCTCTTTCTGCAGCAAGCAAAAGCATCGCATGTTTAGCTGTTGACAGTGTGTGTGTCTCTGTCAGCCATGGGCTTTCTCTGTGCCTTTATGTGGAAGTGCAACTCTGCTGCAGGTCTGTTTTATGTGGAGACTGAGCATGTTCCCAGCTGGGCGAAAGTCTGTCACTTCTTACCTGCATTTTTAACTCTTTAACTCAGTCCAGCAAACACTCTCCACTCTCTGGTTCCTGTTACTTTGCAGAGTATTTGCTGGAGTCTGGTAGGAAAAACTTGAAAAGCACTAATTAGCATGGCAGAGTTGAGGTTTTCCTTCAATCAGCTTTTGAAATATTTGATCAAATAGCTGATGTCTTGTTCCTTGAAAGAGTCTCACTATTGGCTTAGCACAAATATTTATTGACAGCTCAGCCACTGAACATTTGTATTGCCTCGCGTTGCTTACAAACTTGATTATGTTCCAGCTTCTTTCTGAAGTTTAAGTTGGGATAGTGCAGTTTCTTAGGTTGGAACAAGCTGCCTTGGAGGGTGAGGGATGTTCCTTTCTGTTATTTTCAGATAACAGTGTCACTTCATCAAGGTAGAAAACCCGCTGTGTTCCTTTTGACTGTCCTGCTGAAAAAAAAAAACAAACAAAAAGGCAAAGCAAAACCATAAAACCCAACAATATCTGTAGACCTCCCATAGTCAATCTCCACTGATCAATCCTTGGTGATTTAAATACCACGAGGGTTGAGTTGCTTAATGGTTTGGGATGCAGAGCTTTTTTCGTACTGGGCAGATGAACACAGTGGACATAGCGGAACGCAAGGAATTCTGTATGGAGAATGTATTTTAAAGTCTCACTTTCAGTAATTTGAGCTTGTTCACCTCAAATATGTTTGGCTCATCTGTGGTGAGCACAACTCTGGTGCTCTGTTAGTTTTGTGACTTGTTTTGATGCCTTTCCAGTGCCTGTCTCAAGCTGCTACTGACCCAGCCCCGTTTTTGCAGCTGTTACAGGAATTGTGCACAGTTTTTAATGTAGACCTGCCGTGCCGTGTGAAGTCTTCCCAGCTGGGGATCATTAGCAATAAACAGACGCACACCAGTGCCATTGTGAAGCCGCAGTCCAGCTCCTGCTCCTACATCTGCCAGCACTGCCTTGTCCACCTGGGAGATATCGGTGAGTTTCAGAAGGAAGGGGCTGGGACATGGAGTTCTGTCTGTTCAGCTTCCATGGATCGGCACGTACCATGGCAACTGCTGGAGCAAGTGTGCTCCACTTTAGTAGCTAGTTTCTGATAGTGCCTTTGGTGGTTGCTGCAGGGGGAAAGATCTGGAAAGAAATGCTGTTAAGACTTTTTAGTGAGTGTTACACCTTAACACATGGAGACAGTTAATCACTGGCTTTCTAGTGATCTGCTAGAGTCTGTCTTGTAGCAATCTAATCAAGTTCTAGCTGGTAGGCACAGGGAAATGCTGAAACTGGTAACTATTACAAAAGCTTGTTGCGGCGGGCTAGCACACTTCTCCATTTCAGAACACTAACATCGTATGTACAAGGGCACCAGTTAGAAATCCAGCCTTTCATAAATGGGGTTTCTTTTTTACATTAAGTTCAACAGGTTTATTTCTTCCTTGATCTGAGTAAAACTTTGTGTTGTAGAAAGTTCTCTTTTCACAGGAATCTGCAGTTGCTTTTCGAGCAACCTAAAAATAGATCTGGTTGGTGATCATGCAAAGAGGGATGAAAAATATTTTTAGTTCTCTGTATGTAGAGTTCTTGGCACTGTTGTCCCTAAGACAGTCTTAGGTATGAGACAAAACAGCCACCTCAGAATTGAATGTGTCAAATCTTGCTGCTGTTTGGTGTAATTGTACAGTCTTCTGATGCATATTTCTGAAATACTAGTGAAATGCTCTTCAGGTAAGTTGCATTTTGTGAAAGTAACTGCAGGGGAGTGGAATTTTATGCCTCAACTTGGGTTTTTTTGCTGTTTTCTTAGCTCGTTATAGGAATCAGACCAGCCAGGCAGAGTCTTACTATAGACATGCAGCTCAGCTTGTCCCTTCTAATGGTGAGTCTGGGATGCCTTCTCAGTTCGTATTCCAAAGGAAGGTTTGGGGTATTGTTTTCTTCAGTTGAAAACCTGGGCTTTTCTATAGATATCCCTCCCCAAATTCTCCAAACAACCATACAACAAAGCCTGACCCATCAGTAAATAATTTAAATAATGGTTATTTGCGTGATCTATGTTGCTTCCTTTTTGTGCAGACGTAGAAACAAGGAAGGTAATACACAGCTTTACTCTAAGGCTTCACTACTACTGTGCTGTTACATTCATACATTATAAAGTACAATTAATGAAAACTTGCTTTATACCAGCATTGGTTTTTTTTCTTTTATTGTTTATGTCCATGTCAATTTATGAAGTTCAGTACCTAAAATTGTATTTTTTGAGTTGCTGATGTGAGTTAATGAGTTCTTTAGTTCAGGGATCTAGCTTTTTAGCTATCGTCTTCCAGTGGCCCAAAATGTAGGGATGGTGAGAGAAAGATAAATCACTTTTGAGCTAGGCTGCTGAAACCAGTAATTCAGTTTTTTATCTGGTTGCATTCTAACTGAAAAATTCTCTATATTTTAAACTCCCTAGGCAAAAAAAATGTGAACTGTTGAAAGGGAAGTGAAATTGGGCTAATTTTGTCCAACAGATGAAGAAAAATATGTTGGTGATGAAAGCTTCGTTCTGACAGTATTTTATTATTTAGACAAAATACAACCAAACAAACATTCAGACCCCAGAAATAAACAAGCAAACAAAACCAAACAGAAACCCCCATACTCAATCCTTCCCCATCCAAAGTAAAAAAAAAAACAAAACAAAACAAAAAAACCCCAAACCAAACCAAAAAAACAAACCCCGAAACCGAAAAATAAACAAACAAAAAACAAAAAAAAGAAAATCCGAACAGCTGCTGTACCACAAATTTATAAGCTCAGAAGCTTTTTGACTGAAGTGGTGCAGATCTGAGGCTGGGGCAAAAGGGTCAGCAGACGGACCTCAGCCTTGTCTGTTGAAGAACAAAGAACTTTATGGTCTCTTTCCAAGTGACCACATGTACTCTGAAATCTAGCATGTTTCCCTCCAGGACAACTTGTTGGACAACTTGTCTTTTTCTCCCTTAGGTCAGCCTTATAATCAGTTGGCTATCCTGGCTTCCTCCAAAGGAGACCACTTGACCACAATTTTCTACTACTGCAGAAGCATTGCTGTGAAGTTTCCTTTCCCAGCTGCCTCCACTAACCTACAAAAAGCACTTTCTAAAGCACTGGAAAGGTGAGACTAAGAGTAAACTATTGCCACTCAGATAAGCTGGAAGAGACTTCTTCTAAAAGTACCTTCCTTGCCAGAAGTTATTCATATTTGGCAGTGGAAACGGAAATCCCTTAACCCTTGGCCAGTCAGAGCATCCTCACAGGTGTATGGAACAAAGAATAGTTTGTGAGGCTCCTGACCGTGAATAGTGAATGCAGGAAATAAGCATATTGTGCCAACATGAAAAGTAGCTTTGCATGGACATTCCTCCTTCATTTTGGAATAATTCTTTAATGTTATGTGCAGCTGTATGTAATTCCAAAGACTGAATCAGGTATTTCTCTTCTAAATGCAGTCGTGATGAGGTGAAGACTCGATGGAGCGTGTCTGACTTCATCAAGGCGTTTATTAAGTTTCATGGCCACGTGTACCTGAGTAAGAACTTGGAGAAGCTGAGCCCTCTTCGAGAAAAGCTGGAAGAACAGTTCAAGGTTAGTTCTAACAACATATTAATTAGTATATTGAGGAGAATATTTTTAGCAGCTGAGTTCTGAAATTACAGTCCAGTAATAATTCTTTCACATGATAAAATACAGGAAGCTCAAGTAGCTAGTTAGGGAAGGTTTGCATTGCAGCTAACAGTGGATAGTTCTAGTGCCTTCTGCCAAGATTAGGGGTTTTTCCCATTTGACACGTGGTCCATTGCTGGTGGAGATACAGGAGAAATCAGTCACCACTGTTGATTCTCTGCTGTTTAACCTGGGTGATTCTTGGATACCTGTGAAAAGCACTTGATTCATCTATGAAGTCTTGGCTTGGTGGCCTGAGGAATTTTGAGAGCTTCAGTTTCTTGGATGGCTTTCATTCACTCCCAGTGGTTATTAAGGCTGCTTTTAATCTGCCTCAGAAAACTTGCCTCTCCTGTTAGCAGTTTGCCCTTAAAAAGTGTCCCATACAACCTTAATTTGTGCAGACTAGAACTATGCAGAACACGTTTCCCATGGAAAACTCAGGGTTTTCCATTCAAAACCCACTGATTACATAGCCAGCTCATTATGTTGGAAAATACAGCAAAGATTGAAACAAAAGAATTTTGTAAGGTATTTATGCAAAGTAGTACCATTTCAGAGAGGACATTGTGTTAACTGGTAAATGCCTTTTGGAAACTGCTCTGCTTCAGCTTCCTAATTTGAGGAAAAGAAGCAGGGAGGATGGATATGTTCAGCAGAGGAGTGGATGCTTTTCAAAAATAGGAAAGGGGAGCGTGGTCTGAGCAATATAAAAAATCATGGATGTTCTTTACAGTGACCTTTTACATTTTTTTGTCTTGAGTTGTGCTGCTACAGCAGGGTTCACACTGTCTTTAAAATAAATTTTTAAAACCACAGAACTTGCTATGAATTAACTTTCAATGTGGGCTGCTTCAACCCTGGCAGTTAATGTTGTTTCAAAATGAAATAGTTGTATCTCTCTTTCTGTGTGTGTTGCTGGCTGTTTTCAAGTACTGCTTTTTTCCACAGTGCTTATAATCAATAATTATGAGCATTGCTCAGGCATGTGGAACATTCATTTTCTGGACTGATCTAGGGTGTTAAAACAGCTAATTGAGCCCTGCTTTGTTGCTTAGATTACCTTTTTTGGTTTATATTATGCATCATAAGGCCTCATTTACAAGAGAGCAACTCTTCTGGCTTCAACGAGTTGAATGCGGATGTGAAGTGGGCTGTATGGTAATGAATCAGTTTAACTTTGTGTCTGATTTTTAACTCTGAGGAGAGCAGTTGCAGGGTTGGGAGCATTCAGTCAGGCTCTGGGTGCTGCTGCTGGCAGCTCTGCCAGTCTCAGTTGTCAGCTGTACAGTGCTTCATGCTCTAAGTGAGAGAGTCAAGGGTGAATATGGAGTTTAAATCTTTTCCTGATGCTTGCACTAGTTAATCCACCTGCTTCTCTAGTTGTTGTGTCTGAAGATACATTGGCTGAGATTTAGGATAGCTCATTTTTTTCCCACAAAAAGCCTTGAAGTCTCTTTTCCTGTCCTGAGAAAGGTGTCTTTTCCAGCATAGTTACTGAAAGGCATTTGTAAGTAGCTCTCACTGTTTTAGTCTGCCAAGGCATTCCATGACCCATGAAGTCAGATATGGAATTAGTCTTTAATGCGTAACCATGCAGTAGTTAAATTTTCCTGGAGTGCTTTTTAAAATGTCACTTTCTCCATGCTGGTTCTTTGACAAGCAGGCAAACCCAGTGGATCTACAAGCCTTTGCAGTGCTCTCAATGCACATTCGAAGTTGCACTTGCTCTGGAAGAGAACCGTATGCAAATGGGATGTTGATTTATTGTGTGTCTGAGCTGGTGTACAAGCGAAAACCTTGTGCTTAACAGTGGGCACCTGCCGAAGTCCGCCTGGGAAGCCCGGTGTTGTGCTGCTGGGAGGGATGACCTGAAAATAAAATCCAGAATGAATGTGTTGCCTAAGGGCAGAAGCATTAGTCAAGCAGTGAAGGAGCAACTACTGTCCTTTCAGGGATGTGCTTTGCCATCTAAAAATGCATATACCCTTTGTCTTTGTTGCAGAGGTTGTTGTTCCAGAAGGCCTTCAACTCCCAGCAGTTAGTCCATATTACTGTGATCAACCTGTTCCAACTGCACCACTTGCGAGACTTCAGCAATGAAACGGAGCAGCACAGCTACAGCCAGGATGAGCAGCTCTGCTGGACACAGCTCCTGGCTCTCTTCAGTAAGTGTGGGAGCTAACTGATATTTGTAGTTCTCTTGATTTTAATGTGGAATCCATTAGTAATTTACTCTCAGGATCTAGCTTAAAGGCTGTGTGAGGTACGTGCTAAGAATAGACATTAGGGAGAAAGTTGAGAGAGATGATGGTCACACTGTATCATTTTTGTCAGCAGTGCTGACTGGATTTGTGTGTCTGGACTCACTCTGTTTAGAGCTTTACAGAACTCTGCATCGTTTTCCTGGTTCTGAAAGAACATTTTAACTTGGGTGCAAAACTGTATCCAACTTGGTGGTGAGTAGTACCCCTCTTGGGGGGCTGCTCCCCAGTTGGCTGCATACAGTTGGAGTTGCTTTGAATGGAACTGGTTCTGATTCAACAGGACTGAAGTCGAAGTTGAGTCAACCAGGACCTCAGCTACTTCTGTGCCTTTGATGATATCAACCAGGAGATAAGTGGGAGTGCAGAGCCTTTTAGACTCCAGCCACATAATGCTGATTTGCTTAACCTGATTGAACCTGTGGTCAGCTTGGCCTTGTTAGTCAACACCTAAATTTCTGAATAGCTGGATTTCTCCAAATTCCAGCCTGGAGTTGACTCTGAAGGCACCATGGTCACGCTGGTGTGGTTACTCTTTCTCAGCTTGTATGCCCTAAAGGGTCTGGGCTGGGTGCCTGCCTGCAGAGCTCCAGTGCATTTGTGTGCCTGCTGATTGAAGTGAATGAAGTGCAGGTAGGTAGTTGAATTGATAATTTCTAATAAATAGGTGAGTGAATATTTCTGCACTGGGCTTGTCCAACCTGTTTTTTTAACTTATCAAAATGACTTGCCATGACAGTTGAAGGGAAATAAGATATCAAGATTCTGCTGCATAGTACAAAACTATTAAAAAGCCGTATGTTGTGATCTGTTGGCGGATTGTTTAATATGAGGTAGTTGGGCTGCCTTGTTCTAAAGAACTAGCTCTTAGAATGGAGGGTGGGGGGGGGATATGTTTGATTAGGTTATTTGGTCAACTTTGAAGTGTCATTCCTGCACCATTGTCTTGGTTTGAAAGACAGGCATCTGTTTAAGGGAGGCAGAAACCCCCTTTGAAATGGGAAATGCAACCCCCTTCCCTCCGGATTATTATAACTTTGAAATTAAGGGGCTTTCCGGCAAGGATATGAGAAATAGGAATAACAGTTCTTTACTAATTTATATATATAAAACAAAACAAAACAATAAACAACAATGACTATGGCAGTTATAACAGCACAGTCACCCAGTGCAGCCTTCTCGGCTGCCAGGCAGCTTCCCCTCCTGGAGCAGTGCTGGTCACAGCTGGCTGAGGTGCTGGTGGCTCCCGGTGAGCAGGGTGGGTGCGATAGTTCTGATGAAACAGTGGTCCTGTGGAAAAGGGTCTAGTCTTCGCCTGAAGGTCCAGTGATGTAGCTTCTCGTCCTCTGGAAGTCCAGCGGAGAAAAAGCTACCTTGTGCCTGAAAAACCTCTGATTATACCCAGGTGGGAAATGTTCAGTTCCTCCTCCCAGGCGGAGCATCTCACAATGGGGTGGTGAGGCACAGATGAGCCCATTAACAGAAGATAGTCCGGAGGGAGGAGGCAGAGAAAACACTGCCCCACCTGGTTTCACAGCTCACGAAGATGGTAACAGAATATACTGCAACCCAGGACAACCATGGAGTTTTTTTCTTTTGCTTTTTCTTCTTACTCTGTTTCTAGTGTCGTTTCTTGGAGTTCTGTGCAAGTGTCCTTTACAAAGTGACTACCAGGAGGACTCTGGCGCTGCATATCCTCTTCCAGCTGTGAAGGTTTCAATGGACTGGCTGAAACTTAGGCCCAGCATTTTCCAGGAGGCAGTGGTTGATGAAAGACGGTAGTGAGTGTTAATCTTTCTCTTGATACATTTTGTTGCATGAAGGTCCTAATTACTGTTGATCCACAAATAAGTCATGTGAAAAGTGATCATATAACTCATCATTACAGATACCGAAATGATAGAAAGTGTATGTGCTAAAAAAGTTCATAAAGCAAAACATGAGACTTGTTGGTTACATGAGCAAATTGACTCTTTTAATTTGCTTTAGGTTTGCTGTCACTTTAAGATTGGGGGATCTATTTTATAATGTCCAGTTTGAGCATAACTACTGAGCGTTCCTGTAGTCTAATCTAGTGTAATGATTTCTCAGATTACTGGGGAAGTGGCAGGAGAATACTTGCCTTAATTTCATGCAATAAACCGTCACTTGGGCAGAGCTGGAATGTAGTCATCCAGGAATTAAATTCAGTTTAGTAGAGGGGCTCTTTAATTGTCACTGCAGGCATAACTGTTCTGGACTGTTGCTCTGATTTTTCACTTCTGGCACTACTCTCATAAATTAAGACTTAAATTGTTCAAAGCTCACCAATTTTTTTAATAGTCTGTTAACTTTTCATGAATTACCATGATTCAATAAAGTGCTTCTGTAAGGTGTTTCTTAGGATCAGAGTGACTGTTACTGACGCAGCTGGATGAGTATTGTTCCTAAGATGGGCACTCCAAGGAAAGCAGTGTGGTGTATGGGGAACAGGGGGCCTATAACTTCGATTTGTTAAATAAGACACAAAACCTCCCCAGAAACCCCTCGGAGTTTTGGGAGCTTAAACCACAGAATTCCTAAAGGCAAGATTACGGAAAAGAGTTCAGAAATGGTTTTGAGATGGTGATAACTATTGCCATGTGCACATCCTGAAGGAAGACTTATGCCTGTGTTTTAATAGGCAAGATACCTACTTGATATCAAGTAGTCCCTGCAGAGAGGACATGCAGGTAGTAATTCATGGAGTAAATGGTTTTAAGCTGGAAAAGGGGAGATTTAGATTGGATGTTAGAAAGAAATCCTTCCCTGTGAGGGTGGTGAGGCCCTGGCACAGGTTGCTCAGAGAAGCTCTGGCTGCCCCATCCCCGGAAGTGTCCAAGGCCAGATTGGACGGGGCTTGGAGCAGCCTGAGGTAGTGGAAGGTGTCCCTGCCCATGGCACAGGGGGGGAGGTCCCTTCCAGCCCAAACCATTCTGGGATTCTCTGAAGGAACCCGTTTTCTGGACAGCATATTATTGACTTTACTTGCCTCACTGAAGACCTCTGGGGTGTGTTTTCCTTCTTTTGTTCCTTGTGAATCATAGGAAGGAGCTGTTGCTCAGTGTAGTGTAGAGAATAATCATGAAGATCATGCTGCCACTGCCCACAGCCGTGCAGGCAAGCAGCTGAGGGTGTACAGTGCTGTTGAGGGGCATGGTGCATTCTCCAGGCCACATGCTGGATGATAGCTGAAAGCCTTGCTGAGGAGGACACATTCATTTCTCCAATACTGAGCACAGTGGGCATCCTGAAATAGTTTTCTCTTGCTTCCATGGTGTCCATCAGTAAAGCGGAAGAATTTTTGGACTTTTGGGTGGGAGCTTTTAACAAACAGGAAGAAGCAGCCTGGTGGTAGCAGTTAAATGTAAGCCACCTATGCAGTGATGAGTGTGATTTTAAAATTATTTGCTCCAGGGCCTTTGGGAAGAATTTCCTGTCATTGCTTGTACCAGTATTGTGAAGGCAAGACAGGAGACTGCAAGTTCCCCTCTAGTTTAATGGTCTTACTCGGTGCAACCCTTTCTTAGAGTCTCTTCCCTTGGTGGTAAATGTTCCAGCACTACAGTACAGTGTTCTTGTTCATGGAGCAGAAGTACTTCTGCACAGCTGTGTCTTGACAGATTATTTTGCTGCCTAAACTGATTAATTGCCTCTGCTTTGAGAGCCATCAGCTGTGGACTGGAAAGCATGAATTGCAGACAGGTGCTCACAGCACTTCCTCATGCTCTAGGTTTATTTGGTTAAATTCGCAGTGGGCTCTATGGTCTGCTGGATAATGAACACTGTGCTGCGAGAGCCTGGCTTCCTCGAGAACTTCAGGTTGGCTTTTTAGTAACAGTAATTCTTTCAAGAAAGTGGTCTTTTCACTGACACTTTGTGAGAAACTTTTCGTGGGAATCAGAGGATTAATGTAAACTGTGATGGTAACAGCAGTCAGTGTTTTTTTTGTAAAGCAAACACATCCCATGTTTTGCAGTTTTCACTTAGGGTTTGCCTGTTTTCTAATTTGTAGCATATGGCCCTGGCTGATCTCTCTTCTAAATAGTTTCCAGCCTCATGAAGAAGATCTATCCAGTAATAACGGTAAGGACACTTGTCGTCCGTGCTGTAAAAACTGGGAAAAACAATGTTTTTTCTGCTGATGTGGGGAATTACAGTTGAAGAGCAAATAAGGAAGCAAGTTGTCTTCTTGTATTAGTTCATGTGAATACTTTGCAAATGTTGCTTTCTTGTGTTGAGCAGACTTCGCTCTGCTTTATCATTCCTGAATTCCTCAGATTGCGGGATGGACCAGTTAATAGAAGGCTTTAGTATATATAGAGACCATGCTGTGGTATCTGCTGTGATACTGTGCTCAGTGCTTTCATGCTTTCTTTATGCTTTTTACTGTCTGTTTGTCAGCAACACCCCTTCCAGAAGAATTTGAGTTGCAAGGATTCCTGGCTCTGAGGCCCTCATTCAGGTGGGTGACAGCTGAAGGATCCTGCACCCTTGCTGATGTCACAACTTTAACAGACATTGGCCTATTCCCTACAATATTTTATTTATGAATATTTACTGCTGTACAGATTGATGTTGGTCTCTTCAAAATAACTGCAATGGACAGTGTAGCCCTAAGAAATTCTTGAGGTTGTAATACTACTCATGACCCCACTGAACCTCTTCAGTGTAGATGCATCTTGCCAGACGAGAATTACGTCTGTAAATTGGACATCTCTTAATAGCCGTGTTTTGAATAATACCTGGTGAAAGTTCCCAGCTTTTAATAGAGCAATGCTGACACATTGTATTACTAAAGAAATAGGATATCGCAGAGGGTAATTGTATAATTAATATTCTCTCTTCTGTGTTAATACTAGGAACTTGGATTTTTCCAAAGGCCACCAGGCAATTACAGGGGATAAAGAAGGGCAGCAACGTCGGATAAGGCAGCAGCGCCTGATTTTCACAGGCAAATGGATTGCTGATAACCAGCCAAGGTAATTGCAAGTACTTTGTGTATCCTGTGCTGCTGGAAGCTGACGTGACACAGGTGCTAGTGTGGAATGTTATTTTTCTCTCTGTTTAACACAGGAATTATCTGTAATGTGAGCATAAGATGCTGACACTACTAATAACATGTCCTGTGTGTCAGCAAGTCATTCCATCACAGACTGATTGTGATAAGTAATGCAGTTTATATACTTGCTTTTCAATTCCTTTCTGTCTTTTTCAGGTTGATTCAATGTGAAAATGAGGTAGGAAAGCTGTTGTTTGTGACAGAAATCCCGGAGCTCCTACTGGAGGACCCTAGTGAAGCCAAAGAGAGTCTCGCCTTGCAGGAGACATCCATGGCAGAGCCACTGTGTGCCGATGGGAGCCCTGGACTCAAATCAGTGCTGTCCTCTGGCAGAAGCCTGAGCAACAGCTGCGATGCAGGAGAAAAACCGATGGTCACCTTCAAAGAGAACATCAAGCCTCGGGAGATGAACAGAGAACAAGGGCGCATCTACCCCCCAAAGGACATAGTGAGGGAGAGACGGGACTTTAGCAAAGGAATAGTAGCAAATAAGAATGATGGGAAGAAAGATAACAATAAAAGAAAGAATGAGACCAAGAAATGTGGCTTGGATAAGATGCAGGAAGCAGGAAAGCAGAATGTGGCAGTTCAGGTAAGCCTTTAGCTCAGAGGGATACTGTGTCTGAGACTATGCCACGTTGTGTCAGGGCAGTCACTGCTTGTATAGGGTATGGTAGAGCTGAGGTCTCGCTGTGGGCCCTGCAGCTAATGCTCAAAAATATAAAACATTTCTACCTTAAAGACCAGACAATGGTGATCTTTGGGTCTCTTTGCTTTTCCTTGATGCTATCTCGAAGAGAGGGAGAGGGGAAAAGAGTGTGCAGTGAGAGGTGATTTTGCTATAACTGTCTTAAAAAACAGATTTCTGCCCATTCCACAAATTATTCAGGCCACCAAGGCAGTTCACGTGGCCAGGTTGTAGTCATGCTCTCGCCATGCTGGGGTCTGTTGTGAAAGAACTGGGTACTCTGCGTTTTCACTTCGGTTGACTGGTGCACATTCAACAAACTGAACGTGTCACAAAAGCACCAGATTGTATATATGTGGAGTAAGATTATCTGTACTGTGGACGCAGTCAGGTGTCTCTCTGCCGAAGTAAGGAAAGCCACTCTGCTCTTAAATCGTCCATCTGTGCTCAGGCACTTGCTCATAATGGTTTGTTTTCACATCGGCTTCTCTTTTGTTGGTTATATTTTTTAGGGGCATGCTTTTTAAGCTATTTCTTTGAGCATTGTGTACAAAATATATCAAGTAAACAGTGAATTTGCTGCTCTGACTTCCACTGAGTCATAGTAAATGAGGGTAGAGAGTTTCAGGGCTGATCTGACAATTTGGCTGCATCTCAGTCATTCCCTGATGATGACTGGAACCGTTCAGTGATAGAGATGGAGATTTCTATTATTTCCCTAGAAAAACTGTGTTAGTTCTTCACTGTTCTTGCTGCCCAGGACAGGTCTGCAGAATAACTCTTTCTCTTGGCAGCTGCTCCAAAGGCCGGTGCAATTGAGGTCCTTTCCCTAGGCTAGACAAACCATCTCTTTCAATCTTTCCTGCTTATGTTGTTTAGGAGCCTTGGATTATTCTCCTTGTTTTCCACCTGATGATTTGCTGTTAAACATCATGGTTATGAAATGGAATGTCTGAACTGGCAGCATTATTCAGCTGGTTTTGCAGGGGAGCCATACCATGAGGTACAAAGGGTTTCTGTAAAGGCTACAGAAACCAGGGGGCAATTGTTTGTGAGTTGTAGAACACAATTCTGGTATCTAGAAACAAACATAGGTGAGTTAGAATAGCAGGTTTCTTATTTATTTGTCAAATGCATCTGGAATGTGGTTGCGGGTCTGAGCATAACTCCCAGTTTTGATCTTTGTGCCCCTATCTTGCAAAATAAGGATTTCAGGTGGATAAAAACCTAGCAGATCTGAATACTATGTGTAGCTTTTTGGATAGGGATGATAGTTTATTTATCAGAAATTTGCTTGACTTAGTCTTAAGATACAACAAACCCAGCTGTAGCGGAACCTTCTCTGATGTTATTGGTCATTGTTTGTCTCTTCTTGAATAGAAATTAATTTTGACTTTTTAACTCTATCAGCTGTTTTTATGGCAACAAGTCCAGTGAAATACCTTTTGTTTCGTATAATTTGATGGACTTGCTTATCCACACCTGCTCCAGAATAGAGGGTGGGCTTTCTTGCCCCCACACTGAGAAACCAGTGTAGATTTCATACCAGTTGGTGGACTGTTTGTGTTCTGCTTTGGCACTCCTGGCAGTTTCAGGCTTTATCTTCTACATAGTTCATTGCCTTCAAAAGCTTAAATGCTGCAGTTCCTAGTTGGCAAAAATGTGAAGAATGTGATGCAGAAGTGATCAGTCCTGCTTTGCNATGATTAACTGAAGCTTTAACTGGAGAATTGAACTTGATATGCAAAATAGACCGAACTCCTTAAAGTGTGAAGAACTCGTGACCTGGGGTCCATCTTGGCAGTAGCCTCTAGCTCCCCAGGGTATACCTTTGAAGGCCCTTCAAATAAATACCTACCTTTATTCCCTTACTCTTGTCTAGTCTCTGTTTTTTAGGTGGCCTGATAAGGCATCACAGATACATGGGAAACTTGCATGCTCAGGCAGGATGTGAACTGGGTTGAATCTCTGCTCTCCAGGGAAGATAATGTTAGGTGCCAAGGAAGTTCAGTGCAGACTCACTCAAAGTGGAGCATACTCTTAAGAGGTCCCTGTGATGAAATGGTGCCTCTCTCAAGTACTGTATAGGAACACTTAGGGCTATTGTGGGGGTAAATATTTGGTAGTATTGACATTTCTGAGGTGATATCAAGTAGAAGCAAGGAAGAAACTGAAATTTTTCTTGATTAATCAGTTTCAGTGATTTAGGTTTTTGTAAAGTTAACTGTAAATCATGCAGGGGGCCTTTTGGAAGCCATCCTCTGGAAATGTGTTATAGCATCCTTGAGTTTCTGATGGAGAGAGCTCGAGTTTTAAAATGCCATGGCAGGAAGACTGTCTTTGACTTCTCCAGCATTTCTGTAAAAGAATGCATAGTTCTTGATATTGCTAATAAAAATGTTTGGCTTATTGTGGAGGAAAAAGGGACGGCACAATGTAAGTTAAATATGTTGAATGTGATGGAGGGTGAAGAGATGTGGCATGAGCAAGGGCCCACATTGTTCGTGGTGTTTAGCATCAACCAAGGTTAGCAGAACCTTGACGTGGAGTTCCCTCCAGACTTTTTCTAGTGGGAAATGAAAAATCCACCCAAACCTTCCAGTTTTACAAATGCTAAATGGGCAAATTCAGTTTGAAAAAGAACTTAAGAAAGGATTTGAATGCATCTATCTCTTTACTATTGTAATTTGGCAGAAAACAACTGTCCTGTAACTCCTTTCAACTCAGCAGCACTAAATGTCTAGATAAACCCCATACAGTTTTGGTTTGTTTGGTTTGGATTTTTTTTTAGATTTGGTCCCTGATACAACCTTTTCCTTTCACTCACCTTTGAGGCTTGGTGTCAGGTCTACTTCTGGGCCCTTTCTGTATTGCCCGGGTTCCTTGCTTGCTGTCTTTCTCCTGCCTGCTCCATCTTGCATTCCAGGCAGTTCTGCCGAGCTGAACAGAAAGGGAAAGTAGTCTTCCCCTCTGTCTTCCTCCCCAGGAAGACCCAGACTGCAGCAGACTCAGAATCAGGTAAACATTACATTACATTCTTCTCTCTGCCTTTAACTGGTGCAGCTCTTTTAACAGAACACCCCACAGTTACACAGTAAACTGAAGGAGGTGAAGTACTTCTGCTGTTTGTCTTGTATGCTCTGGGTCAAAAGAATTCTGTAATGTGGAGGGGTTTGTGCATATACACCACTATATGGATTAGGCTGAGAGAAGTCCCCAGGAAGAATGTGGCAGTGTTTGTTTTTTAAGGTGCTGCAGGTGAGTAGCATGACTTTGGTTGAAGCAGTTCCCTAGGAGAAGCATAGTAGCATCTGCATTTTCTGTTTTTAAATACTGCAGATGAGCAGCATGGTAAGTTCCTTGGATGGTGTGAGATACTATGTCTGGTTCTCACTCTCATGCTGGAGAAGGAGCTTCTTGCGTCTTCTGAGTAAATATCCTTGAGTGCTTTTGTGAGGTGAGAAGTGCCTGAGGACATGCGGGGTAACCTGCCTGAGGTCAGTGAGGAGGGTTCCTGTGTTCCAGACTTCTCCCAGTTACTTAGGGAAAAGAAAACAATCACTCAGACAATCTGAGAGCTTAATTTTTGGCTTGAGACATGATATGGTTAATGTGGAAATTTAGGAAAAGTGATTTAATTTCTTCATACTTTCTTTTGCATCAGGTGAAATCCCAGACAGAGATGAGGAAGACTCCAGTGTCTGAAGCCAGGAAAACACCTGTAACTCAGACTCCAAGTCAGGCCAGCAGTTCCCAGTTCATCCCTATTCACCACCCAGGAGCCTTCCCTCCCCTTCCTAGTCGGCCAGGTAATTTGCATCATTCTTTTGAAGTGCCATTTATTGTTGACTGTGAAGAAAATCCTGTAATAGAGGTTGGTACAGCCTCTGAAGGCAGAGGCTCTGTTAATGAACGTGGATTTTCCTGTTGAACATCTTATCAAGTAGTAAAGAAGGGGCATAGCAGAACTGAAACGAGATAAATAAGATTCCTTATGCTTTGGACTTGAGGTCTGTCATGAAATCTGCCACCTGCCTTCTGGTTTAGCGGATGTGAGTTCGAGGCATTTCACACTAGGCTCTTCCTGTAGTTAGTCTGAACATGACAAAGCTTTCTGCTAGCACTGCTTCTGAAGCATTTCCTGTGCTTCAGACTCCGTTGCAAAAGATCAGTCACACTGCTGGCTTTAAAACTCACTTTCTTTTGTGGTGGTGTTCACGTTTGAAGCTGTAATTTGTGTGGTCTTACTTGCTACTGTTGCTGCACTGTGTCCCCCATTTTACTGTGGAGTCTGCCTGTCATACCCTGCTATCCATGATTGCTCATGGAATAAATGGAAGCTGTATCTTCCCTGCCCCTGTTACATGGAGCTCTCAATACAAGACAGAGGGGCATCTTCCCTGTCTCAAAGTCAGCATAAAATCTGGCCTGTGAGACTCGGAAGTAAAGCTTGCCTTCCAAACTTGACTTTTCAGTGTGAACTACAGGGAAGGAATTGATCTTATGGATATGTTTGGTTACCATCTGTCTCTCTCTAAACTGATCCAGAGACTGGTAGTCCTCTGAGAGGAGGCAGAAGTATTGATTGCTTCTGTTTGTTCCAGAAGTTTAGTCCCTGAAAATGTGTTTGAAGGGGAGGAAACTTAGGAAGTAAAGCATCAAAAACCCCAGAGTAATGAAGGAAAAAGGTAGTGGGGGTCAAACAAAGCAGGAAGATTGGGGGGCAGGAGACACAGAGATGTGGAAACATATGACCCTCAGATACTGCCATAGCTGACCGCTCTCAGTGCCTGGAATATTGCAAGAAAACTCCAGAACAAACTCTGAATCCCTGTGTGATCACAGCTATGCACATGCCAAGGTGAGGAAGGACATCATAGTGCGTATGTGCAAGACTGGTGCCTCCTTTCCTAAATGAATAGGAAGAGAAACCCCACTAAAAGTTTTCTGGAAGGAGCTGTCTGCTCTGCCAAACTCTGATTAATGATGCATTTTTTATCTTTTCCAGGATTTCCTCCTCCAACCTATGTTGTCCCCCCTCCTGTGGCTTTCTCCATGAGCACGGGGTACACCTTCCCAGGTGGTGTTTCTGTCCCAGGAACCTTCCTCCAACCCACAGCTCACTCGCCTGCAGGAAACCAGGTGCAAGGTGGGAAACAGTCCCACATTCCTTACAGCCAGCAACGGCCCTCTGGACCAGGGCCAATGACCCAGGGACCTCAGCAAACACCACCTCCTTCCCAGCAACCCCTCTCATCTTTACCAGCTCAGGCAACAGCACAGTCCGCAAGCCAGTTACAGGTCCAAGCTCTGGCCCAGCAGCAGCAGCAACAGTCCCCCACAAAAGCTGTGCAGGGCCTGGGGAAGAGCCCGCCACACCACTCCGGATTCCAGCAGGTAAACTTGGCCTGTGCTACATGCTGGGTTTTATTTAAAAATAAATGGCTACGTTCAAGACTTGTCTTCCTGGATTACCTTTCAAAATTGTCGTTAAAGAATTTTTTGATTGTGAACTTCTGGGTAAACTTGAAAATGAGCTGAAGTTTGGTGGGTGTGAACATATGATGCTGTAACTGAAAGGAAGGTATGTACTGGAATGGAATGTCTTTTCTGTCATCTATTTGTTGTGTGTTTCTGATATAGACAAGGTATGGAGGTGGTATGTCTGTCTCAGGCCTTTCTAGTTTTCTTGTGTGAGTGATGAGGACTGAGTGTGAACCTCTGCCTGCACTCTGCTTTTGGCTAACTGGTTGCAGTGTCAGTTCCCTTACAGCTCTTAGTTCTTTGCTCACCTTGTGCTGGAGAAAATCTCCCTTCTGGCAGATTGTGGACCCAATGGTGAGACCCTCCTTGTGTTCTGGGCAGCAAAATGCTGGCTCAGTACCTTACTAAAGGTTTAGTTTGTAGGCTTTTGGGTTGTAAGGTACTGGATTAGAGTAGGGATTATGCTTGGCTGTCGGTTTAAAGTTTGACTAAAGAGTATTAGATGCCTGTGGAAATTGTTTTTGTGAGTAACACAGGTATTCCACAAACATTCTGATTTACTATCACCCGTGAGCCGGGCTGACAGCTTGGATGGAGTTAGGCATTCAGGTAATATGAATTATACCTCCTCGCTGGTGAAATCCTGTGTCTCTGCCTCAGTATCCACAGGCAGACTCATCGAAGCAGCTCTGGAACCCCCCTCAAGTCCAAGGCTCCCTGGGGAAGATCATGCCTGTAAAGCAGCCCTATTACCTGCAGGCTCAGGACCCTCTCAAACTCTTTGAACAGTCATTACAGCCTCCTGTGATGCAACAGCAACCTCTGGAGAAAAAAATGAAGCCTTTCCCAATGGAGCCATATAACCAGAACCCCTCAGAAGTCAAGGTGCCAGAATATTACTGGGACTCTTCCTATGGCATGACTGACAACAGGGTGATGACCCAGCAGTCGAACATGGACCGCAGGGGGAAGCGGCAGGGAGTCTTCCGCTCCGAGCAGGATGCTGTCTCCAGGATGACCTTTGAGGTAAGATCCATGCTGCAAGTGGGGAAAACCACGGCTCTGGTATTCCTGGCAACTCTTGGCATTTCACTCTTTCAAGAATGCCCTGTGGTCACAAGTAGGTCAATGTGAGCTTCTTTAGAAGAGACCTGAGCGTCAGTACCTGGAGTTCCAGCACAAAGGGATGCATTCCCCGTTTTAGTAGGCTGTGTGTGGGATCAGTCTCTTGAAGATTTGGTTTCAAGTAGATGTACGTCTTGTTCAGTGTGGATGTGACATCCATCTCTGCGCTGTGTCTGCCAGGTCAAGAAACATGGCAGCTGATAGTTTTGGGGAAAATTCTTTTCTGGTAAGTGATGAAACCATAAAAGCCGCTCAAATAATTGCAGTTGAATTATTACACTTTAGGTGAACTCCTAACCACTATAGTGAATTGAATGGTTGAGGCTGCAATGGGTTGAGCAATCAAGGACAGTAGCAGCACTCTTGTCTTAAATTTTTTTGTTTGTTTGTTTTTCCCACCATTCTGAGGGAGCTGAATGGCTTCCTTAGCTCCCGATTGCAGTAATGGAATACTTTACTTCTGTTCATGCGGTCGTGCTTCATGTTGCTGTTTATAAACCCACCAACATCTGTTATTTATTATATATAGCCCTGGAGTAGTCTGTGAGTGCTTTTCATGATGTTTATAAGGAGGCTTAAACAGAGGCCTTTTAAATCTTTGGTTGGGTGTGCCTCTGTAAATGCACTCAGGATATGGAGAAAGTCAGCTGAGATCACTTGGCTCATCCTTCCAAGAGAAAAGCCAGACAATGTACAGGAGTCTGCCCCTACCCTGATGTCAGATTGTGGTTTTTAGATGGAGACAGGGTCAAAGCCTCATCCTCATTCCTAAAATGGGAACCTTGCTGAGCTACCAGCGCATTGTGCTACAGAGAGAAGCTGTGCCTGTGATGCTTGTGCTTTAAGCATCCCTCAGAAAAGTTAAGATGTCCGGTCTGACCAGCACTTTGCAGATTTTACTGGCCCAGGGGGCTGGTCAGCTGTGCATTGGCATAGCAGCCATCACCAGTGGAAATAAGTCTCATGGGATTTAAACTCCACAAATAGAAAAAAGAAGAAGATGCAAGCATAATTCTACTTGAAACCTAAATTACTCACAGGTCAGCTGTAGAAGAATGAGTATAAGATTTTGTTTGTTGTCCTTGCACGTGGAAACAGGTTCAGTATGTGGCATGGGTGCAAGGGGAAGCACACACTCCACTAATTAAAGCTCTCTGCTGTCACTTTGATGCGTGGTGCTCTCCCTGTGTGCATTTGGCCGCGTGGCTGGTGGTCGTTTCTGCTCAGAGTTCTCTGTGTGTGTGCCTCAGCACCATTCTCACCTTGCCCTCTGCATGCTGTCTTCTGCCTTCTTGCTGTTCTCTCTCCTGCACTGGCTTAGCGTCGCTGTCTGTGGCTGTTCTTTCTGCCTTCTGTTGTCTCACTGTGCTCATTTCTGTCACTAGGACCCCAAGAGCTCCCCTCTGCTTCCTCCGGACCTGTTAAAGAGTCTGGCTGCCTTGGAGGAGGAGGAAGAGCTGATTTTCTCTAATCCTCCTGATCTTTACCCAGCTCTACTGGGGCCTCTCGCCTCTCTTCCTGGACGAAGCCTCTTTGTATGTATTTGATGTAATACTGCTGCTTCTCACTCTTAACTGGCATCTTTCTTCTGTGAAATTATAAGAAATGTGAAATTCCTTTCTCTTCCCCATCCCTCCTGTCCACTTCCCTGCCTCACCTTTGAGCTAGTTTTCACTGAGGCCCATGATACGGCTTTTGGGCCTCATCCAAGCCTGCTAATTTGTTCAGGAATCAGAATAACTGTGGGGTTTTTTAAAGTACAGTCCATAGGAGAGGTCATGATGCATCATTTAATGCACTTGCTCTTCTGCGGTTGTCTGGGTTTAGTACTAAAGGGCAGAGGATGCACTGATTGGGCTGTGGGGGGTCATCAGAACAAGGGTGTAGTGACAGGACAAGGGGGAATGGCTTCAAACTGACAGAGAATAGGGTTAGATGAGATACTAGGGAGAAATTCTTCCCTGTGAGGGTGGTGAGAAGCTGTGGCTGCCCATCCCTGGAAGTGTCCAAGGCCATGTTGGATGGGGCTTGGAGCAAGCTGGGATAGTGGAAGGTGTCCCTGGGCACTGGGGTGGAATGAGATGAGTTTTAAGGTCCCTTCCAACCTAGGCCATTCTACAGTTCTGTGATATGATTCTGTGATTATAATCTGCATATAAAAATTCCATAGAGGCAGGGGATGCTGCCCTATTCAATGCAGAAGAGATTGAAAAAAAGAGAAAGATGGCTTTGGAAGAAAATAGCAATTAACTGGACAAATACACAGTAACTCTTACAGAAATATAGTCATTTTTGACAGAGGGTTTTTTTCCTACATTTTTTGTATTAAAATCTTCCTAGTTCACTAGCTGGGGGGTCTCAGAGCTGTTGAATTTTAAAATTGCCTCTCAAAGTGCAGCGTGCCTTTCTGTTATGGCTACAAGCATGTTCATTAAATCATACTCATTCAGATTAGTAGCTGTAACAAAACATTATTTGTGACTCTATTCAAAATCTCTGATTAAGTCTCTTCCTCAGTTATTTTACCTGCCATCCCAAGGAGCCAGTCGCAAAATAGACACTCATTTCTGTCTCATTAGATAACTTTGCTAAGATACTAATAGCTGCTGCTTCAGTAGCTTCCTTTGAAGCTCCTACTGTTGTGTCTGCTGACAAATGGAAGGAAATCCTTTGCTGTGCAAGCCGTGTGGATGTGCAGAGTGGGAATTTTGTCTGTCTTTTAAAATGTGTTTTCAAAGTAATGAGCTGCCACTTTGAAAATCTAACAAGCTAGGGGCTGCTTGCCAAGAAAATAAGGCTGTTTGTCTTGAGTTTACAGGATGAAAGCAAAGGTATTCCAGATACTGTGACTGTGTTAAAGACAGAGGGATGCTAGTTCAGGTTTTTGTTGTTTGAATAATAAATTTAAAAACATCTGACATGCTGAGCTGGTGAGAGTGCAAGAGGGGATTTATTTGTACGAGACTACAGCTTTTATTTTGGTTTGCGCGTGTTTTTACTTACGGTTTTGCTAATTCTGTGGCTTGGTGATTCTGTGGCTTGGTGATCCTAAATTTGGTGATGTTCATCTTCCACCAGACAAGCTTGATAATTTTTCTTTGGTTTCTGTGTCAGTGATAACTTAGCTATTTCTTCTCTGAATAGGCTCATTTCAGAGACAGTTTTTACTCCTTAATCATAGTAAGAATCAAACAGAAAGACAAGAAATATTATGCTGGAAATAACAGCTCTGTGAGAGTGAGGTGGCATAGATGATGGAAAAAAGGTCATGGTCCGTAATATCTTTACATGGAAGTAAAAAGTCCAGGGCAGTTTTGGAACCTTTCTCTTAAACATTTGGGTTGGGGTTTTTTCCTTCCTCTCTACAAGTAATTTATAATGGAAATGAGAGAATGCTAAATGACGCTTGGACTATTAAACCTAATTTAAAAAGCACTTGGTTGCTCTTGCTGTCTAAGAACATCTCTACAGCGGGGATGCTCTCAGAACTGAAAAAATACTCTGTCAGAAGCCACATACGAGAGTCTCATCTTGTCTGAAGGAGTCCTCTGGTCACTGGGAGGGATCCTGTCTCACTTGTACAAGGTTTTCTCACTTGTACAGAGTTTTACACAACCGTAAGGTATTTTTGGCAGGAATCTCCCCTTTAGATGTATCAGAGTATTAGACTTTGCATTTGAAAACCTGTTGTGGCAGTGGGGTTTGTCTGAGACTCTCAGCTGTCATGTTTGTTGATTTGTAGATTATTAATTATAGGTAGTAGAAAAACTACTGATTTTTTGCACTTATTAGCTTGCCTCCTCTGTCCTCCAAGATGTTGGAGCTAAAATGCAAGACAGGTTGTAAATGTGACCAAAACCACTTTAGCAGTTTCTGTTAACACACTTTCCTCATGGTCCCTACACTGAGCACTAACTGCTCTTTTCCCGTTTTTGGTTTCTGAAGAAGTCCCTGCTGGAAAAACCGTCAGAATTGATGTCTCAGTCATCATCTTTCCTGTCCCTCAGTGGCTTTTCTCTAAATCAGGTAAGTGAGAACCAGAAATACCTTTTGCTGTTACAGCTTGTTGTGGATAAGCCAGTAGAAAACCTGAAAGAAATCCGCATGGATGCGTAATTTGAGTCTGTATCAACCTTAATCTTTGCCTTTATCAGTTTTCTTCTCAAATTCATCTTAGCTGTATTTCTGCAGATGTACTCTTGAATCTCGCTGAGTTCATGGGCCCTTTGCTCTCAGTGAACTCATGGAATTGACTGAACAGGTGTATCTCAGGGTGCTGTAGTGTGTAGGTTTTTATTTCCAGAGCAATTAATTACCTATTCTCTCCCAGAGAATTGAGCAGAGTCTTGATACAACTTTTTTGAGTACTGGGAATCTGAAGATTTTGTGAAAACTTTGCAGTCCAGCCAGGAGAAATCTGTCCTGATTCAGAATGTGATAGACTTAATGTTAAATTAAATGGTCAGAGAAGATGGGGCTGGGAAGTGAAAAAGGAATTAGGAAATACTTTGAACTGTAATTGTTTCCTTTGTACAGTCTCAGTGTTTGAAATAAATATAACATTTAAGCTCTTATATTGTTTGGTTATTTTCAGGAAAGGTATCCGAACAACAGCATGTTCAATGAGGTATATGGAAAAAACATGAATACCAGCACAAAAACAGAAGTCACCCCTTCAGTTGCCCATCAGGAGACTTCACTCTATTCTCTCTTTGAAGGGACTCCGTGGTCTCCATCCCTTCCAGCCAGCTCTGGTAATCCTTGTATGGCATTTCTTGTGTCTAGTGATTTAAGTGGATTTGAGTTAATTCTAAACCAACTGCAAGTTATATGTAATGGGAAATTAAATAAAACCCCTAAACTTGTTTGACAAGGTCTCTGAAGGCTTCTATTTTACTTTATACATCCTCAGAAATATGAGGGGATTCTGCAATTAATATATTGTAAGAACCTGGATTTTAATTTAAGTAGTTGAGCAGGATAAATGTCGTAAGAGGTATTAAATCCTGAAATCTCTTTAACTCTGTTTCCTGACAGCCATTTGGGAGTAGTGCTTTAACTCAGACATCCGTATACTTTGTGTTGCTTTTTTTGGAAAAAGCAGGAGGAACTGGACTTCATAATGTAGATATTTGAAAAATAAACTGTGTGAGTGAGGAGTGGAGGAAAATACAACAGTAGTGGGTTTTGTTTGGTTTGGTTTTTTACAGTTAAGCAGCCCATAAAGGCAAACCAGCTTCTTCGTTAGTAATTACCTTAAAGATATAAACCATAACTATTATGTCGTGATTTTTATCTCACTAAAAATCCAGAAGAGTGTGAGAGAGGAATTAGTTGTATCTAAGAAATTAGTGGATTTTAAGTAACATCTGTGCTGGATGAGATATTTGGTGGGACTTTTGCAACCAACCAGGAAAAGCTGTTGTAGGTGAAATGGAGGGAGTTGTAAAGTGCTTTTATTCTAGTAGGGTTTTTGGCTCAAATGACTTCAACTTCCTCTCCCTTCACCTCTTCATTTGTTTCGTCCTGACTGTGGACAGGCTGCTTCATGCTCCCTCTCCTGTTTTGCTCACTATTGGGTTCTGGTCTGAATTGCTTTAAGATTCACATAAGTGTAAAACATTCCCAGACTTGGGAGTTGGAGGTGTAAACTTGCAAACTCCTCAAGGTCTAATCTAATTTTTCTATTGGATTGTCAAGCTTGGAGACAGTTATTCTTTTAGTTTGAGACAAGTTCTTCAAGAGACATAGGGAAAACTGGCTTTGCCTAGCCAGCCCTCATGAGGTTTCCTCATTTTTGTTTTTCTGGTGAGCATTAAACACAGTCATTCTGTTCTTGTAAATTTTTCACTCAGAATTTAGGCATTTGCATTACACTCATGTAATGGGGGGAATAAAAACTGACCTTCAGCATTGTAGCAAACTGGATGATGGCAGAATTTGGAGCAGCACTATTCAAAAGAAATTCAAAGCTGGGAGGCTCCTGCTGTCTCTGCTGACCTTTTTTTCTCTTCTCTTGTAATCCCTAGATCATTCAACACCAGCCAGCCAGTCTCCTCACTCCTCCAACCCCAGCAGCTTGCCAAGCTCCCCTCCAACCCATAACCACAATTCTGTTCCCTTCTCCAACTTCGGACCCATTGGGACACCAGACAACAGAGACCGGAGAGTCTCAGACCGCTGGAAAACAGATAAGCCAGGCAAGTGCTGGGCTCCAGGTTAGCATGGAGCTGTCAGACACCATCATTTGATGATGTTTGTTTTGCACTGGTTTTGCCATGTCGCTTTGAACTTGTCTTTCTGCCGTTTTAGCAATGGGAGGATTTGGTCTGGACTACCTCCCAGCAACATCGTCCTCTTCAGAGAGCAGCTGGCACCAGTCCAGTGCTCCCAGTGGTACCTGGGCAGCCCAAAGCCCTCCTGCCATGGAGGACTCCTCAGCTGTGCTTATGGAGAGCCTGAAGGTGGGTTTGGCTGGGGCTGTGCTCAGGGACAGGTCTGCAGGCTGGACAATCAAGTGATGGGTGTTAGCCTTTTGGAAGTGTCAGAGTTCAGTGCCAGAAGCCCAAAGCTTTTCCTGCAGATTCACTTACACAGGCAGTGTGGGAGGTGTCAGCAGTGCAGGAAGATGTTACAGATTTTCAGTTCTTGCTGGTTTTGAGTATTTTGTTGAATAAGCCGAGGCTGGCAGAACTGGAAGAAAGTCTAACATTAGCTTTGACTAGTCTAAAATTAGTAATAGTTAATGTGCGATGAATTTTTATGGTAATGAGGGTTCTGGAGGAGGATAAAGTTCTTCCAGAGAGCCTCTTTTTAGAAGGTCTTCTTTGAAGCCTGGTTAACTTTCGTGATAAGCCAGGTATGAGTGATACAGAGGGAGAATATAGAGCATGGTGTCTGCTTTCCCATCTGGCAGAGGGGCTATGTAACGCAAGGAGGTGCTAGTGTTGGCTGTTTGTTTTTAGTCCATCTGGTCCAGTTCCATGATGCACCCTGGCCCCTCGGCCCTAGAGCAGCTGTTGATGCAGCAGAAGCAGAAGCAGCAGCGTGGACAAGGCACCATGAACCCGCCGCATTGAGACAGGAGGCAACCCTTACTACGACGGCTCCATAAACCATGGCATGTTGGGTCTGCGGGACTGGCACGCACAGTCCTGTGCAGGTGGCAGCCCTCTCTTCTGTTCCTTGCTGTCAGGAGGGTGTAAGTGCTCCACCAACCCACTGAGTGTGCACAAAACGTCTGCAGTGCAAGCAAACAACATCAGGAACTCTCCCATCCCCGGGCCCTTCGGAGGGAGAGAGGAACTGCTGTTTGGCTCACTCAGTAACCCGTTATCACCGCCTCTCACCTTCTCCATCGTGCATGTCTCCAGCCACATGGGAAGTAAAAGCTGAGAGCAAAGGGCAGACGGGAAAAGCCGATGAGAACTTCTCAATCCTTTTCCTCTCTTTGGGGAGATACAATAGGAATCCATTAATGATTGCTTCGCTGACTGAGAATGTAGTTGAAATTACTCCTAAACATCTTTATTACATCTCAGTGATAAGAACACACTGAATTCTTCCGTACACGGATGTGCTTCATAGTCAGTGTGTAGCAATGAGAGCCCCAGTTGCTGCTCCAGTCTCAGTGGGTGGTGGTGAGGTGGGGCTCTGTCTCCTGGACTAGCGAAGGAGTTTCATGAAAGAGAGTCTGGCACTTGGCACCGCTTTACCCAGAGGGTGGGTTAGAGACTCCAGCATGAAATGCCCTTCTCTCAGTAGGTGTTTGAGCTGTAAGGGGTGACATGGGGCATCGCAGCATTCTGCTGAAAAGCAAGTTAACTGTTATGGGGTTTTAAATTAATGTGTGATTCCTGTACATTTTACTGTAGCATAGTGGCTAGCCCCACAAAGGGCAGGCTGGTCTGTGCATTCACAGCCTGACTCATTTTAATAGGTAGGTAGAAAGCTTTCAGTGGGGTTTTGTTTTGTTTTGTTTTGCTTTTGGTTTTTTTCTCTCCATCCTCCCATCTTTGCTGAACGCTCGTAGTTTCATTACCATGGCAGAAAATAATCAGGGGTCCAGCAGGGCTGGGTGAATCCGACAGCCAGCCTGGACAGCGTGGGGTGTCCGCATGCCCAGTGAGGCACAGGTCAGCTCTGCAGAAACCAGTCCCAGCTGCAGCCCCAGGCTTTCAGTGCCAGAAACAAATCCAAGGCACCCATGGACACATGGAAACAGCACAATGCTGTTCATAGATGAAAAGGTGCAGAAGGGAAAAGGAAAAAAATGTTTTATTTGCTATTTATTAGGGGGATTGAAGACTGGAAGCTTTGTTCAAGAAAAGGACAGCATTTTTGTTAGGTTTCCCAGGGAAGTTACAGAAACAGTCTCAATGTCCATTTGCTGTTTTTAGCAGTAGGGGTTTGTGTGATGATTCAGGATCTCTGGGCTGGAATTCAGCTGCAGAGCAAAGCACATGCAGGAGCCAAAGTGACGCTGGAGTCTGGACAGCCCCAGAGAATACAAAAAGGGAAGGCAGAGGAGACCCAGTACCCTCAGGGGTACGAGCAGCTCCCCACAAGCTCCACCTTAGCAACATCACTGTTTTGTGTTGCATTTCAAAGCTGTATTTCCTTTAACAAGTCAAAAAAGTGAAGTTCCCACCTGGTGGTAATCCAGCCCACCCTGTGTGTCCCCTCCAGTCCTCCTGGTGTGTGTCCAAGCTGTGTGCCCAGGCAGCTGCGACATTCCCGTGTTTGCACCATCACTGGCTCTTGCACCCCAGACGAACTAACCAGGAGCACCATCTCACTCCCGGCTGTGCCAGGTCCCAGCTGCACTGTTCCACCTGTGCATGAGCGCCCAACCTCGGGAATGTGTCTGACCCCACCTGCCCTCCAGCACCTGGGGGAGCAGGGAAAGGGGCCACCAACAGAAACTGGTTTGTGTCGTAAGCTTTTTTTGTGTTTTCCGTCTGTCTGTGCAAGAACTGCAGCTGCTGAAATCAGCTTTGCCTTTAATTAAACCATGTTCTCTCCATCCAGGTCTGCGTGTAGTATTTATTTCCTGTGTGACTTGGCTTCAGGCCTTTAAAAATGCATTACTTTTCTGTAGAAGCCAGAAAAAGGTTTGAAGTTGATTTTTTTTCCCCTTTAATTTTTTTTTAAATTTGAAAGAGACCTAAATAAATCACAGTGATTTTTGGCTTGAGCTTGGTACAGATAATTCAGTTGTGGTTTTGTGCTGCCTGTGTAGTGTGTTTTACATACTAGACTAAAAAATGTAGGATGGGAGCAGCTTGCAAAGCTTCTCCCTAGCTGCAGAATCATCCTGGTACAGCATGTGTAGGGGGAGATGGAGGACACAGAGCCTTCTGCCAATGACCTGCAAGCAGATGAGGATCTTCACTGTTTCCATGCTTCCAGGTGTGTCACAGAAAACACTAGAGATGTTCTGGTTTTGAAATGACAGGTGTTTATTGTCTCCAGAATAAATTCCTTTAAAAATAAATGTGATATTTAGGTTAATGGGGCAGTGGGGTTGTCCTGGACTTGTGTGATAGAATCCAGAGTGGGGAAGCTCCTGCCCTTAGCACCTTCGGAGCAAGTGCTGGGATTCTAGGCTGTGTCTTTCTAAGTTACTGTCTCAGAATTCCAACTGATCAGAAAAAGCTTTGAAGCACTGCTCCCAGTGCTGAAGAAAATGTGTCTGCTTTTATTGATGGGAGTTTTAAAAGTCCCTGCAAATTTGAATTGTGAGTTGCAGCAGGGTGAGGCTATGTGGTGTCTCCTAAGATCTTGGGGTTGGCAGTAATGTTTTGAGGAAGCAAATGCTTTCCTGGTCTATAGCTTCCTGACCTCACTTCCCCTTCAGGGTCTGCTGGCAGGGCTGTAAATGCAGGTTGCACCACCCTCTTGTGGGTGTTCCCAGCTTCTGGCATGTCTGTATAAAAGCTTTTTTAAGGATGGGGGAACAGGGCAAGTCTCTTGGCAAGCACAGGATTTAGGAATGAATGTTTTTGTAACAGGAATTAACAACTTCTTAACAAGTTCCTCTTTCAGAGAACAACGCAAAAGGTAAAATGTAAAGCTTTTAATACAAGTAGCAATAACATTTAAAGTTCATTTCAGATGCAGGGATTAATATGCAGACTACATAATGGCAACAGTTGAATTCTTAAATTCTCTCCACAACTTCAGACTCTTCCGAAATCACTTCTCTGGGTGTTCAGTGTTGGGCTGTTGAACGAATGCAGATGGGAAGATGCCAGTCCTCCCCTTGCACTGGCCTTCGAACCAGTCTTCATTCACTGGCAGGGAAAATTAACACAGTTCTTGTGACCCTAGGGATGCACAGGAGCATCATGTGCTGCAGACAGGCTTGAGATCACCATTTTAAGGTGTGTCTGCTGATAAAACTTTGAGCCATGCTAGACCCAGCAGAGAGTGGAATGTGGAGAAAAAGGAGGAAGGAGGAAGTGAGGAAGGTGGTAAGGTAAGAAAGGATGTCAAATGGGGGTGGGAAATTGGATCAAAATAGAGACCAGGGGGCTTGGAAACTGCCTTGAGTGGAAACAAAGTGAGTGTGGAGAGTGAGGAAATTATCTGAGACCTTGGTCTGTCCTCTTCAGGTACTATCAGGTATTTCCCATGTTCACATAAAAACCCTAAAACAAACCCCCAAAACCTTTCCTACCCTGGGTTAAGTAAAGCCTACGAGCTCTGACAGTTTTGCTGTGGGGGAACCAAATGAGGCAAGAACCAGCTTTGAATTGGGAAATATTTAGCTCAGCAATGAAGGGGAAGGTAGGATTTTGGGCTGGAGGGGGTCATCGGTATTGCATGGTGCAAAAACTAACTAGTTAAAGGTTAGAGGGGGACCAATGGTGTACTGCTGCCAAAGCCTGCCAGCCACCACAAATTAGTGACAGAATTACAGATAGAAAAATGTAAGGGTTTTTTGCCTTTAAAACCTATTCCTGATGTCTTGATTTCACTAAGAGACTTAAGTGAGGAGGGGAACATGCCCTGTGTATGTAATTCTTCATTGATCTTCCTGAGATTCAGTCTGTATTTGAGCCTCAGTTCCCATAGAAACACTAAGGACTAATCTTGAATGAGTAATGGAAGATTGTACCGTTAACAAGAAAAGTAGATGAAAAAAGGTTTCAGGTGAAAGGAATGGGAGAGAGAGCCTGCTCCCATTGTGGGGATGGCAGCTGAAATGAGGCATCTCCTTGGAAGAATCCACTATGATCAGTAAGCTTAAACACATCCCCTGTGTAACTCCTGTCTTAAGTGTTTGGGAGGGGAGCAGTGAAAGTGGGAGTGATGAAAATACATTGGAAGAAGTGTGTGTAACAGGGACATATGGATGGGAATCCCATGGCAGAGCTGGAGGGGCTCTGCTGCAGCCACACCACCCTCCCTCTCACCAGAGCTGGGGAGTCCCTCCCCTCCCCTCTCCTGTCCCAGGAGGAGCAGGATTACCTTTGGATAAAACAAGGATCGTGTCTCCTGCCTGAAACTCCAGGTCTTCAGGTTGGGTGGCTTCATAACTGTACTGAGCTACAACATGGGTTGGTCCCATCTCCCCCAGCATTGCCTCCTGCAGTGACTCCTCTGGTTTGCTGTCTGGTACAAACCCCTGTCCCTAGGGCAGGAAACAAGCTGGTGAGGGCATGACCTCTTGGCTTCCTTCTCTGTACCAGGGCAAGAGAAGACAAGCTCTGCTTTTCCTCTCCACCCACTCTTTGCTCCTCTGCCTTTCATGAGGTCACTGGCTTCTGTTGAAAGCCACAACCCTGTGCTTGTGGCAAGGAGAGCAAAGGCAGGAGGAAAGAGAAGGTGGCTGCCCCCTGTAGCTGTCACTGACCTCTGTGCCATTGCACCAGACTGTCAGGCAGTTGTCCTCACTCTGGCTCCAGACTGCCTCCACGTTCTCTGGACTGAGAGTCACCAGCTCCTGGCCCTCCACAGGCTTGTACCTGGTGTGCAGGGGACGCAGGTGAGGAGCCCTGGTACACAGCCCTGGCTCACTGGGGCCAGCAGTGCCTCACCTCAGCTCCGTGTGCTCAGGCTGCAGCTCCAGCTTCTTGCAAACCAGCTCCAGGAGCTCCCTGTAGGAGAGGCCTTGATCAACTCTCAGGGCAACTGTGAATTTGTAATGCACCTTGAGGATGTGGGGGCTGGAGACAGTTGGTTCAGCTTCCTGTGGGCAGGAAATGGCATGTTACCTTGTGTGGCTTAGCAAGCACAGGGATGTGGAAACTGGTTGCTTGAGTTTGTGCCTCCCAAGCTGTTGCTTGGACATTGGCTGGTTGGCAGCCCCAGGCTTTCCCTTTGAGGAAAGAGCTCAGTGATAGATTAGGGACTTGGCACCAAACTGTAGCTTTAGGGTGATCAAATTAGAGCTGTGTCCACCCTCCAAGCCCCTCATTCTTTTTTTTTTTTTTTTTGTGAGTTGGAATTGCTGTATTTTCCCATCTCTCTTCCCAGTGAGACCTTCTGATGAGCTGATCCTTCCCAGGAGCATGTGCGTTCGAGCCAAGCTCTCTCCTGTTTCTCCTTTCTCCAGTGCCTCCGGTTGACTAAGATGAGAGTCATACAGTGGCTCTGATCACAGCCCCAGGTCCACCTGGGGCCTGGAGAACTCCCATAAAGCAGCCCTAAGTCACCTGGTAAATGCAGATTTGTAGGACCTCAGGGTCTCCACTCGCAAGACATTACCTTTGCCGTGTCTCTCGGCTGCACCACAGTAGCAGGAACATAGTCTGGGGAGGAGGAAAAGGTGGCTCACCAGGTGGGTTGGCATAAACGTTGTCTAAACAGACAGCCAGACCTCCTGCAGCCCATCATGATCTCCAGCAACACCAACCAACCCTGGGGCCAGCAGTGGTCCCTCAGATGGATACGGCATCAGCCACAGAGGTTCATCTGTAAGAGCTAGATAAAACCACTGAGCAGAGGTTTTGGCTCTGTGCCTTCCCTCTTGCAGGAATGGGAGCATGAGGGGTGGGATGTCTGGTTTTAGTGTCTTTGCTCTTCTGATCTAGGTCCACTCTGAAAACCAAAGGCAATCCCTTGTCCTGTCCTTCAATGGGGCTGTAAAGCTGAACTCAGGCTTTCAGGCAGGGTGATTTCGTGCAGGTTTGTGGAAGCCTCTTCATGAGGATCTGATTTACATTTTGGCAGTGCTTTGGCACAACTGTGCTCATTCCAGGAAGAGCTCAAGCTACACTGTTGAACATGGTCCCACTAATAGATCCGAGATGGCTTTTGGTGCCATAAAGACAGCCACTGGGGTTGTTGTGTCCATGAGGTGTTTGTCCTTAATTCCATGAGCCACAGCCACCTCTATCCCTGAACTCCTATGAGGCTGCTCTGCTAGGGCCATGAGCCCTCCTGTCCTGCTGTTCATCATTTTTTGGTCCACCTTTCCCCACCACCGACTGGCTTAGGCCCTCCCCAGAGCAGGGAGTTGGCAATTGTTTCTCACACAGAGTGGATCAGGTTGGAAGGGACCACAGTGGGTCATTGGGTCCCACCTCTCTGCATAAACAAGGTCATCGGAGAGCATAAGGCACAGGACTGTGTCCAGACAGGTCTGGAATATCCCCAGTGAGAGAGACTCCACACTCTCTCTGGTCTCTGTTCCAGTGCTTGGGCAATGCACCGGACAGAAATTCTTCCTCATATTCAGGTGGAACTTCCTGGGCATCCATTTCTGCCCATGGTCTCTTGTCCCATTGCTGCGCCCCAGGGAGCAGAGCCTGGTCCTTGCGCTAAGCCTTCCCTGCAGACAGGGACAGGCATGGATGAAGGCCCCTCTCAGCCATGTCTTCACCACATACTCCTTTTTTTTTTTGCACATTGGTCATTGATAGCCAGACTAGAGTGCAGCACATTAACACCTGGGCCGTACTGTCTCTGCACAGTGATATTTTCTACCCCAAAAGGGTTTTTCCTGCAGCAATGTGGGTGCCGGTGGCAGAGCCCTGTTTCAGCTTCCCAGCATCCTGAACCATCTGTGCTGGGGGCAGTGTGGTGGCCCTGGTGTCACTATCTGCCCCAGGCCTGGGATGTGGGACACTGGGTAGCACCAGCCAGGAATCCCCTTCATACAGTTCCTTCAAGCCTAGCCCAGCTCACAGCAGCGCTGAAAATATCACAGATGCCCTGCTCGAAGGAGAAGCCTATAAGGAATCTTTTACTCCAAGCTGGTTCTTGCCCCATTCCTATCTCCAGGCCCTTTTTCTCATTAGTCACTGTGCTAATTAAGAGCACAGAGGCACTTGCATTCCTCAGGGACCCCACAGACACTATTTTACTCCATCCTCAGCACTGCAGTTGCTGTCTCTGCCTCCTGCTCTAATGTCTCCCAGTCCTTGACTGGAAATGGGGCCAGGAATGAGATGGAGATGAACCCTAGCCCTGGTCTCAAAGAGTGAGGACATGGCATCTCAACCTGCTGCTGGTGGTGCCACCCTGTGCCCCCCATCCCTTCAGCTCCCCACACTGACCTGGCGCCGGCCGCCGCGGCTTCTCCAGCGCAGTGGAGGTGGGTGAGTCAGATATCTCATCTTCCACAGGGACTCCCTCCTGTGTCATGGGAAGAAGATAGTGCTGTCAATCCCACCCTTCCTGAGGTGCCTTGTGCAGCCCTTGGAGGGCCAACCTGCTATTTTCCCAGTCTGTCTGGGGTCTTGAACTGGGGAGGGGTGACTTTGCAATCCATTATCTCCCCAGCATTGCCAACCACCACCAGGGTGCCACCAAAGCAGATTTTGCAGATCTCTGAGCTCATGATAAGGTGACCATGAGCCAGAAGAACCAACCCCAGCATCATGAGGGGGAGGGACTCACACATGGGTCCTACTGGGAGGTAGGTGTTGGGTGAATATGTTGAGATCTGCCCTCCCCAAGACATCATCTCTTCCTGGGTCTCCTCACCTGGATATGCAGCTTATTCTGGAGCTCCACAGGCTCAAGGAAGTTGCAGGGAACAATCCCTTTCTGCAGGGGAAGGAGAGATGACTAGTAGTTACTTGGCAAGAAGGCAACCTACTGCTGGAGGACACAACCAGATGTGTCCTCACCCTCCCCTGCATCCAGGGGGGGTTCCTGAGGCTTGAATTTTAGTTTCTGCAGGTTGGGTGGATTTCACTGAACCCTGTGGCCTAACCTAGGGTGGACATAAGAGACTTCAATCAGAAACTTATTTAATTACTGTTGGCAAGGCTCTGCCTCTGCAGAACCTCAACCACAATCTGCTGTCTGCCCCTCCTGTCCAGCACACCCCTGGTATACCTTTCCGTTGAACACCACTGTAGCCCAATTGTCCTTCTCTTTCTTCAGGACAAAGACAATGTTTCCTGGCAGGACCTGCAGCTCCTCGGCGGTCTCAGGAATGAACTCGTACATGACACGGTGTGGCTGCCCTCTGAGGGCCCTGGGTGTGGGAGCAGTGGACAGGTCAGGAATGTTTGCAATGCTATTGTTTTACATTGTAGGGAGAATCCAGACCTCTGCCTCCTTGTTTCTACATTCCCCGTTCCCCCGAGTTCTGGGGGCCAGCTGGACGCTTGACTGCAAAAGTGCAGGATAGGGTTGTGCCTGGGTGTGTGTGTTATCCATCCTTCATCCAACTTACCTGAGTATTTCTGGGGTCTTGGGCCTGGGTGGAGGACCAGAGGCCTGCCAACAGGAAGACAAAAAGGAAAGTATCAGTAATCCAGAGGATTTTGTTTGCTTTGCAGAAATGTCCTGCAGCCTTTTACCATGCCTGCCCTCACCCCAACACTGTTCCTTCCTCCACATGCAGATGCCTTAAGTGCCGTAAGGAATATCACTGGCTTTGCTCCTTCTGAGGAACAGTTTCCAAATTCTTCAACATACAGTTGGTTTTCAGAGGCACAAACCTCTTTTCACACCTGATTTTAGTTTCAGCTCACAGAGGATTGAGATTGTCAACACTTTCTGCATTGAGAAAGGTGTCATTTATCTTGTGCAATGGTGCTGTACTGTGCGTCCCTGTATCCTCCCAAAAAAGCTTCTGGAAAAACTCTTGCCACCTTTAGGAATGGGAAGATGCCACTACATCATCTGGAAAATGGCATGGGAAATGCAAAGGAGTTCAGGAATGGGCAAGAGGATGCAAAGCGAGAGCAGAACTGCTGTTGTTTTTCCGCTCAGGCTTAGGCAGATGATCCCTAATGAATCCTTTGGGGAGGGTCAGAGCCAGCTCTCTGCACAGACCTATCATCCCGCCCACTACTTCCCCGTACAGGGAACCAGCTTAACCTCAGCCACAGCTGTGGGTGGGTTTGGGATGAGCTTCCTGGTGCTGGAAGGAGCAGCTGATCTGTGGGAGCCGTGCCTGCCTTTTCCCCCCGGCTGTGGCACAGAGTTCAGGGTAATAAGGGTGCTGTTTGCTCCCCACTGCAGGTCAGAGCCCTCAGCAAGGTGTGGGATGACAGCCACCCTATGTCATCCTGTACTGAGCATGCTGATCACTGTCAGAGTCTTACCTGTGGCTGTAGGGGAGCGAATCCTGAAAAATCGTCCTTGTCCACCACAGATGCCACCACCTACAGCCATAGACAGATAGTGACTTGGTGCCCACAGACCTCTCTCAGACCTCTGATGTCCACCCTCCTTTGCTGTTGGCCAAGCCAAGCTCCTTGGGATGCTTCAAGCTCAGGAGGGGCTGTGATTTTAGGCTAAGCATCTTGGACTACAGGCTGAGTGCCTCTGGCACCAAAGCTTCCCTCTCAGCTGTGGTAAGTTTTCTGCTCTTAGCCTGGCTGTTTCTGTGGTTCGAGGCATTATAGCCTAAAAGTTTCCCTTTCTGTTTTAATCACAAGTGTTGAAGGGAGCCAAAGTGTCCTGCTCAAGCCCATACCTCTTACAGGTGACCTTAAATGTAATTTAGAAAGTTGATACCTTGTTGCATGTTTCTGGCACTCAAGGAGCTGCCAAGGTCTGGGCCGTGTGACTCCCCAGTGCCTGGTTCCTTTCCTGGAGGAGTGCTGCCTCCCAGGACCTGAGCCCAAGGGTGGTATCCCAGTGACCGGATTTTGCACATTCACAGAAGAGAAGCTTGCTTGCTTATCTGAGCTGAAAAGCCCTTTTCAAGCAGAGTAGTGGAAGAACTGGAGGTTGTTTGTGGGTGTCAAATGTTAAATAGCTCCTTTCCCCCAACCCCGAAAATGTCTTGGCTCGAGTTGAAGCTCCAGTGGAATCTTTCTAGCTCATGTCTCTCGTGTCTCACTAAGGAGACAAACTAGAAATAGGCCATGCTCAGCAAGAACGTGCTTTTAGCTCCTGTATTTTTGCAGACTCCCTGTTTCCCACGAGATCCCTGTGTGCCATCCCTCTCTCAATGTCTGGGGGATCCCTCAGGCAGAGACCAGCTCCCCGTCTCTGGCTGCCTACCAAGCAGCAGCTCAGAGGGGTGATGAGAAGGCAGTTAACAGCTCTTCTCAGCCCACAGCCTTGGCCTGAATTAATAATATAGAGCCTTCTTACCATCGCCTTTCCCAGGTAGTCCTTCTTCTCCAGCTGAGCCACTTGCTTCTCATTTGGCCTGAACAGCTTCCCCACAGGGATGGCCACCAGCTCACAGAGCTTCTGCTTCTGTAGCACAGGGAAGTCAGGGAGCTTTTGGAGGTGAGAGCAGGGACTGATGAATGTCCTTTCTGCTCTGGGCTTGGGGCCTGCTCCATAAAGCCAGACCACCACTGGGACAGCCCAATCCCAGCCCTGGTACAGTCCATTGAATCCCATCTTCCCATCCATCTCCCCAGTGATCGAAAGCTCTTCCCACAGACTTGTGTCTCTCTACAATATCTATTGCCACTACATTGTAATCCTGCTAAAAGGTGGATATGCTGTCAGTGGGATTTCCCTCCCTCTCCCTGTGGGGCTGTGAGACCTACTCCTCCGTACCAGGATGGCTTCCATTGCCCTGTCAATCTTGTTGTGCTGGGGCTCAGTCTTCATGCTCATGGCCAGGGTCAGGTGCTCCTCAGCCTTCTCCCAGTTCTCCGTCGTGGCGTACACCAGTGCGATGTTGTAGAGAATCTGCTGGAGGGATGGGAGCAAGGGAACAAGCTCTTGGAGCAGCCAGACTGCTGCCAGGAGGGCAGGAAAGGAAAGGGCAGTGGGTCAGTGGTACTGCATCCGCTTGCTTGGTTTTTGCAAGGTACAAGGACAGTCTGGCTGTCTCCTCTTTAGACTTCTCACGCTGGAGAACAGACTTTAGGGATCAAAACTGGCAGCAAGGTGTGTCTCACCTCACAGGCAAAGAGCCGGTAGCGCAGCCCCAGGATCTTGTAGTCGATGAGTTGGTTGCCTCGCAGCTGGGCCAGTGCCTCTTTGAAATCCTCAATGGCTTTTCCATGGCTGTGGAGCAGAGGATGAAGGTATGACCAGCTCCGTGGTGGCAACCTGCCTGCCTCTAAGCCTGTATTCAGCCTTGGTGAGTTCAGTCGAGTCTCCCCTCTACCCTTGCAGTGTTTCAGACACCCCAGGGGAGGAGAAAGGCTCTGAGGCTCATGTTAATCCCAGGACTGCAGTGCTGAAGAGTAGGAGCCTGTTTGCCCTCGAGGGGTTTCAGTTTGGGCTCTGGGGCACCAACCTGCCTGGGGCCATCCTCAGCTGAAGGCTGGCATCTCTGTAAGCAGCAAAAATGAAACTCGAAACCCTTCCACTCACTTCTGCCTCTGGTAAAACACAGTCCCTCGCTGGAAATAAGCCACTGCCAGGTGCTTGTCACAGCTGATGCTCCGGGTGAATGCCTGCAGAGGTAGGAGTGTGGCAAAAGAAGAGTAAAAAGGAGATACCTTTAAAAAACTGAAGGTGTAGAGCAGTTGCACCTGTCCTGCCTTAGCCGAGTGGCCTGAACTGGGCTCCGTGGGCTGTGTCTCCCTGCAGCACTGGGCACTGGGTGGGGGAGAGCCTGTACCAGGCTCCTGGGTTTTTTTGAGCTGAAGCCACCTGCCAGCATGGGCACCTCCTGGAGAGAGGGAGGTTGAACAGTGAGCCGTGCATCACTGCTGCTCCCTCACCTCTGATTCACTGGCAGAACAGGTTTGGCAGCCCAGGGCTGTCCCCCTTCCTCACAGCTTTAAAAGGCCCCCAAATCCATCCCTTAGATCATGATCCTTAATTCCTTCCTTCCCCACCATGTCCATGTGTCTGGGCAAGTCCCAGAAGCGAGAGGATGAGCAGCCCTAAGGGCTGTACCTTACCTCCTCTGCCTCCACCAGCTTCCCCAGGACAAGGTGGATGCAGCCGATGTTAAAGCAGATTTTGGCAGGGGGGTTCTGGACGGCCGTGAAGGCATCCAAGGCAGCACTCCACGCCTTCCTGTCTGCTGCACACACCCCTTCTTGCCACAGCCGGATCGTCTCCACCAGGGACATGGCGTGGTGGGAGTGGGATGTGGGATCACCCTGTGTGGTGGGTCTCGCCCCTCTTCCTGTCCTTCCTTGTGGCGCAGCTCGGCCTCTCTTCCCTTCTGCCGGTCCTTCTGCCTTCCCCCCGCCCCTGTCACAAACCTGGCAGGAAGTGGCCTCACTTGCATCAGCCCCGGGATGGGGAAGTTGGGCAGAGGCTGCTTCTGGTACAGCGGGTTGCCATGGGGTACATCACTGCTCCTCTCGGGCAGCCACTCCACACCTAACTTGGGTTTTGCTCCTCTGGTTTTTACATTAAAAGCCATGGATTTTGTCAGCTGCGTGGTTCACCAGGTCAAATTTCAGGTTGCAAAACCCCAGGATGAACGCTGGGCTGAGCCCTTGGGTGGTCTGCAAAGCACAGTCCCATCGTTTCCAAACAGTTCCTGCAGACAATTCCCGGCAGGCACGGCTGGGCTGGGGCTCCTCTGTCTGCCCAAGTGGGGAAGTGAAGTAGGGCCCAAGGCACTGTCTGGGAAACCCTTGGTCCTTCCTGACCCCACCATGTTGTCCCATGTTGTCCCTTAGGAGTTCCACTGCTAAGGGCACATGGAGCTGCCCATGGATGGGGTTCCTGGGGAAGTGGCCATGCTGCACCATATCCCGAGGGCTCAGCCCAACACCACTTCTGTCCAGGCGTTTTAGGACCAACAAAGCCTAACTGGCTCTGGAGCACTGCTGGGAGCACAGGGCCAAGATGAGCAAGGGGCATGCGGTGACAGCAGGACTCTGACCTGCTGCTGACTCACAGGTTTGGAGCTGGCTGCTCCACACATGGTTTTTAAGTGTTTTCGGAAGTATTTTGCCTCTGCCTCATCTATGAGCAATGTGATGTGTATTCTTTAAGAGCTTAAATTATGTCAGCAAGACTCAGACCTTGTGCCTTTACCAAACCTTCCCCAGCAAATCACATAACTCCAGCAGTGGGAGGGAGGCTGGGGAGGAGACTTCTGAGTCCTGCTGGTGGAGAAACCTGAGCCCCTGAGCAGCAAAGAGTGGGGTTTTAATCCAAAGTAGGACCAAACACAACCCTGAGCCTGGGGCTCTCTGGTTCTCCAGCTGCATGTGTGCCCCCAGCATCCCAGCTGGCTCCTATGGGCTTCCCACAGGAGCATGGAAGACTCTGACCTCCAGGAAAGAAGAGGGAGATGCAACCAGCTGAAGTGACGCTCAGGTAAAAGGGTAGGAATAACAACATGGTGAGTGTGAAAACACCCCTCAGGCGCCTTTTCTGATTCCTGTGAGGAATGGGAGACCCCATGGAGCAGCAAAGGGTTCACCTTATTAGAGGCACAATTTTCTGCTCATTTAATTATCTGAATTGGTGCACTGCTGGGTCAGGTTTATCCCAAAACCAGTACAAGAGGAGCTGGAGGAGGATGAGAGATCATCCCTGTTGGAATGCTCACAGCAGCTGTCCTTCTGCCTAGGTATTTGTAACATAACAGTGAGGAGACTTCAGAGCTGTGATAAACACAGCCATTTTAGCAAGAGCAAACCTCTTGTTCCCCTTTCTCTGCCCAAAGCTGAAGCAGTAGGTAAACTTGTTTCTTCTACGATAACGTCCAACAGGAAGTGAGTAACAGAGATGGTGACATTTCCTGTGGAAGACTTGGAATCCAGCAAACCCAGATTGCCAATAAGTGGGTCAGAAATATAGAGAAATGTCCATAATCCAGCTGGGGTGCAGTGCATATGTTTTGAGTTTATATAGCAACAATATGTACAAGTTTATAATTTCTGGAGAATCAAAAATAGACTGATTCGGACAGAAACAAAAAACAGTTATGCCCAAAGGAAGACCTTTTTGTGAGGAGTTCTATTGGGCAGGAGGAGCAGAAGAGCATGTCCAGCTCATTCCCAGGAAGGCAGGTCGGAGCTCTCTGCACAGGACTCAGGGGTTTTGGCTCTTTTCTCAAATGTGGCAGACAGTGAGGTGGAAGTGAGGACAGCAGTGGCTCTCAGCTGGCACAAAAGCAGGATGTGACTGGTAACGTGTCATTGCCACATGCTCTGGCCAAAGCTGAAGGCAGCAGAGCTCTGCAAACCCTGTCACCCTTCCCAGTCTGACCTGCATGAGGTTCTCCATTGAAGGCTTCCTTCTCCTAACAGGAATGTGACCCCCTGTCCTGGCACCATATGATCCACTAATACAAGTGAAGCAGAATTTGGGAGGAAAGAGGTTGTTTTCTAAAACTAGATTTACTTTTTCCCTTCCTGTCACTCATTACCAGCAGAGCTGCCGCTGCAAATCCTGCCCTATCCCCACATCAATGCGTGTTTTAGCACATCCCTGAACAGAAACACAGATGTACGTGTTCTGTAAATTTTCCTAAATCCACCACTGCCTCACCCAAGGGGATCTGCAGAACCTTAAGACCACTCTTTTTATTCACTTCATTCATCTAATGCTGTCTAGAGGCAGCTAATCTGCTTTGGCATCAATTGCTTTGGAAAACACTTGCCACTTCTCTGGGATTACAGTTTATTTTTTTTTTAATGAGGTTCATTGGTGTCTTAACCCAAATCTGGGCAAGTGGCAAGAACCAGAAAAGCTAATGACAGTCCCTGGCAGAGCTGTAAGGATGGAACCCTCACTGCACATCCAGGAGAATTTCTGTGCAGATCTATAGGTGAAACCCGGATGCTTTCTGTGGCTTCTGTAGCAAGGTTGAGTCTCCCACTTGGTCATCTCAGTGCCTCCTGTAGTTGTGCCTGTGTTCTTCTGGAGGAGGTGAGCAAGGAGAAGCATCTTAGGAAGAGAATTAGGCAGGCACTGAATGGTTTAGGGGTAACCATGCTGGTTCCTGTCTGCATTGAAGGCATGTCAGACACTGAGTAAATATTCAGTGATGATTTATTGTCTGGTCTTTATTATTATTACAAAAACAAAGCAGATATCAAAAACCAGCAAAGATTTCACAAGGTCCCAAACAGTTTTACACAACTGAACTGTAGTAAAATAGTGAAATTAAAACACATGTATTTCAGTCCTGGCCCTAAACCTTCTATGGTGGTCTGTGGGCTGGGATGCCCTGGGCTTTCCTAATTCTTTAAAATACTCCCCTTTATTTGGGAACCTGACTGGCCCACTAGCTAACATGATGAGGCACAATGCAACAGCAGTGTGAGCTGTCTGGTATCCTTACAGACCCTACACACCCAGAAAACAAAATAGGAGAGCTCTGCAAGAATGGTGTGGATACCAGGATATGTTTCTCAGACCACCCCAAGCAGCCATTTAGTTGTGCTTGACAAAACCAAATCACTTTCCAGTTGCTGAAAGGTGATTTGCTGTGTAAAAGCTGCTTTTTCTTCTTCTCCTCAGGATTTTTGCTCTCCAAAATAAGAAGAGTTCACTGGGCTGGGCTCCAGTGTAAATGGACCATTAACCTTTTAAATTCCGCTTTCCAGACTGCATGATGGACGACTCCATCGCACTGTGACCTTCCTGCTGTGGACCCAGCATCAGACTGACTGCAAGGAACCTGAGCAGGTTAAGGAAAATAGTTCTCTGGAATGATAACTGGGATTGGAAAAGAGCTTTTTTTCTCTCCTATTCACGGGTGTAGGGTCAGAGGTTGACCAAAGGCAACATGGTCCAGTTACCTGTGTTAATAATAGCTGCCCCACTTCTCAAATATCAAGATTTTAGCTCAAAACACTGCTTGGCTAGCAAAAAGACATTGTCTTGTGTCCCTCAGCATTTGCTCAGAGAGTCAGTAATCTGCCATGATTACACACAAATGCAAATCACCCTAAACACTGAATTGTTTACATCACTGAACATGTCACTGAAAGGCTGGCGAGTACCAAATATTCCTGTCTGAAGTAAAATTCCACCTTCGTAATTTTCCAGAAGTTAACCACAGAAGAGATCACAATGCTCATCATTGGTGGGGTATGACAGAAGCAGCAGGGCGAAGGCAAAGCTTGGGGACAAGGCTGCTCAAGGGTAGCCCTGCCGGGAGGGGGATCAGGGGTTGTACCAGCGGCCCCCTGCTGGAGTTACACTGTCTTCCTGGCAGTCAGAACGCGCACAATGGACCCAACTCCTCCGGCAGCCAGCGCCTAGGAAGAGAAACACGGCAATGAACAGCATGGCAGGGCAGCTACAACCTGCAGCCCCCTACCGGGACCTGAACAGGCCAACAAGAACGATGGAGAGGGACTTTGGACACGGCTTGGAGTGGCAGGACAAGGGAGAAGGGCTTCAAACTGACAGGGCGTAGGATTAGGTATCAGGAAGAAATCCTTCCTTGTGAGGGTGGTGAGGCCCTGGCACAGGCTGCCCAGAGAAGCTGTGGCTGCCCCATCCCTGGAAGTGTCCAAGGCCGGCTTGGACGGGGCTTGGAGCAGCCTGTGATAGTGGAAGGTGTCCTGGGCCATGGCACAGGGTGGGATGGGAGGAGCTTTAAGGTCCCTTTCAACCCAAATCATTCTGGCAGTCTATGGAATTACCTGGATCACATTTATATTGCAAATGAGTATCTGCCTGCCCTCCACAAAACACCAGCAGCTAGGGTGCCAGGGTACAATAACCACACTCAATTTCAAGAAAGCTATTTAACTTTAATTAAGCTTTACTTTCCCTGCATAATCAAGCTGCAAATTTTGCTTCCCTCCAGGAGGGAAATTCTCCTTCTACCTACTTGAATCGCAGGATCATACCATTTTGTTCGCCTCAGTCTCAGAGAAACCCAAATTTTAACTGTTGGGTGTTTACCCAAGGAAGCAGCAGTGGGCAGGAGATACAACTCAGCTGTAATTCCAGGCCATACACTCGTCACAGCCTGAATCTGGCACTTGAGCCTCACCAGACAGGAAGGGGATTCTTGCCAGGCTCAGGGCCTGGGCACTCTGGCAGGAGCTGTCCCCACGTACGCACCTTCTCGTGCCACTGCAGCAGCACAGCACTGCTGTTGTCAGAGGGGCTCTCAAAGCCCTTGTAGATGTACTTCATGAGCAGGTCCACCCCATTCTTGTCCAACGACTGCACCGCCTTCTCAATGTCATTTGCTTTGAAGGAGATGAGCACCTTCAGCACGATGCTCTCAGCACGGTCCTGTCAACAGGCAGGCACAGACACAGCCATCTTTGTGAGAGGTGCAGCCAAACACTGCTCCTCTCTCAAACAAACTGAATTAGAGCATTTTTCTCTTTAACAACTCTGAAGAGGACCGTGTGTGAAGAGCTTGTCATAGTAAGATATAACAGACATATCCTCCCAAGGATAAAAAGAGTTTAACACATTTGCCCTACTTTAGTTTTTCTGCCTCCGTTATTGTTTGCAATTCTCTGTCCCTTAAATTAAGTTATGGCTAAATAGTAAATGTTCATATGGAAACTCAAGATCTATCAAGTTCCAAAATAATTCTAACAATCAAGTGCTTGTCTGGCCCCTCTTCCCACCAGAGCCTTTACCTGTAGTGTTTAACGTGACACAACCATGATAATCCAGAGAAATGCCATTGGCAGCCTGGAAGAGGTAACTGCTGGAAGCCACCTGTCTTCCAAGCAGTCATCTGCTGTCCTAGGCACACTGGATGCAGACTGGCAGCATTAATACTGTGCATTAATAACCATTGGTCTGGATGTCATTTCAGGCCTGGGAATGTGTGTGGCGTGCTTATAGCAGCAATCAGCCATGTAATCAGCAAAGAGCAGCTCTTCCTGTTCATCCATCACTAACTGAGGCAGGATGAGAGAAAAATGTCCCAGGGTTGCTGGACTTTTGAAGAATTCCATCACACAAACACTTCAGGCAGCTTCCCCCTACAGAAACTGTGGATGTCAGTTTTCCTGCCCAATTTAATATCCCATAATCACTTAGCTTAGCAGATATTAATGTTCAGTCATTTTGCCCTCTTCAGTTCCACCACCAAGTGTATTCTTAAACGCCTCAATAGAGGGCTAATGGAAACAAGTCATTAATGTGAGGACAAAGCTATACAGCCCTGTTTGTAACAGGTGGTTCTCAGAGCCCTGTGAAAGGGCTGGGGCTGCAGGAACAGCTCTGCCAGGAAAGCAGCAGGGAACTGTGCCCCATGGCCTCTCCTCAGGCAAGGAGAAGTGACTGCAGGCACTCACCAGCTGGGCAGTGCCACATCTTATCAGCCTGTTCCTCCCACCACTGCACTCATGAGCCACTCAGGATTCATCCTAGGGAGACTCAGAAATGCACGCACCCAGCAGACTCCCACACTCTGTCACAGGGGGAGGGCTCGCTTTTCCTGAGGTTTTAACAGCTTCATTTTGATTGGACGAGATAAAAAACAATTCTTCCTTTTTTGTAGGCTCACTGCTGGTGGTTTCATTAGTCAGAGGTGACAACTGCAACCCTGGTTCCCTCAGCACACAACGATTACATCTGTGAGCTGCCACATCTGGTGTGAGTCAGATACAAGCACCTGGTGACACCTAGGCACACAAAACATAACCAGCACTGGTAGGAGAACCACACCTGATCCACCACCAAGGTAAAGGTACCTGGACAGTTGACACCTGAGCTACAGCATTTTGTACAAGATTAAAACACTTCTGGTCACAGATGTTTCAACATCAGAGACTATCCCAACACCTGCTTCTCTGGTCTCCTCAAGGTACAGCTGGTGGCACAGAGGTAATGGAGACAGGAAAGAATTTTTAGGGAGTAACCCATAAGTAAGTCAGTAGCTATTTTACCTTCACTGCCTGGTTCTTTGTGTTGATGGGAGGGTTCTTCAGAGCCGCCTGCAGTGCAGCCATCATGTTCCCTGTGCCAGATGGTTAAGGACCAGACACCAAGTACATGGACATCAAGTACCAGGACAGCCATACTTGTAGCTAGCTTGTGCATGACTGAAGACACTCTGATGAAACGATTCCCTCACCAGCTAAGAAGAGATTACAGCCTAAGGAAGCAATTTTCAGGCCATTTGAGGCAGGAGCAGCATCAACAAGCAGCTGTATAGTTCCAGGACTGGAGCATACTCCCTAGGCCTTTCCTTGAATGAGGGTGTAAGTAAAAGAAACCATTCTCCATCACTTCTGCAATCTGCAGCCCTCGAGAACAGGCCTCAGCTTGGCAAATCCAGCCCCGGCAGCCGCCCTTGGGAAGAGTGACCAGGGGCCAGCTGGGCGAGGCAGCCCTGGAAGCGGGCAGGGGGAGCTCTCTGGGCACAGGAAACCCCCTGTCTGCATCCCCCTGAGAACAGCCCTGGGGCACTGCTGCTGCTGCGGGCAGGGGAGGAAGCTGGGCCGCCTTCCTGCGGCCAGCCCCTTCCCCCTTCAGCCTCTTCCCGCTGCCAGCCCCTTCCCCCTTCAGCCCCTTCCCTCTGCCAGCTCCTTCCCCCTGCAGCCGCTTCCTGTGGCCAGCCCCTTGCCCCTTCAGCCCCTTCCCTCTGCCAGCTCCTTCCCCCTGCAGCCGCTTCCTGTGGCCAGCCCCTTGCCCCTTCAGCCCCTTCCCTCTGCCAGCTCCTTCCCCCTTCAGCCTCTTCCTGCTCTCAGCCTCTTCCCCCTTCAGCCCCTTTCTGCCGCCAGCCCCTTCCCCTTTCAGCCTCTTCCCTTGTCCTGCCAACCCCTTGCTACCGCCAGCCCTTTCCCCTTCCAGCGCTGCCCGTCCGCCGCGGTGCCAGCTCGCGGATGTTCCCCTATGAGGCCGCCCCGGCGGTGGCCGCGCCCGCTCCGCCTTCGCCGCTCCCGTCAGGATATTGCCGCAGGCACGAGTCCACCTCGCCCTCATCGGGTCCCGCTTGCCCGTCGCCCCCGTCCTCCTCATCCACGAACTTGTTCTCGTCGTACTCGTCCACGTCCACCCGGCGGAACCGCGCCGAGGATACCGTGTGCTTCGCCATGGCCGTACCAGCCTCGCGCAGCCGCCGCCGGCCCGGGCCCAGCCCCGCCCCAAGCGGCGCCGGCGCAGCGGGAACTGTGTCAGTGAATCCTGGAACGGCTTGCGTTGGACAGGACCTTGGAGCCCATCTCGTCCCACCCCTGCAACGGGCAGGGACACCTTCCCCTATCCCAGGTTGCTCCAAGCTCCGTCCAGCCTCGCCTTGGACACTTCCAGGGATGGGGTAACCACAGCTTCTCTGGGCAGTTTGTGCCAGGGCCTCCTCACCCTCACAGGGAACAACTTCTTCCCAATATCCAATCTAAACCTACTCTCTTTCACTTTGCAGTTTCACAGATTCACAGAATATTCCGAGTTGGAAGGGACCCACAAGGATCATCAGGTCCAATTCTTAAGTAAATGGCCCATACTGGGACTGAAGTCACAACCTCGGTGTTACTGTCACCACACTCTCACTGCCTTTGAAGCCATTCATGCTTGTCCTGTCATTCCAGGCCCTTGTGTTTCCCGTCAGCTCCTTCAGGTACTGTAAGGCCACACTGAGGTCGCTCCAAAGCTTCTCTTCTCCAGGCTGAACAATCCCACCTCTCCCCAGCCTTTCCTCCCAGCAGAGCTGCTCCATCCCTCTGATCATCCTGGTGCCTCCTCTGGACTCTCTCCAGCAGCTCCAGGTCCTTCCTGTGCTGGGCCCCAGGGCTGGGGCAGCTCTGCAGGTGGGGTCTCACCTGAGCGGGGCACAGGAGCAGAATCCCCATCCCTCCCCTGCTGCCCACGCTGGGGGCTCAGCCCAGGGCACGGGGGGCTCTGGGCTGGGGCAAGTCCAGCTCTCACCCACAGCACCCTCAAGTCCTTCTCCCAGGGCTGCTGCATCTGCTCATCCCCAGCCTGTATTGACCCCAGGGGTTGCCCCAACCCAGGTGCAGCACCAGCACTTGGTCTTGTTAAATCTCATAAGAGTCCCATGAGCCACTTCCGGAGCTTGTCTGTCCACACCCAGGACAGCGCTAGGCTGGGCAGGACCCCGTGTGAGGTCCAAGTGAGTCCAGAGCTGCCCTGCTTGAACAGTGTGCCTTGCGAGGCTGCTCAGGGAGTCCCTACTCCAACAGCACCTGGTGACCCTGAGAGTTAAAAAATAGCCACAGCCTGATCATTATTTTTTGAAGTTACACTTGGACTGTGTACATAATAATTATCCTATTATTAAATAGGAAATGACACTGCTTTGTGAGAAAACAGCAGCCCTGGGAAAAAAGAAATAGACACACACAAATATGTCAAGAAAATTAATCCACAAACACCAGATGTTTATGTCCAAAAAGGAGACAGAGGAGTACTGTAACTTTATTCAAAAGGGAGAGGCCATGGGCATTTCCCATGGGGTCTCTCAAGTTGTTGGAGGATGCAGCCTCCTTTTTATCCTAATTTCCCATCCACATTTCCCTCTCCCTTTCCCCATTGGCTGAGGCACTTGAGAGGTACAGACTTCCTGAATCACCTTATACAGACTCCCTTCTAATATGTACCGCCCTCCCCCTTTCTTCTTCCTCGTGTCTCTGTTCTTTTTCTTTAAGTCCAGGGATTTAGTACGGCCTTGAGTGAGTAACAGTCTGTGTCAATTAGTGGAATTCCTATGTAATGTCTATGGAATTTATGGTTCTTCCCATTGCTTCTTTCTCCTCTCAGTATCTGACTTTATCTACCAGCAGGCCCACAGTTTGTTTGTAAAGACATGTCCTTCTCATTCCTTTCACTCCCTCCTCTTCTTATTTTCTCAATAATTGTCTTTACAAAATTCGTTTACTATTGACTTAATTTTCTGTTCCTGGGTTTTTTTTTGGTTTTGTGATTATTTGCAGTGACATCATTTTCTGTCCTTTTGTAGCCATTTCTGGATCAGTAAGCATGTCTGCTACCTGCATCTCCTTGATCATCTGCTGAATGAGCTGCACTCAGCAAGGTGTGGTGCATGGTAAAAAGATGAGAGTTGCTATAGCGTATAAGAGGAAAAAAGCATTCATTTAACCCATAGTCCACCAGGTAACCACAAAAATGTGTCCCATTCCCATCCTTTTTTATGTTTGGACCGGTACATGTGCTAACTTTCTTATTCCCTTTGTTACTTGTTTCACCACTTTTCCATTGTCATCTATTTGCAAACAGCAGTTTGAGTCATTTAATTTTCCACACACTCCCTCTTCTTCTGCTAATAGATAATCTAATACCATCTGATGTTGAAATATCACATTCCTCATCTGAGTGGATTGGTCAGGAAGAAGGTCAAGAGCTGTAGCTGTTTGGTTGGTTATTATTTCAAAGACAGCCTGTAACCTAATTATCCAGTTCAAATTATAAATGGGTTCTCTGTCACCTGAGATTAATTCATTTGGATTCCAAGTGGCTGGTCCATAGTGTTGTATGATTCGCTTAGGTGGCCATTCATCTTTTCCCCATTTTTGAGTGTTCTCCCCAACCAGGGATGCATCAGTTGACTGCTTTTCTCTAATTAGATAACCATATACCTTGATTCCTAACTGATTTCCCTGAACTTGTGGTAGCAAAGAGAAGAACAGTCTAATATACCCTACATGACACATCCCTGACCAGTTTGGAGGTAACCTGCGATAAGCATGTTGGCCACAAATCCAATAATGCCCTTTCAAAGCCCACCCACAGTTACATCCCAGATCAGCTTTGTTAGATCTGGACCAGAACTTACTAAAAAGGGTTTGAGTTCTGTTCCGTTGTTGCCATTTCCTCTGATAGTTGTGGACAATATGTGTCCTGCTTGTGGAATTATCTTGTGGGCAGCTTAAAAATAAGTGGTCAAAAAAACTGTCCCTCCCCACTGCTTTACAGCCTTCAAAATCCCTTCGCTAATTATGGTAGGAACACTTTACTCAGCCAGCATTAGTGAGCTTAACGTGTGTTTGATTCCATCTGCCTCGTTATTTGGAAAAATCGTAAGGAGGGCAGTTGGGGGTCCAACAGTCTAAACTCAAAGATAAAGTCCAGTCACTAACTTTTCCCCATGTATACGCCTCCTGTTCTATTCAGACAATAAATGCTTCTTTCAGAAGAATGAAGTCACCATGGACTTCCTTCCTCATCCCAAAATCCCGTTCCATTATGGACCTCACTCAGAGTGCTGACTCACCATTTAGGTTCGATTGGGCTGGCCACCCATGGCCAGTCTTCAGATCCTCCTGGCCCTCCCCAGGCCCAACAATTGCTAAGGTTAAAGGTTTTGTCCTAGGACTAAAAAACAATTCTCCCACCTCTGGCCCAAACTTAACTGACAATATAAAGGTAAGATTACTAAGAAAAATATTCTAATGGTGTAATCTAATCTCCCAATCTAATTCTTACAGTGTCTGCTGCACCACCTGTGGTGAATGAAGGCACAGAAACAGTTTAACATAAAGAAAACAATGACA
>VZRR01006603.1:24709-53218 GCA_013398015.1 Oreocharis arfaki | reverse complement strand
CTTTCCCAAAGCTCTGGCCCAGCCCCACATCTCCATCTGGAGAGCTGTGATCAGCCACTCCCCCCACTGTGCTCAGCAATTGAATGGTTTTGGTGAAGTAAAAAGTGTCATAAATCAGTGAAATAGGAACATTTGTGTCATTTCTGCATGTGGCTTCCCAAAGCCCAAGCACACATGGAATGGAGAGCAAAATATGAACGGTCCTGATTCCTTTGGCTGCTTTCTCCAGCACAGAAGGTCTGTGTTTGCTCACAGAGCCTCACTTGCAGAGTTATTTAACTGCTAGATGATGGTATAAATACTGTCCAGACTCATTTCTCACAGCTACAGCTTCAGGGTGATGCTGGAGTTAAACTTACTGAATAAGCATAACTAAAGGGTGTCCTGGCAGGTAATGGGCAATTTAATTTAAAACAACAAACCCAAAATTAAGAAGATCTTAAAGGGGCTTCTGAAAGAGAGGGAGAGTGACTTCTTTCATGGGCAGATTGTGGTAGGACAAGGGGGGGTGGTTTTAAACTAAAGGAGGGGAGATTCAGGTTGAGTCTCAGGAAGAAATTCCTCCCTGGGAGGGTGGGGAGGCCCTGGCACAGGGTGCCCAGAGCAGCTGTGGCTGCCCCTGGATCCCTGGCAGTGCCCAAGGCCAGGCTGGACGGGGCTGGGAGCAGCCTGGGACAGTGGGAGGGGTCCCTGGCATGGCAGGGGGGGCACTGGATGAGCTTTGAGGTCCCTTCCCACCCAAACCATTCTGGGATTCTGGGATTCTCTGACAAGATCTTCCCTGGAGAGATCACCCTCCAGCTCTCAGCTCCCTGGGTGTTGTGTTAATGGAAGAGGGAAACATCAGAGCAAGTCCTTCCCTGCACAGAAATGTGTTCATAAAATGTTGTAAGGTTGCAAACCTTGCAAAATTTGCCCCATCTCAAAGTACTTTGCCTGGAGGTGTGACAAACATTGTGCTGCTGTTTGTCCGATGGATTCCAGCAACTGGGAATTCTTTGGTGCTGGGTTTGGAAAGATTTTGGATCGGTAATGTTGCTTTTCCTGGTGGGTTCTGCTCCCTGAGGGGCTGTGGCAGTGCTGGTAACACCTGTCCTGTGTCCTACCCTCCCCAGAGATGGGACCTGTGCACTGGGGGGCGCATCTAAAGGGAAGGCAAGCCCAAAGGACGCCCTGTGGAAGGCAGGGAGATTTCTCGTGGTCTGTGGATCCCTGGGGGTGCTCCGTGCCTGGGAGATCTCTGTTATTCCACGGTCATGCCGTGACTTACCCTCATCAGAGCTTGGATCCCTTCTTCCAAGTCCTTTAGCTTTTCATACACCCTGTCTGAGGTGCCAAAAACCAGGTTGTTTGTGAACACCTTGCTCAGGTACTGCACCGGGGTCAGCCAGGACTGGATGAGAACCAGAGAAAACCGGAGAAGCTCCATGTCCTGAAATTGAGGCAGGAAGGGGTCAAAGCTGAGCAGGTGTGGTGTTTGGCAGGGTGTCCTGCTCCCTCTGGAACAGCCTGGAGTGACTCAGAGGGGGACACTGCTCCTGCAGTTTCAGTTTGCAGGCTGAGGGCACCCCCAGCCCCACGTCCTGTTCCCATCCTGGAGCTGGGAATATGATTTGTGGTGTAACCCAGAGGAGTCTGCAGGGTTTGAATAGCAAAGAAGGGAGAGGAGGGTGGAAACACCGAAGGTCTCACAGGTGGAAATCCTCTGATCCTGCACTAGGGACTCTTCAAACAGGTCTGTGCCTGCCCCCGGTCAGAACTCACCGATTTCTGCTGGGCATCCTCCTTCCCTGTGGGAGCAGGGATGGTTTCCGAGTAGCAATAGGCTACCTGGGAATTTTTGTTGGTGTGCCTTTGGTCCTCTGGGATGTAGCTGCGTTCCTGTGGAGACATCCCAGATACACTCAGGTCTGCTGCCCGTGGGCTGGAGAAGAGCGTCCCTTCCCACCCAAACCATTTGGGAGCATTCCCAAGCTGAATTCCTGCACGGTCCCTCTTTGCAAGGAATAAATGGGAGACAGGAGGTGCCTCTGGCTGGGGAGGAGAGCTGGGAAACAGGAGTTTGTGTGCTGGCACAGTGGCTGCCCTGAAAGTCTCCCTCTCCCTAGGGAAAGGTGCTGGACACAGAACATACCTGGGGCAGGCTCTCCCAAGGAGGAGATGATCCCCAGGGACAGCCCGTGACAAAGGGACAGCCCATGCCCCAGGGACAGCCCGTGCCAGCTCCTGGGCAGCAGCAGACACTTGGTGGCTTTAAGCACTCAGACCCTCCCAGGGACAAAGGTGACCAACACAAGGAAGTCCTGCAAGGTCTCTGTGCCACCTCCTAGCTGCCCCTGTGCAGGGGTCTGGATGCAGGTGGCGATGCCCCCAGGGAGGAGTCAGAGAGGGGACAGAGAGGTGACAGTGTCCAGGCTGGTGGGACACAACCTGCCCTGTCCTGTTAAGATTCTTTCTCCTCCCTGAGAGCTGGCAAAGACACCAACAGCTGGGAATTCTCTGGCAAGTTCCACAGTCCTGGAGCCATCAGGCAAACACAGAGGAGCTGCCCCGAGGCCGCAGCACTCACATACTCCTTGTAGGTCTCGGCAGCCAGCAGGTGAAGGTGCTGAGCCCTCAGCACAGCGTTGGCAAACAGGCTGGAGAGGGGCATGGCCGGGAAGGTGGCAGCCGGCTGTGGCCACTGCAGTCCCAGCGCGATCACAGCAATGGCCAGAGGAGAGAGCCAGGACCCTGCGAAGTGGAGAGGAAGGTGTTGGGAGTCCTTGGGGACTGTGCTGACGAGGAGGTGGCACCTGGGGATTCATTCCCAGCCTGTTCTGCCCGTGCTGGATCCATGCTCGCCTTCCGTGGTGCCCTGTTGGACACTGGGGGTGAGCTCTGCCCTCCCCAAAATCGAGGGATACCCTTTCACTGGACCTGCCCTCAGGGCTGGGGCTGCTCCCAGTGTGACCAGCAGCATCTTCCTGGCTGGGATTGTGGTTGCTCTGTGAAAACTAAGGGGTGTCCCTGTGGTTTTCCCTGACACACTCATGTTTTCCCCTAGGCCTTGTCCCTGCCCTGACTGGGACAAGAGCTGGTGGCATCACCTGTGCTGTGACCAGCTGCTTTTGCTCCCTGGGTCACACCTTTAGGATTTGGAGATCTTGGTCAAGCCTCAAGGTTTTCAGCCTGTGACATCCAACGCAAGTGTCCACCTGTGCTCACAGAGACCACAAAGCTCGTCTCAAACAAAGAGCCTTAGGAGGAGGAATGCCCTGGAGCCTGTAGGACTTGGACATAAGCTTTAGACATCATCCTCATCCCTGTCTGAAGCTTGGAATATGAGTTTTAATATCCCTGCCAACATTTATGGTAACAATAACTATTTTATATTATGGTAATAATAACAACTATATTATAACTGGGGCTTGATCTTGTTCTTCAAGCTCTCCACACTCTCCTTGCCCACTTTAAGTTAAAGATTAATTCATGGATTAAAGTCACACTGCAGGGAAAGGTTTTCTTTTCCATGGATTTAGAAGTTGCTATATTTTAATTTAGGGATGGCAAGGAGTGTGTGCAGCCCACCACAGAACCACCCCATCATCATCATCTCCTGTCACTCCACACACCCAGCGCTGGAAATCCTTTAAAACAGAAATAAAAAGTACCTGGAGCCATTTCTGCTGGTGAGTTGCTCAGGTGTGCCTTGGTTGGGAATGTTTCTTCCTTTCACCTGGTGAAGGAAACTGTGGAGCCCCCCCTTATATAGCAGGGGGTCTGTTTAAAATGGATCTGTTTAAAATGGATCTGTGTGTCCATGATCACAACAACAGCTCTGCACCTTCCCCCTGCATAAATGCACGAGTGCTCACGGTGGTGCTACCTCATCACGGGCACTGTCACGGATGTGCAGCCTGGGGAGCTCTGTTGGCCTCGGGATGAGACCAGTGCTCCGTGATTTCGCCACATTCTCCTGTTTATTGCAATTAAAAGTTTCCTCATCATGGCAAGACCCATCCCAGATCAGATCGTGGTGGAATTGGTTGTGTCCTCCTGATGTTCCTGCCTGGCTCTGCAGCCTCATCCCACAGTTCAGGGGCTGACCAGCCAGCTTGGGACCCTTCTGGCTCAAAGCAAGTGGAGAGTGGCGCCAGGAGAGGTTTGGGTTGGATATTAAGGAAAAGTTCTTCCTGAAAGGGGTGTCCAACCCTGGCACAGCTGCCCAGGGCAGTGGTGGAGTCCCCATCCCTGGAGGGATTTAAAGGTCTGCGGATGTGGCACTTGGAGAGAGGGGTCAGGGATGGCCTTGGCACTGCTGGGGGAATGGTTGGACTGATGATCTCAGAAACCTTTTCCAACCTAAAGGATTCCATAATTTTGTGGAGTTTTCCTCTCTATTGTTCGTGAGGGATAGAGCTGGCTGGATGTTGTCAGATGAATCCCATTTCTGCCATGAATTCCAGTTTCTCCCAAAATGTCGAAACAAACCCTTTTGCAGAGCTGGTTTGTCACAGGTGTGACAAGGAGCAGTCCTGCCCTGGGGCTATTTTGGATTCCAGCCTGCCCAGTGCAAATCCAGAGCTCTGGGAGCTTTCTCTGATCCTCAGCTGGACAAGGCTGTGGGAAAACCTGGTCATGAGCATCTTCCTGCTCCTGCCTGAGGTGCAAATGTGAAATACTGTGGGATTGAGGAGAGGGATGGTGTGGAAAGGAGATAGGAGGGATGGGGAAGAGAATCAGAGAATCACGGTGTGGTTTGGGTTGGAAAGGATCTTAAAGCCCATCCAGTGCCACCCCCTGCCATGGGCAGGGACACCTTCCACCATCCCAGGGTGCTCCAAGCCCTGTCCAGCCTGGCCTTGAAGAAGAGAGGACACAGCCCACCCATCCCTGCTTTTGAGAAAAACAAGACAGAACCTGGGACGGGCAGCTCCAGGGGGTATTTAAAGGACTTCTACTCCCCATAAAGCCCCCCTCCCCCCCGGTTTGGCCTTTGGTGTTCAGGGACTGTCCCGTGTCGGGAGGTGATTCGGCTCCTGCAGGCCCCGCGCTTGCTGAGTGTGGCTCCGGTTTCCAAGCAGCAGCATCACCCCCGGAGCCGCTGGAGCTGCTCGATAAACATGAGGGAGAGCGGGGCTGTTCCGAGAAGCCCCCGGTTGTTGCTGCTGGAGACGCGGTGGTGTCACAGGGAAATGTCAGCGCCGGCAGCAGAGGGAACAGCGGGTCCTGCCGCTATCGGGTGTCCCGTCACCCCAGAGCGGCAACACCTGGGCGTGTTTTTGTGTTCTCCCCTCCAGGCCGTGTTCAGATCTGTCAGCACCGGCCAGGGACGAGCCGAGCCGCAGCTCCCAGCCCAGCCCGGACTGACGCTGCTGTGTCACCGCCGTTCCTGCGTGTCCTGCGCAGCTCTGGCGGAGACAGCGCTGCTGAATCCACGCGATTCGTGCCGCAGCCAGCGCGGAGAGGCCGGGCTGATCCGCGCCCAGCTCCCCGAGGCTGGGTTTGTCCCCGGCGCCGTCGGGGCGCTCAGTGAGGCAGAAGCGGCGCGGGCAGCGCGTGATGAGCGCCGGGCCGGGCAGAGCCGCGCTTGCATAAGCGGCTCTCCGACCTCAGCCGGGCCATCTCCTGGCTCTCCGATTCCTGCATTTCCAACCCAGAGCATCCCATCTAAAGCTTCCGCGTTCCTTGGAAGAGAAAAACCCCTCAGTTCTCTTCGGGATGGTGCCGTGTCCACCTGCCTTTCCCCGGGCATTTAAACAAGAGAAACAGCTTTTCCTGGAGGCACCGTGTGCTCCCGGGGTCCTGGTGATCCGCAGCCTGGGGCAATCCCGACCGAGGAGCTGCTGCTGACCCACAGGCCAGCTCTGCAGAGGGTTCGGGGTGCGGGAGATTAGCTCTCCTAGCTCACTGCTCCGAGGGGAATTTCCATTCCAGATTTATGGGGGTTCTTTACCAGAGCTGGAGCTGCTGTGTGTCACTGAGCTCGTGTGGAAAGACGAGGCCGAACCGCCAGGTTCAGTTCCCCAGGACTGCAACCCTGCCTGTCTGCCTGAGCATCTCGATGGAAAACAGATTTTCCATCCCTACAATTACCTGGAAGGAGGCTGTAGCCAGGTGGGGTCGGTCTCTTCTCCCAAGGACAAGAGGAAACAGCCTCAGGCTGTGCCACGGGAGGTTTGAGTTGGATATTGGGGAAATTCCTTCCCTGAAAGGGGTGTCCAGCCCTGGCACAGCTGCCTAGGGCAGGGGTAGAGTCCCCATCCCTGGAGGGGTTTAAAAGCCGTGTGGATGTGGCACCTGGGGACAGGGGTCAGGGGTGGCCTTGGCAGTGCTGGGGGACACAATGATCTTGCAGGGCTTTTCCAGCCTGAATGATCCCATGAGTCTATGGCAGAAATTGAGACAAAATACAGAGCCTGGGCTGTAAATACGGATATATTTATTTACATTAAAAGTGTTTTAAACACAGACCACTCTCTACATAGAATGAAACCAACCCCCCTCTCCGGGCTCCTTAGAAACTACTCAGAGCATTTAAAATTAAACATCAACACTACAGAAATATTTATTTACTTCTGGCATTTTAAAGGAGGTCAAAGCCCTGGGCTGAGGGAGCAGCAGGGCAGGGCTGGGCTCATCAAAACTGCTTCTGATAGCAGTGGTTCCTCACGAGGAGCAAACAGCAAATTTTCTTTATTTTTTGTTTTATTCTGTTCAGTCATTTGAGTGAGTTCTGAGGAATCTGTTGGGAGCTGGGAAGGCCAGAAAAAAACTTCCCTCTTCCATTTGGAAACTGAAAACAAGGAATTCAGGGATGGGCTGTGCTAGTCCTAAAATCTTGGCAAACGTGGAAACCAGGAACAGCCAGTTCTTTTCTCTCCCCATGAACGCTCCTTTTTTAAATTAACCAATTTTATAAGTAAAATATGCTAAAATAACTTTTATATATATGTGGCAGAACTAATTTGGGGTAGTTTTACTGAACTAGTAAAAATCAATTTTAAAATGCTGGTTTTGTGCTGTTTAAACTGAATCTCAGTTTTCCACTGAGGTGCTTTACTGGCAAACAAGAACCATCCTGTTACTTCTGAAAAGCCCTTTTTGTGTAGAATTTTACCCTTCTCTGGCTGTTTTTGGGGTGCAGAGCAGTTGCAGGAGCTGCTTGGAGCCCAAAATGTCATGAACCATCAGGGCACAGAGGCCTTGGGCTCTCTGGGAGGGGACAGTTTGAGCCACAATGACCTTGTCACCCTTGTCCAGCTAAGCCCCATACCCCTGTGCCCCCCAGCCCTGGTTTGGGTGCCCAGCTGGCCCCGAGCTCACCACCCTCAGCTGCTGCTGCCGTGACAAGATAATTTAATTACAAACCCAATCTCCAGATGTTTTTAGCGTCTCCTTCAAGACCAGATGTAGCTGAGAGTGGAGCTGCTGGTCCTGGGCCCCGTTCTCCTGCTTTGGATCCTGGTGATTCTCTTTGTCTCATCCCAAGATGATGTTTTGGGTCTGTGGAGGTTCCCCCGGGGAGCCTCTTGTCTGCTCTTGGCTTTCCATCCCTGCCCGCCCTCCAGGGGAAGTTTGCAGGGGTGAAGTTTGGTTTCCAGCTAAGCTGGACCCACTGAAAGCTGCTCGTTATTCCCAGGAAATTGGCACCGGGGTTATGGGACACCCCTGGAAGGGGCGCGGCAGCACAGAGCAGGATGGGGATTTACCCGTTACCTTTATTAGGGCTTCAGAGCAGTTGGAGGTTTGTGTCCCACCATTTACAGCTTTCCCAGATGTTCTGAGGTCACAGTGTCCCTCACCATGGGGATGTCCTGGGGAGCAGCAAACCTTTGGGTGAGACCTTTCTCCCCAGCTTTTCTGTAGTCTTTGGAGGAAAAGAGGTGCTTTTGGAGGATCCTCCACCTCAGGCCTCTGCCAGCTGGGCCTGTGGACACATCCGTGGCTTTGACAGCTGAAGAGTGGCCCCAAATCCGCTTCTCACAACACCCACGCGGTGCTGCTGGCAGTGTCCTTGCAGTGCCTGGTCCTGTCCTTCTCGGGCTGGTGGGCTTGGAGGAGACCCCTCATTCCCAGTCCTTCCACATCATTGACCAGGCTGGAGCTCAGTGCTGGGCCTGGGGCTGCCCAGGCTGTGGGACCAGTTCGCTACTGGGGGGATCGGAGGTGGCTCCTAATTTCTACAGAGGCTTTAGGGGTTGGTCAGCGGGATGGGGACAGCGACAGCCAGGGCGGGGCAGCCTCGGGGACACAGCCCGGACACGTGAGCGCCCCAGGGCAGCAGGGTCCCAACCCTGAGCTGGGCTGTGCGGGTGTATGCAGCCCGGGATGGCAGCCCGGGGTCCAGGCAGAGCCGTGCTCCAGGGGATCCGTCCCCACGGGGGCTGGCAGGGCCCTGGCAGGGCCTGGCGGAGGGCGCAGGACTCCTCACTCTTCACCTGGGTGCTCCCCCACTGTCCACTTGGCCTTCACGTCACGGAAAGGAGTGATGTCCTCGTAGGTGGCCATCTGCTCCACCTCCAGCCCCTGCAGCAACCACGAGGAGGGTGAGACATGGGAGAAGGTTCCAGCCACTGCACATCCCTTGGGACACCCAGCTGGGGACCCTCCCAGGCTGTTCCCCCTGAGACTGGAGTAGCTTCCCACAGGGAGAGGGCATGGAGAGGTTGGATGTTGGCTGTGCAGGGGGTGCTCCTCAGGGCAGCTCACCACAGCTGAGGGGTAACTGCGGGGGAAGGTGCCCTGATCCTCCTCCCAGGGAAGGGGCTGCAGGTGACCCCCAGCAGACCCCCCACCGAGGGCACCACCCGTGTGTCAAGGCTCGGGGTGACGTTGGGGAGGTCCTGCTATCATGAATTACCTCATAGGTGTGGTCCTCCTCCGGGCTTTTCTTCTCTTCACCCTAGGGAGAGGAGAGTCGCAGGTTGGTGTCAGCACCCACCAGGGTCCCCTGTCCCCAGCCTTGGTCCCCCGGGCTGGGTCCCACTTCTTCCACAGGCAAATCCATGGATTCTCATGCAGCATTTGGGGTGGTGTTTTTCCCACTTCAGATATCCACGCTCCCACCCACAACCCCAAGCCCATGCCATGCCCAGGACTGGCCTGGCTGGGATGCACTGTGGGACACTGCTGTGAGCACGGCTGGGGACATCCCTCTGCTGCAGGCACTGTCACTGACCTTATCTAGGAAGAGGAGGATGGGGATGCTGATGAAGATGACGAGCAGGATGGACTGGATGATGATGATGGCGTCTTTCAGCGTGTTCCTGTTCTGGACCTGCTTGATGCTGCTGCTACCTGGGAGCGACAGCACAGGGAGAGCCCAGGTGTCACCTCTGTGCCAGGCTGCAGGGAGAGGGACGAGCTCACCATGGCCAGAGGGTGTCACCAAGGGAGGATGGGGGACCAAGGTGACCTGTCCTCTGCATTGAGAGAGACCAGAGCACTGCAGCTGCCCCCAGGATTGACACTGGGGACTGGCTCTGGGGTGGGACAGCACCCAGCAGTCACCTGGAGCAGGACAAATCTGATTTATTAGAGGAACATGTCTCTGGGGGGTGTCTTTGCAGGAAGGACATGCCAGGGCAGACCCAGGGAGGTTCTCCTGCTCTTTGGGGCTGGCAGTGAGGAACAGAACCTCTATGGCATCGTGGAGCACCCACAGCTGGGTCTGAGAGGGTCCCACCAGCACAGGGAGGGGAAGGAGTGTGGGAGCACCATGTGGGGCTCATATGGAGGGGAAATGGGAGGCGAGGAGAAGAAGCATCTCCTGGCGTGCAGGAGGACGGGGAGCTGCCACTCACCCATGACCTGGAGCTCTGTCCCACACGAGTGCAGCTCCTCCTTCTTCTTCAGGTCCCACCTGTCACACACGTAGATCCCGCTGTCCTCATAGGTGGCCCTGAAGAGGGTGAGGTTGATGGAGGTGTTCGTCCTCTCGATGCTGTAGCTGGGTGTGCTCTGATCCAGCACAGAGAGGTCGCTCCTTTTCTGTGCTGTCTTGTACCACTTCATGATCTGGGGCTCCTGGGAGTAGCAGATGAAGTGGACGGGTGTGTTCTTCTTGACGGCCACGTACCGCGGGTTCTGGTGCACCGGGGGACACCTGCCATCTGCAGGGGACAGGGGTGTCACTGCGGCCACCCCCGTGAGAGCCCCCCAGCGCCTCCCAAAGAGCTCCCCATTTCCATGCTGCTTTTGAGCATCCAGCTTGGTTTTGGTGAATTATCCTCATCCCAGGCTCCCCAGGGAATGGGCACGGCCCCGAGGCTGCCAGAGCTCCAGGAGTGTTTGGGCAGCGCTGCCAGGGATGCCCAGGGTGGGGGTGTTGGGGGGTCTGGGCAGGGCCAGGGTGGGACTGGGTGATCTGGGTGGATCCTTTCCAATCAGGATATTCTGTGATTCTATGAAATCTGGGGCTTTTGGTGGAAGTCTGCTTTTAATGGAAACTCCAGTTTTCTGTGGGAATAGCTTTGCTCCAGGACTTCTGTGCTGGTCCCACCCCTCTCTGGGCACATTTAGTTAATCCCAGCTCCAAAATTACAGCCTGTGGAATCCCAGATGGTTTCTCTCTTGCTTCCACATTTTTTTTGCCTTTTGCTCTGTTTTTTATTTTTTGGGCCATGTTTTAGTTCCAGAGTGGTGACTTCGAGAACCCCTTTGGGTTGCAGAGGTCACCCTTAGAGCCCCATGGGTGGGAATGGCACAGGTGCTGTGGCACAAGCCCAGTGCTGGTCCCAGACTTGGTCATGCAGAGGGAAAACTTGTGGGTGCTCAGGAAAGACAAAACAGAGCCAGCTTTGCAGAGGGAGAGGAAGGGTCGGGGTTGGGGATGAGCCATGGGGGACGTCACAGCCTGGGAATGGCCTTTGTGGGGGACAAGGCCTGTGGGCAGAGGGACAGTGGCTCTGTGGGGACAGGAGGGACCCTGGGGGCACAGGCAGGGGGAGAGCCCAGCAGGTCTGAGGGTACCTGTGCTGTTGCCAGTGTTGCTCTTGTCTGCTGAGGTCCCACCTGCAAGACAAGAGAAGGGCCCTGAGACCGTGGCCAGGAGCCCACGAGGGTGTCCCCAGTGGGATGGACGTGCCCTAGGCCCTTTGTGCCCACTCCATGTGTGATGGAGCTCTGAGGAGCAACAACAGAGCCCTGCTCAGTGGGCCTGGGGCAGTGCAGATTTGGGTATAAACCCTTCTATTTCCATCCTGTCTCCTGAACGTTTTCCAGGTGGTTTTCTGGTTGATACCCCAGTGAAACCTGCTCTCTGTAATGTCCCCGAGGCTGCTGCCTCTCGGGAAGGCTCCAGATACTCCCAGCTCTGCATTTCCACTCTCTGAACCAACCAGAAATCCTTCCCTGCTGGCATTTCCTGGGCTCGGAGCCCTGGGATGGCCAGGGGCTCGCAGGTCCTGGGGCCACGCAGTCCCCCGGGACAAGGGCTGTGGGTTGGCGCTGTGGGATGTGCAGTGCAGGAAGCAGGGTGAGGTGGGGACCCCCCCAGCACCCACGGGATCCCTGCCCGCAGCTCCAGTGCCCCTGGGCCTGGTTCCTCTTGCTGCAGCTGGGCAGGAAGCCCCAGCCCTGTTTATCGCCCCGCTTGAGCGCCCAGCTCCCTCCTCTCGATGGAGATTCAGCAGAGCCGCGGAGGAGCTGGCACGGAGGTGGGGCTGCAGCACCTCCCTGCAGGGCAGCTGCAAACCTCCCCCTCCCCAGGAGGAGAAGAAGGAACAGAAAAAGAAGAAGAAGAGGAAGAAGAAGAAGAAGAAGAAGAAGAAAGGTTCAATTCCCCAGGCTGAGCTTTGTGCAGCTCCCAGCCTGCAGGGACCTCCTAGCTTGGACAGGGGCTCCTCTCATTGCCCCAGAGCCCCTTCCAGGTTCTTGCTGCCCTGCTCACCTTCAGCACCAACACCTCTGCAGGCAAATCCTCCCCTCCAGCCCTGTTCCATTTTTTTCCAGGATGGGAGGTGCCCTTTGTCCCGGCTGAGCACGGGGTGTGTGTCCCTGTCACCCACAGTGCCACCGGCCAAGGCTTTGCTCTCCAGGTTCTGGTGGTGCTTCTAAGGAGGACCAGGCTGGTCCCTCACACCCCTCCAAGTCAGGAGCTTCACTGCAGCCTCAGGTGGGCTGAACTTCCCCCATCCTCCCCCGAAGTCATCATGAGAGCCAAGTTCAAACCCTGCAGCCTTGAACCCATGCTGGACTTGTGTGGCCACCACAGAAGCCCTTTAAATGCCACTTGTCCCATGGGCACAAGTTTCCCTCCGAGGGTGGGATCTGCTGCAGGCTCCCATAGCTGTCCCTGCACCAGGCAAGAGGAGCTGGAAGGGGACAGGAGCCATGTCCTGGGTGTTGCTGCTGCTTCTCCAAGGGGAACAGCGCAGGGATGTTCACATAGACCCCACAAATCACCCCAAAAGCCTTTTCTTCACATTTCTCCTCCACTCCTGGGCACTGAACACCACAGAATAGAGATGTGGCTTGGCCCCATCCCCAGGCCTCTGAGAGCAATAAATGGTTAAAAAACCCTCAACAACCCTTCTTTCCTGCCACCTGCAGCCACTCGGCCAAAGCCACCTGCCCGCCCCAGAACGCGTCCTGCCTGCACGCCCTGAGGGAAGCAAAACCCAGACCCCAGGCAGGCGCTGGGCTCCAAGCCCCGTGAGCCCTGCTGGGCTCCCTGGGAGGCTCCCAGCACAGAGCAGGGCTGAGAGAGACCAGCACAGAGCTTAAAATTAGTGCCCGGTGAGGCAGAGCTGGGGACACACCCCGGGCATTGTCCTGGCTCCTTGCTCTGAAGGGCAAACCCCGTTTGGTGCCTACCTGTGAGCAGAGCCAGCAGCCCGAGCGTCACCTGAAGCAGCCCGAGCCTCGTGCCCACATCAGCCATATTTCAGTGCCCAGGCCGGGGAAACATCCACCTTTTGCTTCTGCAGAACCAGCGGCTGCTCCCGCTGCCCGGGCCCCAGTACCTCAAAATGGCAGAGCTGCAGCTCGGCACGGCCCCTTTCCTGCTCATGTAAATCCTCCCCGCCGGGACTTTCCCTCGGGGCTGGTTTTGAATGCGGTGCAGACGCTGGGGCGGCCGTGCCTGAGGGCTGGGCACCATCCAGCCCCGTGCCCCTGGGCACTGTCCATCCTCATATTCTCGGCCACTGTCCCGCCCCATGTCCCTGGGCACTGTCCACCCTCATTTCCCTGAGCACTGTCCACCCTCATTTCCCTGGGCACTGTCCATCCTCATATCTCCGGGCACTGTCCATCCTCATTTCCCTAGGTGCTGTCCACCCTCATTTCCCTGGGCACTGTCCATCCTAATTTCCCTGGGTGCTGTCCACCCTCATGTCCCTGGACATTGTCCATCCTCATATTCCCGGGCACTGTCCAGCCTCATGTCCCTGGGCACTGCCCACCCTCGTGTCCCTGGGCACTGTCCACCCCTGTGTCCCCAGGCTGTGCTCCCCGTGGTGCCCGCATTCCCTGGAGGTGGCCAGGCCAGTGTGGATGGGCAGTGGGGCTGGGCACGATCCTATCTGCAAAGGAGGAGTTGCCAAAGCTGGGCTGAGCACGGGATGTGCCCAGGGAATGGGATTGGTGCTGCCTGGCCACATCCCTGTGGGGACAGGGTGGGGGTGACCCCCGGGGTGTTTGGCCTGAAGGGGATGGGCAGGGATTGACGCTGGCCCAGTAGCCGAGAGCTGCAGCAGGAATGGGATAGGAGTAGAGGATGTTTGTGGGGTTGTTTGTTGTGGGGTGCAGGGGGATGGGTCTCCCAGCTCCCATCCCTGCATCTCAGGGAGTCCAGAAGTCTAAAATCACAGAAGCGTGAGTCAATCACAAAACCAATATGGTTTGAAAAGACCTTTAGGATCGTCAGTCCAGCAGCACCACCACAATCACCACGGACCCAGGGCCTCAAGTGCCACATCCACACGTGATTTGAGCACCTCCAGGGAGAAGATGAGAGGGGGAAATGGCCAAAATAAGGAGTCCCTTGGGTGCCAGCCATGCCCACTCCTGCTCCACGCCCCGTTTGCCACTTCCAAGAGCCTTCTCCATGGAACCTGTGAGACAGCCAGGCCCCAGGGAAGCACAAAGAGCCCCCCAAGGTGAGCTCTGGTGCAGAAACAGCTTCCCCCAGGCTCTGCCCCCCCGGCTGCGGCTCATTACCGGCTGTGAGTGAGCACTGAACTGTAACTCCAGTGAAAAACACCTTTGGGTACTTCTGCCAGGCGTGTTGGTCCCCAGAGCCCGGTTCCACTGCCCGGGGCCTCCCCAAACCTTCATCTTCTGCCAGCTGGGTGGGGGTTTTGCCACTTCTGAGCATCTGATGAGTGCTGGGAACCAGCCCCAGCCTGACTTTGCGTGCAAAGGGACAGGAAGCCAGAGAAATAAAGTCTCCCAGAAAAAAACTGGCTCCATGAGGGAAATATGATGTGAGAGGTGCTTTCTCCTGGTACTGTACAGGGTCCCTGCTGCCATCGCCCCCGGGTCTGACTGGAAGAGCAGAGTCTGGCCCTGATATTCCAGCAGGGCAAAGGGAAAGGGATGCCCACGTACTTGGCAGGCACTGGAAGGGTTTTTATCGGGCTCTGGGGCTGCAGACGGGAGCTGGGATGCTGGAGGTGCCTGGGAGAGCCCTGTGAGGTAAAACCAGGAGCGGGGCACAAACTGAAGACGGTTTGCTGTGACAGTGGCCAGATCACCCCCTGAGCTGCCTGTGGGCTCCTTGGCACCCTTGAAAGGCTCAGAGGGGCTCAGTCTGCCCTGAAGACCCCTGTAATTACAGCACCCGTGACGTGGGGTGTAGGGGGACCCACGGGGAGGGTCCCATGTCCCCACGCCTCTTCCCCATGGCCACTGAGGCTCCAGAGCTCCCAGAGCAGAGCCACTGCCGGCAGCTGCACCTTCCCCACCTGCCCCAGCCCATCCCTATGCATTGGGGTTTGGGTTTCACGAGGCCCAGGTGGGTGGGCTGTGCCCCGTCCCCTGCAGCCCCAGCGTGGCACAGGCTGCTCTGCACCCGGATTACGCCACCCCTGGGACGAGCTGTTCCAGCGGCAGCGAAAACAGCGGCGAGGCCGAGCCGTGGCCCCCGGGGACGTCAGCGGGGCCCGGGGGCGGCTCCTCGCTGACGCAGAACCTCTTTCACCCACCCTGTCCTCTCCCAGTGATGCTCACCTGTTCCCACGTGGCTGCTGGGGTGGGGTCGGAGCCTGGTGTGGGGCAGCTCGGGGGCTTGAACCTCCTCCAAACCCTCCTCTGTCCTTGGTGGAGCCCACAGCAGCATCTCCTGTGGCTCCTGGAGTCAGCCATCCCAGGGGATGGGATCATGAGCAGAGCTGAAGCTCTGGGTGCTGGGTTGGAGGTCCAGGGGGACAGCTCTGGGGGGGTCCTGTGCAGGATGAGACTCCCAGGCCCTGCTGAGGTTGGCAGGTCCAAGACCAAGCACAGGGAGCAAAGGGAAGGGGTTCACCCCTCCCAGTGCAGGGAAAACATTCCCCCTGCCCCAACACACCCCAACACACTCAGCATGGCAATAACAGATCATTTACAGTTGTTTATTGTAAGAAATGTACAAAGAAAAATGGCTTTAGCTCACACAAACCCTGCTCTGGGGCATTTCCCCATCCCCGACGACACAAACGTAGAAGCAGCATCGATTGTGAACCACGGCCCGGGCAGGGACTGCCATGCCAGGGATGATTCCCATGGAAACACCAGTGCCAGCAGCTCCGGCTCCTGCTCCAGGGAGCGACACGGAAATGAGAGCACAAGGCCACAGGACGAGCCGAGTGTGCCCAGCTCTGCCGTCTGCCTGGCAGCTCATGGGTCCAGGCCAAGCTCAGCACCGCTCCTGGCCAGCCTGGCCCTGGGGCATCCATGACAGCAGCGCCCAAAGCAGCCCGGGAAGAGAAGAGAATCATCAGAGTACAAAAAGACGGAGCCTTTGGCTTCAGGAACAGCCCTTGTTTGAACTGGAAGAGGTTTTGGTTCGTGTTTGCTTCAATCTCAAGAGGGTTTTTTTTCCCCTTTTGAAGGCAGAAGGTGGTCAGAGGAGAACTCGAGGCCTTTGGCACATTTTTCACAGAATCACAGGATGGTTTGGGTTGGAAGGACCTTAAAGCTCATCCATCCCACCCCCTGCCCTGGCAGGGACACCTCCCACTGTCCCAGGCTGCTCCAAGCCCTGTCCAGCCTGGCCTTGGACACTGCCAGGGATGCAGGGGCAGCCACGGCTGTGCCAGGGCCATTTTCCTTTATTTACTTTCCTTTTGCTCACCTGGGTGAAGAACAGCAAATCTCTTTTTCCCCTGGGAAAATGCTCCTCTGCCTGGAGGTTTCCTGGTGGGGACCTGCCTGGCCCATCCCAAATGTGCCACAGGGGCCTCTCCGCAGCCCCAGCCTCGGGAAAGGTGCTCTGCCTGAGGATTTTGGGATTCACACCCCAGTGGGGTCGTTTATTACATGGAGCCACCTGGGGCTTGGGTGGGATTTAGGGGACCCCTAAAGCAGCTCGTGGAAAGGATCATTCAACCATCTGCTCCGATCCCTGGGGGTCCATCTCATTAATTAACACTAACGAAGAGGACATTGAGAACGCCAGCCAAGAGCCCTCCAGTGGGATGGTTCCTCTTGCAACAGGGCTAGAGAAAAACCCCTGGAGAGTTTTGTCCCAGGGACTGGGGATTCTTGGAGGACGTTTTCCAAACCCTGCCTTTGCCCATTGCTTTCCTGCCACAAAACCTGGATGGAAACGGGAAAACAGAGTAAAACCTGACTATAAATAGTGTTTACATTTGTCCTGCAGAGACCTGAATGATTTCTGGTTTCAATGCATATTCAGAGACCTTGAAAACCTGATATTTAACCCTGAGAACAAACCTGCAGATGCTTTGCTTTGGCTTGGCAAACCAATTTTTAAGACATAATTGCACTTTCTCTTGTATGTAACAAAAAATAATCATCAAGCTTATTCAGAGGTTCAAAAGAAAGGTGCTACTTTAAGACTTTGGAGATTTTTGTACACAAAACCTTGTGTTTTCTGTAATTATTCTTAATATTATTTCACTTGGCTCATGTCTCACTGGTTGCTTGGCTGCACTCTGGAAGAATAAAATACAGGAAAATCTCTTAATTGTGAAATAACATTAATAAATAATTACTTTAAGTGAAAGGACAACCGTACTCTTCCGTTCATGACTGAAAACCATCGTTACCATGCTGAGATAATTTCAAAACTATCTTGTTTCTCTTTCACCGACAACAGATTTCATATTTGAGTTCTCATAAGAAAAAGGATTAAACTCTTTGCAAGTGCAGTGGGCTGTAAAACCCAGGATCAGCAGGAGATCCTGCTTTGAAAGTCAAGGTGGTTGCTTGAAATATCTGAAATTAGCTCAATATCTAAGATCTAGAGATCTGTGCATGGAAGAGCTTTGAACAGGAGATACAAATGAAATCTCTTCAGGCAGGGCCAGATGTGGAATCTCCTTGTGCTACACCAGCGACTCTTTCACCACACGTTCCTTATTCCAAGCTTGTGCTTCCTCGGGAGCATCCTGGGGCATCTCTGGGCTGGTAATGGGCTCGAGGCCCAAGGCAGGGGCTGTCTCCACATCTGTCCCAGTGTTCCCATAGATCTTCTGCATTTTGGTGGCGATCAGCCCTTCCTTCTCGGGCGCGTCCTCGCCCAGGGTGTCCTGGCTGTGCCTGTACATGTAGGACGCCTGCTTGACCGAGCGCCTCAAGAGGTACCTCCGAAAAGCCCTCTGGATCTTGGTAGCACAGACCTCCTCGTGTTTCCTCTTCAGGGTGGTGGTGATGGGTTCATAGGAAACCTTCGAGGGGTTGGCAGCCATGAACTTCTCTTCCATGGTGGCCTTCAGGGCATCCATCTCTCCCGAGTCTCCCAGCACTTCCTTAGTCAGGGCAAAGAGGATGTCTAGGCAGTGGATTTTGTCCCCAGCAACCATTGGTAGATCCATGGTGATGAGTTTGATCTTGTTGGGCTTGGGAACTCTGAGTGGCTCCTGCAAGGTGTCCACAAAGTCAGACAAGGTGCTGTAGGCAATGAACTGGGTGGCGTCTGGGTCAAACTTCTCCCAGGTTTCATAAAACATTTCAAAATCATCTTCACAGAGGGGCTCACTGCTCTCCTCTGTGGCCACACTGAAGTTCTCCAGGATGATGGCGATGTACATGTTCACCACGATGAGGAAGGAGATGATGATGTAGCTGCAGAAGAAGAAGATGCCGATAGAGGGGTTCCCGCAGTCCCCTTTCACTGGACTCCCGGGGTTCTCCAGCTCGGGGTCACAGTCTGGGGGGCCGCTGTTGAGGATGGGGTTGAGGAGCCCATCCCACCCCGCTGACGTGGTGATCTGGAAGAGGCAGATCATGCTGTTCCCGAAGGTTTCAAAGTTGAAGATGTCATCGATCCCTGACTCCTTCTTGACGTAGCCGAAGTTGGACATCCCGAAGATGGAGTAGATAAACATGACGAGGAAGAGCAGGAGGCCGATGTTGAACAGGGCAGGCAGGGACATCATCAGGGCAAAGAGAAGCGTCCGGATGCCTTTGGCTCCTCGGATCAGCCGGAGCACGCGGCCGATCCTCGCCAGCCGGATGACCCTGAAGAGGGTGGGGGACACGAAGTACTTCTCGATGATGTCTGAGAGGACGATACCTGTGGAGGGATGAAGGACAGTTGAGTTTGTTGTGTCACCAGCAGGAGGTGACGGGGAGCTGCTCCGCTCCGTCTGGGCAGACATGGGGAGGCAAGGCCACTTCCGATGGCTCCTCCGGTGACAGGGAAAACATTAAAAAATAACCTCTGAGCACAGGCCCAAGGGTTAAACTCTGGCTGCTCTTTCAGAGAAAGAGAACAACAATGGAAATAACACCAAGAAGGAGCAGACATATCCCCAGCCCGTCACCCAGCCTGGTGGCCTGGGGTGGCCTCACATCTGTCACATCTCAGGGTCCTGCTGGCTTGGCCCTGCTCAAAGGGTCGGTGCAAGCGGGGTCCAGTGACAGCTTGGTGGCTGTGGATTGGTGAGACCATTTCCACTCTTCATTGTCCAGTGGGATCCCTGAGGGACTGGTGGGAGCAGTGGGACTCACCCAGGATGGAGAGGATGACCACCACGAAGTCGAAGATGTTCCAGCCCACAGTGAAGTAGTAGTAGCGCAGGGCGAACATCTTGAGCACGCACTCGCCGGTGAAGATGACGATGAAGACCAGGTTTATCTTGTAGAGGACAGAGGTTTTGACCTCGCTCTGGTCATCTGTTTCCACCATCATGGTCACCATGTTCAGGCAAATCAAGATCATGATGGTGATGTCAAACACTTGCTTGGTAACGAAGTCGAACACCTTCCCTTGGAATTTGTTCTGCCATGAGGGACACGAGGGTGACAATGGAGCACCAGAGAAGAGGTGGGAACACAGGACAGACACAGCAAAACAAAAACACAACAGAAAGAGAAGAAGGAACCATATTTACAAGTGTGAGGAACCTCAGGGTTGTGGCCAGCACAGCTCTCACAGCCCCAGAAGTTATGGGGGGAGCATTCTCAGCACCTCTCAGGATGGAGCACACCTGGGAATGCCACTGGGCACAGGGCGCAGTCACTTGCTAATTACACCCACAGCTAATAGGGCCCAAATTAACATGTGGGAAGGACCTCACCTGTGCAGGGCTACAACACCCAAATCTCAACCGAGAATGTTTTGGCTGGACCAGGGTCCCTTCTGGGGGGTTGAAAGCTGAGCTTTCCCTGAGCCCAACTCCCTTCCAGAGAGGAGCTGGGAGCTGAACTAGGAAAGAACCCAAATTCCTGTGAAAGAAACCCCATCACTGTCCCTGCCAGCAGACCCAGGGCTAAAGAGCAGACCCAAGGGAGGTGGCCTGATGTCAACCTCTTCTGAAGCTCCAGCTCTTGGCCAGGTCCTGTCTGAAAAGTAACAATGGGGCAAATGGTCTTCCCTGGACCCTTCTCGTTCCCTTTGGGACAGTTGGTGGCTTGAAGTGTTCCCCGCATGCTCCACTCCAAGAGGATGGACCCAACGTACCGATGGCCTGGGGATCGGCTTCTGGGGTTTCTTGGAGCCCAGCTTCTTCATGGCGTTGTAGTATTTCTTCTGCTCTTCCGTCATGAAGATGTCTTTGCCTCCAAAGTATAAAGGGAATCACTGCTGTTAGTCTCGGGAATTCTCTTCCCACCAAGTGTCTCTGAGCATGTCCCTTCCCACCAAGTGTCTCCAGCCCCTCAGAGACCCTTCTGAGAGCAAGGTGTCCTCTCTGTGTCCTGCAGACCTCGCTCAGCACCACCAGTGTGCTTGGCCCTGCCCACCCTCTGCCCGCTCCCTGTCCTGGGGTGTCAGTCCTGAGCTACTGCCTTGGGAGCAGAAGCAGAGTCTCAACCTAGGGCACAGAAAAATGTGATGGCCCAGGCAAGAGAAAACACAGCCTCCCTTTGCTTCCTCCCTGTGCACCCATAAATTAAGTCCTCTGTAACTGCTATGACCAGGATACAAAGCTCCATGTGCCGTTTGTCCAGTGCAGGAAGCCACTAATGGATAAGAATCCTGGGATCCATCCTAGTCCCGGGCATGGTGGCCCTGGTCCCATCACCCCACTGCTGGGCTGGCCCCCTCCAGGAGCAGGACCTCAGGGGCCAGGAAATACTCATCTTTTTCTTCTGCTGGTTGAAGTTGTCGATGATGACGCCGATGAACAGGTTCAGGGTGAAGAAGGCACCGAAGATGATGAAGATGACGAAGTAGATGTACATGTAGAGGTTGATCTCATACTGCGGCTGCTCTTCAATCTGGCCAGGAAAAACGGGAAATGTGAGACTGACCCTGTCCCAAAAGGGTGTCCCCAAGCCCCCAGACAAGGGCTTGTGGTGCTGCGACAGAGCCAGGGGGTGGCTGCTCCAAAACTTTTGGCTGCGTGCTCCCAATGGGAGCAGGCATGGGAAGGGACATCCATGTGACGCCGACTGAGGGCCAAGGACATGCTGACCCCCAGTCCCACAGCACGGGCTGGGGAATGGGAAAGGATGTCCTTTGCAGTGATATTAATGAGCAAATGAGTTTCATAATCAGCTGATTATGAATCAACAGCTGAAATATATCTGAGAGGGGAAAGGAAAAGGGGATTAATTTGTCACAGCAGCACAGTGGGGTGACACAGCCCAACAACCCCGGACACTGCTCCTCATCCCAAGGAGCATCCCTTAATCCTGCTCTCTGTTTGACCGCAGACATCCCAAGGTGACCCCATTGGCTTCCCCCATTTTGAAGAAAGCTCTTGGCAGAACAGGGAGGATTTTCTCCCAAACCACTTCTGCCCCAGGCAGGGCAGAGGCCTGAGGGATTTTCAGAGGGCAATGGAAGGGTGCTAAGAAAGGCAATGAAAACAACCCCTTCAAGCCTGTGGGTGTGTGGGGTGACCCTCAGCATGATTGGAGAACTGTAGGAAACCCCTCCTGCTCTGGGGACACTTTTGGGGATGGATCACAGTAGGAACAGCCTTTGCATGACACTCTGCAAACACTTGGGTTGTTTTAATAACTTGTTGAACCTAATGGTTAAACACTGGCTGCTCTGTTCTCATAACCCATTATTGCTCAAGGCAAGACAGGCAGTCTCTCCAGGACGGGATGAGCTTTCCCAGCTGGAGGGGTCATGGAGGACATCAGGTCACAGCAGGCAGAAGGATGAGCTCTCCAGGTTGGAGCAGTGGGGGCAGAACAGGGATTTTGGCCCCTGGAACTGAAGCCGAGTAGAGCAGACTCAGCCTCAGCTGTGGGGTGGGGTGGGAGCCCAGTGTGGGGCCAGGATGCAGGTGACAATGACATGGGTGGCACAGGGACACATGGCTGCCCTTTTTGAGGCTGTGCACCTCAGCAGGGGGATGTTGTGGCTGCCCAAGTGTCCAAGGCCGGGTTGGACAGAGCTTGGAGCGCCCTGGGAGAGCTGAAGGTGTCACTGCCCATGGCAGGGGGTGGCACTGGGTGGTTTTTTAGGGTCACTTCCAACACAAACCATCCCCGGATTCCATGATCTGATACATTCTGGGGGTTTCTCCACTCTGTAGCCCATGTCCTGGCTGAGGTCATGGGTGGGATGCAGGCAGCCTCCAGCACCAAAAGGCAGAGCCAGGGTGATGCTGTAGCCAAGGATCCATCCCAGCCCCAGTTCTGGGCTCCTATTCCCAGCCTGCCAAGGGGAATCAACCCCTGGAACCAGCAATGTGTCCCTGCGTGTCCCCTCACCTCGCGTGAGTCCACGGCCGCATACATGATGTCCATCCAGCCTTTGAAGGTTGCCTGTGGGGACAGGAACGGACTTGGAGTCTTTTCCAGCATAAAGGATTCTGTGATTCTATAACAGTGGAGAAGAATGGATCTTCTGGGAGGTGTTTGGGGCTGGGAAGAAGGGGAAGGTGCTGGGTGCATGTGTGGGGTTTAGCTCTGAGCACTCCCGCTTCTCTGTGGGAATAGCAGGAGAGGGACGGGGGTAGAATCCACAAGAAAAATGTCCCAGAAATATAGAAAATCACATGTGAATATGCATGGACCATCCTGGGGCTGAGGCTTCCCAAAACACCACAGCAAACCAGGCTGGGAAAAGAAGAAATTGACTCTTCTGTCCCTTCTCCTCTCGACTTCAAAGTCATTTTCCCAAAGGCAAAGCTGTGCCAGGGCCAGCTGCCTCCTCTCCAGTCCCAAACTATGCCACCTCCATAGCCCTGACTTCTACTTCCTGCCTCTGGTTCTGCTGGATTCCCAGCCCAGCAGGGTGGGGGACTACACCAAATCTTTTACACGGTCTCCACTGCATCTCTTACAGCCTTTTGCTGCTGATTTGTTAAACAAAAGGTCTGCTCATCTTGTTTCCTGAATCTGATGGAACAACAAGGCTGAAGAGGAAGCTGAATTTAGAAGCAGGGTCATCAGCTGGGGTTGTTTTCTGATGCTGCAGCCACCAGTTGCCCTGGATCGGATGGGAATATCCCCAGCCCGCCCCACAACGGAGCCCACACCTATATTTTTGTTAAAGCTGTGGTGAGCAGTTCCCCTTTGCTGCCGGGCCCAGCTGTGGGGAGTTCAGTGGAACCCGGCTGCGCTCGCCCACTGCCCGCACGGGACACGTGCGCCCTTTTTCCAGTCGTCACCCACCCCACGCAAAGTCCCGCCACCTACGGCTGGAGCAGACTGAACTTCCCAGAGGGGTGCAGGGGTGACGGAGCCTCCCCTCCTGACTCCTGCACTCCATGCTGTGCAGAGGCTGCTTTGCTGCGCTGGCCTTGGTGCTGCCTGCACCCATCTGTAGCAGTTCCCTGGGGACACCTTCCCCTCCTATCTTCTACCCTGTCCCTTTTTCTCCTTGGCCAGGAGGAAACCCCTTCCTAAGGGTTTTTATGGTGTTAAAAAACAGCTTTGGAGCTAAGAAGCAGCTAAGAAACCCCATCCCACCTCAGCCCTGATGCTCATCCCACCCCCCTGCTACGGCTCCACGCGTCTTTGACGGTGACACCCGATGCTGTGACGTACCACCTGCAGCAGGGACAGGTATCCCAAGCCCACGTTGTCGAAGTTGACCTTGACGTTGACCCATCTGACCTCGTTGGTGTGGAGCAGGGCCATGCAGTCGCTCTTGTTGTTGACCACGTCGATGTCGAAGAGCTCACCCGTGGTGGTGTTGACACACCTGTAGTACTTCCCCGCAAACAGGTTCACCCCCATGATGCTGAAGATGAGCCAGAAGATGAGGCAGACCAGCAGGACGTTCATGATGGAGGGGATGGCGCCCAGCAGGGCGTTCACCACCACCTGCAAGGGGAGAAAACACCTTGGGGGACCTGGATGGGACCGTCATGTTCCCATGCCCCAACCTTGCCCTCCCCAGACCCCAGCAGCACTGAGTGGGGTCAGACTGGACCAAAGGGACCTGAGCATTGATCTCACCAATCTGGAGGTCCCTGAAAACCAACTGAGATGTCCTATGGTGTTAAAACTGCAGAAGGGGACTGCAGAAGGCTCTCATGTCCCTGTCAGGGCCAGCAGCATGTGGGGACACACTTACCCTCATGCCCTCAAACCGAGACAGGGCACGAAGGGGTCGCAGAGCCCGCAGTGTCCGCAGGGATTTGATGGCTCCCAGCTCAGAGTATCCCATCCAGTTTGCTGTCAGGCTGATGAGGGACACCTGGAAAGAGGAGCCCACGTGATCAGCAGCACCTCAGGTGGAAACACAACTGCAGCTCCTGCCCTTCCCTCTCTCCCCAGTCCCTCAGGCTGGTGGTCATCCTCTAGCCCTGGGACACAGACATCGAGTCCTTGGGTTCCTGGTGACCAGACACCTCAAGGGTCACAGAGTCCCAGAATGGTTTGGGTTGGAAGGGACTTTAAAGACCATTCAGTTCCACCTCCTGCCATGGGCAGGGACACCTTTCACTCTCCCAGGGTGCTCCAAGCCCTGTCCAGCCTGACCTTGGACACTGCCAGGGATGAGGCAGGGTGACACCTCTTGAGTGTGAGGGTGGAATTGATGTGGACACAGAAAGGACAGGAAGGATAGACTGCTCTGTCCCTGTGTCCCTGCACAGCTTTACTCTTCTGGTGGAAGAGCAGGGGCTGTTCTTGGCTCGGGTGTAAAACAGAAGGGTTTGAAAGGTTCCTGCAGCCAGGAATGAAGTGGTCCTTCCTGTGGGGGACTGTTATTTGAAGTAATGGTCTAAGCTCTCATTCCACAGCCACCCCTTTATCCTCCAAAATACAGTCTGGGTTCATTTACAACGGCCCCTAACACCCCAGGCCCCTTGGCTTGGCCCTGCTCATCACGTACGTCCACGATGAGGAAATCCAGCCAGCACCAGGCATTGGTGAAGTACACCTTGAAGCCATAGGCCACCCACTTGAGCAGCATCTCGATGACGAAGATGTAGGAGAAGACCTTATCTGCATATTCCAGGATGGTGCGGATCACCTTGCGCTGCTCGATGTAGATGTCCTCGAAGGCCTGCAAGGGGCACGGAGCTACGTGACAGTCATCCTTCCATGGGACCCCAGGGAGCTACGGGACAGTCATCCTTCCATGGGACCCCCTGGAGCTATGGCGCAGTCATCCTTCCATGAGACCTGTGGCATCCCAGAGCACACCCACGCTGGCATCCCCCTGCTTTCCCATGGCTCGGGAAGCTGGGAGCCTAAGGATGGCTGGCATTTATTCATGGACCTGATCAATGTGGGGTCCAACTCCTGTTTGCAAGTCCCTGTTGGCTTTGTGGGGTTGGACCCAAAGCAAAGCCTCACTGAAGCCAAAGTCCAGCTGCAGCCAATTCCTGGGTGTCTCAACCCAAACCCCAGGACACCAACCCACACCTTGGGGTGCTTTGAGAGTTTTGAAAATGCCCGGAGGAGTTCGGGTGAGTGCTACACCCCGTGTTGAGTAAGCAGTCAGAGGTAGGGGTGTGGTGACCAGGTGCTGCACAGCTGGCGTAGCTCAGCTTTCAATTCCTGCACCAGCTACAACCTCAGACACCCCCAAACCACCTCAGAGCGAGCTGCAGACATGTAAAGTGTGTCTGAAAACCCTCTCAGTCCCTCTGTACTCCTTCCCTCTCTCTTCACCTCCAAACCTGCAGAGAAGTTGGTATTTCCTGGGTTAAATCCAGCCCAAACACTCAGAGAAGGGCACCAGGCCAACAGACAGATAATTAATTAGGCTGATTTAACAGAACACCTGGGTTCTGAGAGGGGGCACCAGGCACTGATGGAGGTGCTGAACAGCAAAATAAAAACCCTGAATTGTTTGTCAAGCACCTCCTGGCAGCCAGTGATGGTGATGGTGAAATGAGGAACCACATGAAGCTGAATAAATGGTTCAGATGGTTCACAGATGGCTCATAGATGGCATAAAGAGCAGGAGTGGGGGCTGTAGGCAGTGGCATCCCCTCGAGCCCATGGACCACAGCCTGAGGATGATGGCCCAGGGATGCTGGGGAGGGGTGACCAGGGGGTACCAGGACTCCCGGAGGACGTTTAGATCCCCTCACCAGGCTGTGCCTTGGTCAGACCTGAGCCAGACGGGGTCTGAAATCAAACATCTGCCCACAGCTGGGTTATTTGGCACAGGAGATGCCCAGGGCCTGGGCTCTGTCACCTCCCTGGGCTCCCCCTAGGCTGGGAAGCTGCTGCAGAGCCCTTGGGACAGGGGGAAAGGTGGCACCTACCAGTGCCCCACTGCTGAGGAGGATCATGAAGACGATGAAGGTCTCAAACCAGTCATGCTCTACGATGCGGAAGCAGGTCTTCCTGAGGTTCCACCAAATCTTCCCCTTCTCACTGGTGATGTCCACGTAGAGGCAGGGGAACCTCTTCACACACCCTGGGGACACAGGGCTGGGGGTCACTCCTGGCCAGGGTGTTCCCTCTACTCCCAGTTTTATCGGCATTTTAAACCCTCCCTGGTGGAGGTTGGACCAGGATCCTGCTGGGCTTAGGTGGGTGCACAAGGGGAGCTCCATGGGGACATGTCTGTGGTGGTACAGGAGGGTTTGGAGTTCGTGCTGAGCTCAGAGAGCCTGGGGGTCCTTGTGCTGCAAGAATTGGTTGGCAGTGGCCCCTTCATGCCCATTTTGCCCTCTCCACACGCCTCTCCCCTGGCCCACAGGGTCTCCAGCCCTGCTCTGCCCCTCACCTTCAGTGAAACACTCCTCGGGCTCGTTGCTCTCCTCAGCCACCTCTGCCACCTCCTCCTCCTCGGGCGCAGGGGGTTTGTAATCCACCGTGCTGCACACGGACGAGGCGTTGTCGCTGGACAGGGGGTTCTGCAGGGCGACAGCAATTCAGGCCAGGCTCCGGGGCTCTGGCTGCCTCCAGCCGTGCTCCTCCTGCCCCAGAGAGCCCAGGCAGGACCAGGTGGGTCCTGGGACCCCCTTGTTTGGAGGCTCTGAGCCCCCCTCCATGGACACAGCCCAGAAGCTATTGAGTCATCCAGGGCTGCAAACCTCGGAGGGTTGTTGGTACCTGAGCTTTGCTTTCCACCCAGGTTCAGAGGAACAGAAGGTCCCCTGATCCCAGCCTTCCCCCAGCACAGCAGCTCCATCTCCATCCACCTGTGCCACCACCTCAGGCTGATTTTCTCGCCACCTCCTCCTCCTCCTCTGTGTGTCCCCATCCAGGAATTGCTCTGCCAGCCTCGCTTTGGTGCAGAAACCCAAGCAGCCTCTCCTCTCCCCTCCCTCCAGCTCGGCTCGTGCCGAAGGGCCCTCAGCCCGAGGTTCACCCAAGTTCAAAACCTGCATCCCAAATACCTCTCCAGCCCCATCCTGCTGCACAGCTCTGCTTGGCTGCCTTCCCAGACACCACTCAGCAAGGCCCAGAGGGGCTGATAACAAGAGAAAGCCTTGGCAAGCCCCTGGGATTCTTTTTCCTCCGGTTTTTTTTTGGCTTTCTGAGAAGCCCTCGTGCAGCACTTGAGGAAGGAGCAGATCCCCAGCCCTGCCTCTCCTGCCTGGGAGCAGCAGGAACCAGAGGATCCAGGATGGGTATTTCCAGCACAGGAAGGTGTTCGCTAAAACAGGAAGGAGATAATCCTCCCCCCAGGCTGCTCCTCCTTTTGGTCGTGCATAAAGGAGCTGCTCTGTTCTCCAAAAACCAGGGAAAAGCCCCTGGGGTAAACTGAGGCACTGTCACTGCTCGCTGCTTCAGGGGCCACAGCCGCATCTCCATGAGAAGATGCTGCTTTGGGGACCTTTGGGGACACGCAGGAGAGGACACAGCAGCAGGGGTGGCACCAGCTGTCAGCTGGTGGCTCTCAAGGACCACAGGGACCACCCCCAGTCGAGGCTGAGGGGAGAGGGACAGGAGGGGCAGGGGGATCAGGGAGTCTCGGCACGGAGCCAGGCAAGCTGTGAGCCCAGGGAAGGACACACGGGAGCCGTCTGCCTCCAGGACAAGCCTTACCCAGGGTCAAGGTGGGGACAGACCAGCGCAACTGCCCTGGAGATGTGGGGGAAGGTCCAAAAGGGCCTCGGACGGCTCCAGGAACCCAGGAGTTCTGTGGGTGGAGCTCAGGGCAGGCTTTTGGGTGGGGACAGGGATAAAACCCATCCCTAGGGGCTTCTGAGCCCTCCCACACCGGAACCTGCAGGTTTGCAATTTCCATCACACACCTGGAACAGCATCTCCAGCCTGGCTGGGGCTTTCCCCCCAGTGCAGAGGTTTCCCATGCTTGGTGCTGCATGCCTTGACTTCACCCCATGACCTCTCAACTCACAGCACTGAGAATCATGCAATTGTTCAGGCTGGAAAAGCCGCCTGAGACCATCGAGTCCAGCAGTGCCAAGGCCACCCCTGACCCCTGTCCCCAAGTGCCACACGGCTTTAAACCCCTCCAGGGATGGAGACTCCACAGCTGGGCAGCTGTGCCAGGGCTGGACAACCCTTTTAGTGAAGAAATCTTCCTTAATTTCCAATCCAAACTTCCCCTGGCCCAGCCTGAGGCCGTTC
>VZRR01006603.1:0-18895 GCA_013398015.1 Oreocharis arfaki | reverse complement strand
GGGGGGGGGCTGCTGCCCAAAGCACCTGGAGCAAAGGGTGGGATGGATGGAGGGATGGATGGAGGGATGGATGGAGGGATGGGTGGAGGGATGGATGGAGGGATGGATGGAGGAAGGGATGGATGGAGCTCTGCCTCCATCCCTCATTGGGAGAGTGGGAAATGGGGCAGCAAAGCTGGAAAAGCCAAGTGGAGGACACAGGACAGCTTGAAGCTGAGCTGTGTTTTATCCCAGAGTTGCTCCTGCCTCTGCCTAAAGCCCTTTGTTGTTTTCTGTGCCTCAGTTTCCCCCCAGTTCCTGGTCTGGTTTCGGCTGCAGGTCCCTCAGGAATCATTTCTCCCTCTGTTTCACACAGAGCTGGCACAGTGCCTGGGGAGGGAGTGCCCTGCACTCCCGTCCAGCTCCAGCCAGACCCTGCCCACGGACACAGCCCTGTGGAAGAGCTGAGCTGGACAGAGATGTCTCCACCCCACAGCCCCCTCTGTCCCTGCCCCCAGCGAGGGTCCCCCAGCCCCCAGCCTCACCACGAGGTTCCCGATGACCATGACCATCATGAAGACGATGAGGCACATGGTCTGGCCGGCCACCTCCATGCAGTCCCACATGGTCTCGATCCACTCCCCGCAGAGGATGCGGAAGACGATGAGGAAGGAGTGGAAGAAGTCATTCATGTGCCAGCGGGGCAGGGTGCAGTCCACCGAGATCTTGCACACGCACTCGATGTAGCTCTTGCCGAAGAGCTGCATCCCCACCACGGCGAAGATGAAGACAATGATGGCCAGCACCAGCGTGAGGTTGCCCAGGGCGCCCACGGAGTTGCCGATGATCTTGATGAGCATGTTGAGGGTGGGCCAGGACTTGGCCAGCTTGAAAACCCTCAGCTGCGGAGGGCAAGGAGAGAAAGGGGGTGGCTGGTGGTGTCATTGCCACCAGGTGCCAGCAGGGCTGTGACACTGCCATTTGACCCTCCCGGGGCTCTCTGATCGAGGCAGGAGGGGTTAAACCCCCAACTGCTCTGACTCCGACTGCCCTAAATATTTAACTTGACTCAGTGTTCGTTATCTTTAACAGGGTCCCTCCCAGGCCGGGCCTCCACCATGAAGGAGGCTGAACAGGCCACCCCCACCCTGTCCCTGCCACCCCCCAGCTGTCCCCTGGCACGCACCAGGCGGAAGGAGCGGAGCACGGAGAGCCCCTGCACGTTGGCCAAGCCCAGCTCCACCAGGCTCAGAGTGACGATGAAGCTGTCGAAGATGTTCCAGCCCTGCTGGAAATATTCATAGGGATCCAGAGCAATGAGCTTCAGGACCATCTCGGCTGTGAAGATCCCTGTGAAGACCTGTGGGAAGCAGCACCCTTGGTCACTTGATTATAAAGCTGTGCTGAGCTGCGGGGTGGGGTGGGCAGCATCCCTCTTTTTTGGTGTATTCCCAAAGCATTTCACCCCGTTAGGGCCAGTCCAAGTTGGGAACGAGCTCCCCAGATGCTGCCCGGTGTGGCTGGTGAAGCCAGACTGGGAGTACTGGTGGCTGATTCCTCTGGAGGGACACAAAGGTGAGTGCTGGCAGCTGGAAATTAAAAATAAAATTTCCTTGGCAAAGAGACACCTTTGGAATGACTGGGAAGTCACAGATGCCCAGCACTGGGAACTGGGCTGCTACTGGGACGCCCCTGTCCCTCCCTGAGCCCCAGGACAGCCGAGCTGGATTTGGCTTATTGCTCCTTCCCTGGGGCCACAACAGCACCTGCAGGGTCGGGTCACTGCAGAGAGGGCCCAGCCAGGTGACAATCGGCGTCCCTGCTGCAATTCCATGGCACAGCAAGTGCAGAGGGCCTGGTCATGGATTTGCCCTGGCTGGGGAGGGTGTGGGGACACACAGGGCTGTCCCTTGCTGAGCAGGGAGGCTGCTGTTCTTGCATCCCATGTGTCCCCAGCATGGCAGCCCACAAATGTCCCCTGTCCTGCTCCAGTATCCCAGGGGATTGTCCCCACGTGTCCCTTCCATGCCAGCCCACAAACAGTCCTTGTCCTGCTCCTGCATCCCAGGGATTGTCCCCACATGTCCCCAGCATGCCAGCCCACAAGTGTCCCCTGTCCTGCTCCTGCTCCAGTATCCCAGGGGATTGTCCCCACGTGTCCCTTCCATGCCAGCCCACAATGTCCCTGTCCTGCTCCTCCTGGCTGACTGCTACCCTTGCCCTGCACACCCTGCGGCGGGGCAGGCAGGCGATGTGGGGGAATCCCGGCTCTGTGGGATCTCCTCCTGCTGCTCCATCCCCACCTGGCCCTTCCCCAGCGGATCATTCCCCCGGGGTGCACACGCAGCCAGAATCTGCTCCTGGCTCCGAGGAAGGGCTGGAGCCGCCTCAGCCCGGCCGTGCCTTGAGCACCGGCCCATTAATCCCCTTGTATTTCCTGCATGAAACCAGAGCCGCTCCGGGCAGCGGCGTCTGTCACTGCAGGGCTGCGCTCGCAGAGGCCCCGGCAGGTGCCGGAGCAGGGCAGAGCGGCAGCAGAGGGGAGAGGAGCTCTCCCATTCCTTCGCGCACTTCCCACCGCTGCCCGGGGACTCCCGGCCTTGTCCCGCCAGCAGATCCATCCAGCTCAGAGCCGTCTGCCACCAGCTCCGAGCAGGAGCAGCCACTAAATGCAACTATAAAATCAGGACAGCCGAATTTGCCGGGATTCCACTGGGAAATCCCTGATTATTATTAATTTTAGTGCTGCATTGTTGTTTCCTGCTCAGCCGGGACCTGTTTGTTCCCACGATCTGGGACACCCTCTGCCCTGCCCCGTGGCCACCCAACATTTCAGGGACACCGAGGTGTCACCCAGGGCTGGCAGCAGGGCTGTGATGCAGAGGGTGGCTCAGGATGTGCTAGGCCAGGCAGGGACTGCAGCAGGAGGGGAGCAGGGAAGGATGGATCCCGATCCCACATCAATCCCCTCGATCGGGGCCATCCCGCAGCCCAGCCCTGAGCAGGATGCTGGAGGCAGAGCCCTGCAGTGCTCTGCCAGCTGCTGGGATGTTTCACCCGCAGCAGAGGGGGATCTGCCCTCCAGGATGGGTGCTGGGACTGCTGGGCTTGGAAGGGGAAGGGTGGAGCTCCCTACCAGGTTCCCCACGCTCAGCACGTTCTCGAACTCCTCCGTCATGGGATAGTGCTCCATGGCCATGAAGAGAGTGTTGAGCACGATGCAGATGGTGATGCCCAGGTCCACGAAGGGGTCCATCACCACTAGCTTGACAAACTCCTTCAGCTTCACCCATGGGGGGCAGCAATTCCAGACCAGGAATGTGTGGGCGAATTTGTACCACCAGGGTGGGCATTTCTGGTGAGCTTCTTCCAGCTCTGAGGGTGGGAAAGGAAAAGTGTGGGATTATCTTGTCCTCACCTGGGTGGGCAAGTGCTGATCCTCAGAAGTTCTCCTGAGGTCCTGTACCAGCTCTGGACGATCTATGATTTTAATATCATGGAATATCCTGAGCTGGAAGAGATCCACAGGGATCATCAATCCAGATCCTGGCCCTGCACAGACACCCCAACAACCCCACCCTGCTTGAGCATCACTGACCCCATATGGAGACACCAGGGCTGGACTCATCCCTTGTGTGGGGCTGGGAATTTGGGACAGTCGCTGTCGCTAACCCAGGCCCTCCAACGCTGGCCAGGACCCTCAGCCAGGGGGACGTACCTTCCACAGCGTTGGAGATGACACTGATGGCACTTCCCACCCTCTTCTCCAGCCCTGGCCCATCCTGGTTGCCCACAGTGAGGTGATTGAGGTCCGGCTTCTCTGGCTCATAGGTGGGGTTGAACTGGGAGGAGAGGAGGGAGGGATGCAGGGTTATTCCATGCTCTAACAGACAGAGCAGGCAGAAAACAGGGAATGGTCTGGAGAGACCTCTGGGTGCAAGGTGGGGACCCCAAAAAGGCTTGTAGGGCCCAACCCACAGCGAGGTGGGCACAAGCCTGTCCCCGCAGGAGGTTGGTCAGGGCGGGCACCTACATCAATCACGGTGTCGGATCTCTGCAGGGTGATCTTGGGCACCACCTGCCCGTTGCAGTCCTTGGCCTTGTCCTGGTCACTGTTGAGGTCCGAGTCGTGCCCCTTCCCGGCCGCGCTGCTGGGCAGGGAATCGCTGCTGGACGTGCGCTCCTGCAACTGCACAACCCCGGCCCTGTCACCCCCGTGTCCGCAGCCGTGGGGACATCCCACAGCGGCTGAGGGCTCCAGGGGGTGGGAGAATTCCTCCCATCCCCAAAAGTGTTGGATGGATGAGGCTTGGAGCAACCTAGGGTAGTGGAAGGTGTCCCATGGCAGGGGTGGGACTGGATGGGCTTTCAGGTCCCTTCCAGCCCAAATCATCCTGGGATTTCCGAGCCTTTCCCTTTCCCTTTCCCTTTCCCTTTCCCTTTCCCTTTCCCTTTCCCTTTCCCCCCCCTGCACTGAGCTCTCCACAGCTGAGTCAGATCTGTTGGGATTTGCTTCAGAGACAATAATTCCTAAGGACAAAACTGAGCAAACCTTGCTTCTTCAAGCAGGAAACTCTGCCCTTTGCAATGAGCTTTCATGTAAAATGGCAAAGAAGTGAAATCCTCAAGGCTCTTGCTGGAATGTGGCCTCCAGGAGTTTTGGACTTGCACTGAATTTGAGAATGTTTGCATCAAAATTTAGTCTTTTTCCCCCAAAATATTGCCTTATCACATTTCCATTGCATGTCAATTTTTTTTTTTCCTTTTCTTTTTCTTTCCAACAGTGCTATTAAAATTTTGAGTTTATTACACCCTCTGGTAGCACTGAGGATGCCGCAGAGGAGTGGGAAATTCTCTGTTCTCACAGCACACTTCTGAAACCCAGGACATTTTCCACCTTTAATCGTGGGATATTAAATAGATCCAAGCCCCCACTTCTTGTAGGTATTTTGCCCTCACTCTCAGCTTAATTCCCTCTCTGTTTTTCATTTCTCTGTGTGACTCTGAAGGAAAATATCCCTTGGCAAAGCCTTTGGTTGGTTTGCTCAGCGAAGAGGCCTCTCAGCCAGAATTTTTTCAGCCCCAGCCTGAGCCCAGCCCTGGAGTCCCCAGCCCTTGGGCAGGGCTGGCTCAGACCCCTCCTGCAAACAGCAGCAGCCAGAGGAGAAGAAGCAGCCACCTCCCAGGGGGTGTTGTGGCTCTGGACAGATAAGAAATGAGAGATAAGAGGCTCTGGAGAGAGTCAAGCACTGATTTGTGTCTCTACACATGAGGGAGGTGGTGTCTTGCCCAGACAGAGATCGCCAGGGATGTCTCCTGCGGATGTTGCTGGCGTCCCTGGAAATCTCTTTGATGGACCAAAATGGTGATTAGAGATGGAAAATGGCTGGGATGCAGCACCAGAGGCTCTTTGCCATGTTTTTGTAGGAATGTTGTATGGAAAAACATCCCCAGGGATGGGAAAGGGGTGAAGGTGACATCCCGAGACCACAATGGGACATCTCTTGTCCGGGTCGTGCTTTGGCCAGGCAGGGCTGGAACAGATTCTCCTGGAGGTCCCTTCCCACCTGGTGTTTATGGAATCCCAGAGTGGTTTGGGCTGGAAAGGACCATGAGGACTGTTAATTTCCAACCCTCCTGCAGTGAGCATGGACACTTCCACCATTCCAGGTTTCCTTGGCTCCCGTAAGGACACCAGGAGCTCCCTGGTGAGGCTCAGGGTGTCTCGAGCCCTTTGTCGTGTCTCCAAGCCAAGGCTTTGCTGGCACGTTGAGCTGTGCTGCAGCTGCCCCACCTTCCCTGAATTCCTCCTTTGTGCCCTGGTGACACCGAGCTGGGCTCCTGCCAGGCCTCCTGATGTGCTGCACGAGATCCACTGAAGTTCTGAGGCCTTTTATGTCCCTTGCCTCCTCCTCCTCCTCCTCCTCCTCCTCCTCTCAAACAACACCTCATCCCTGCGCTGCTCCTCCCTGCTGCCTCCCAGTGCTCGCTGGGCTGGGATTTGGATGTGAAAATTTGATCTTTTCAGCCTTTTTTGTGCCCACCCATGGGAGTATCTCAGTTTTTTGATTCAGATGTGATGCCCAAAATAGTTCCTCTGGTTTATTTTTTGCTTCCTATGGACCAAATGGAGTTTTTCTTTGGATTTTACACCGTGCTTGTTGCTGCCTCCATCCCCTCTCCCTATTCCCAAGACTCCTCCCTCATTTTGGCCTCCACCCTTCCTACCCACCAGTCTTTCCTGCTCCTCTTGCTGCTTCTTCAGCTGCTCCAGGAGCTGCTGGAATTCCTCCTCCTTCTGCTGCTCCTCCAGCATGGTGGCGTCGTTCTGCTCAGCATAAGCCATGGCCACCACGGCCAGGATGAGGTTGATGAGGTAGAAGGAGCCCAGGAAGATGACCACCACGAAGAAGATCATGTAGGTTTTCCCCGCTGCCCGCAGTGTCTGTGGGAAGAGGTGGGAGGGAAATATTTGGCTCCTGTCTTCTCCAGGGGTTGGTCATTGCCCAGTGGACCTTCCTGCAGGCCCTGGCACTGGGTTGGGACTGGTGGGAGGCAGAGGAAGCCTTGGTTCCCAAGGTTCCCAAGGTTCCCAAGGGTTGGGAGCGATGGAGGTGGGACCAATATTCCATCACTGACTCGCTTTGCTGGGAGGTGCTGATGTCCCTCAGCCCAGACCTTCTCAGGTCTCACCTTCAGGCCATCGTGGTCCTTTTCTGACTCTGATTCTCTGGGCAAACCTTTCCAGAGGACAGAGGTAGCCTTAGGTGTAGGATCCCTTTTACCTGGACAGCCTCTGGAGCCAGGGTCAGCTGGGGTTTTGTGGTGTGTCCCTAGAGGACAACTCAATGAGGGGACAAGTGACCTGGCTTCTCCTCCTTATCCTGTCCCTGAGCTCGAGCCAGAGATGCTCTGGATAATTATAAATCCCTGATTTCTGTGGTAGAGCTGACAGCACAGGGAAATACACTGCACCCCCCTGTTAGGGAAGTAGATGGGACCATCTCCATCTCCACTGATCCTGGCTGGATCCACAACACACAGGACAAGGTCCCATAAGCTTCCAATCAGTGACTTTTCCCCTCAGGGGCAGCAGGAAAACAAGAGGAACACTTGCCCGGGGATGGAAAGGCAGTGCCTACCAGCTGGAAGAGGTTCTCCCAGTAGTCCTGGGTCATGAGGCGGAAGAGGGCCAGGAAGGCCCAGCTGAAGGTGTCGTAGCTGGTGTAGCCGTAGTTGGGGTTCCTCCCGGCCTTCATGCACTCGTAGCCCTCGGGGCACTTCCTGCCACGGGTGGGGTCAGCAGGGATGAGACTCTGGCACGGCCCCACAGCCAAACCCATCCCTGCAGGGTGGGGGGCAGCGGGGGGACCCTCCCCTCCAGGATGAGGCAGGTGGGGTGCCTGGATTGATACCCCCTGCCCCCATCTGATCCCTGATACCCCCCAAAGCTGATACAGGCAGGATGCTCAGACTGAGACCCCTCGAGCTGATAAATTTGGGATGCCTGAAGTGGTTCCACCCAAAGGTGATACAGTTGTGATGCCCAGACTGATACCCTCAAGCCGATCCCATTGGGATGCTCTGACTGATACCCCCTCACACTGATGCCCTCAGGAAGCTCCAGCTGATAGCTCCAGAGCCGGTACAGCTGGGATGCCTGGATCAATACCCCCTCAAGCTGACACCACTGGGATGATCCATCTGATATCCTCAGGATGCTCCCCGAGCTGATCCATGGGCATTCCCGGACTGTTCCCCTGCAGAGCCACATTCCCAGCCCCAATCCTGCCCCATCCCAAGCACCAGGGGTCTCACGAGCTGTGCCAGCTCCCTGTCCCCTCCCAGGGGTCCAGAGGGAGGGGGTCTCACTCACCCAGCGTCGCTGCTGTTCCCGCAGAGCAGGGCGTCGAGGGCTCCATCCAGGAAGTAGTGATTGGCTTTGTGGGTGGGGAAAGAGCAAGGAATAAAAATAAATAAGCAAATAAACAAGCACAAACATTCATTTTCAGATTCTTGGATGCAACTTTCTGTCAGGGAAATCCCTTGAATCCCAGGGGAATTTGCTGACTCCCAGTGTCAGACACTGGGGTATCTCCTCTCTGTTGCCTTTGCTGTTTGCCTTGGCTCTGTCTCAGGGAGCTCCCAGGATTGTTTCATCAATCCAACCAGGTCCCTCCCAAGCCTGGAAACAGCTTTGGATCTGGTCAGGGCCAGGCCGCCTGGAAAACGGGTTAACATGAGGTCAAAGGATCAGGGCTGGCCTGTTTTCCTGGGAAATCAGGACATTCCTGGGAAGCACCAAGCGAGGGGCACTGCAGGAGTCCCAGAAGAGCCTGGGGAAACCGCTCCTGCTCCACAGCTACACCTTCTCCTGCTCCCGTCCCTGGTGGGGACACCCCACCCTGCTCACAGACCAGGGGTCCCTAAAGCTCCTCCTTACGGCTCCAGCACAGATCCAGGGCCACAGGAGCTGCCAAGCAGTGCCACCACAGGTCACCTGCCCCAGGGACGCAGAGGAGCACCTGGAGACACCCACACCTGGGTATGGCAGAGGGCAGCTGGATCCAGTCCTGAACATCGCCCAGCACAGCCCTCCCAGGAGCCACGTGGCGACTTCTGGAGCTTCCTGACTCCTCCCTGGCTCTGCCTGGCTCCTTGCCACGAGGCTTTTCTTTATCCCGTGTGGGCTCAGGGAGGAAATAACCTGTCTGTGCAACTCTGGGTTTTGGCTCGGCCCCAGCAGCTGCTCTGGGCACTCGTGGCCTTGGGCTGCTGCTCCTTGCACGGAGCTCATCAGACCCTGTGGACTGAACTTGCCCCCAACCAAAACCTTCCCATAACGAACGCCAGAGCTGATTGTTGGGCCAGGCAGCTCAGCTGAGACCCAACCCGTCCTTCTGAGCTCTGCCGAGTGTCCCGAGTGAGATGTGGAACATCCCTGTGGAGCACCCTGGCACCCCGCAGCTCTACCAGGCAGATTTGCTGAGATTTTTACATTTTCATAGAGTTTAAAAACTCGAAACTGAAGAACAAACATCAAGCCCACCTCACTTTGGGCAAGATTTTCAAAGAAGGGGTAGGAAAGGAGCACCTTGGAGACCTTAGTGAGGGCCTGTGCTTGTCCCACCTCTCCCTCCCTCCCCCCCTGTGGCTTTTGTGGTGTTGCATAAAGGGTTCATTGGACACTGTGGTACCTGGGGAAGGATCCAGATAGTGAAAAGTGGATTAAAAATGTCATTCCTGCATCATTTCCTCTGGTTTTCTACCCAAAGTTCCACCTGCTCCTCAAGGGTTTGGTCTCCCTACTGTGACCCCTCGATGGGACATCAGCCCTCACCAGCGAGAGAGATGACACTGCTCCATCCAAACCTTCCTGCTGTGAAACCTTCCTAGAAGAGCTTAGCTTGCCCAGGCGGACCCTGTTTTCCTTGTTCAGGGGAATTTGATCCCATCTGTCCCTTCTGTGAGGGCACACAGCCTGTTCCACCCACCAGCCTTGGCAGGAAGATCCGTGTGAGCAAACCTTGGAGTGGCCAGGAAGAGCAGGAAACTGAGGAGCAAACCAGGGTGAGGGGTCAGAGGAGAAGGGGCTGCAGGAGCTTTACCTTCATCGTTGATGTAGGCCTCGAAGTCAAAGGTGCTGTTGCTGGTGAAGTTCCCAGTGAAGTTCCCAGTGAAGTTCCCGGTGAAGTCATCCATGAAGTCGAAGAAGGTTGAGTTGACCAAGGTGTCGTTGTCCAGCCCCAAATCCTCCAGGAAGGTGCTGTTGGGGGGTGGCCACCGCACACACTTCTGCCGGAGGTTGCCCATGAAGAGCTGGAGGCCGATGAGGGCAAAGACGCTCAGGCAGAAAACCGTGAGGATCATCACATCCGAGAGCTTCTTCACCGACTGGATCAGAGCCCCCACGATCGTCTTCAGCCCTGGGGGGAGGCGTCACCATTGAGCTGATGCTCATTTGTCAGTTGTGGGGAGCAGGCTGTGGTGTCCCCAGAAGGTGCTGGCTCTGCTGGGGACGTGTGTGATCACCAAGTTCCGGCCCCAGCCCCGTGCTCACATCACATCCCAGCTGTGTGGCCCCACATGGCTGGGCCCCCCAGAACTGTCACCCTTGGTGCTGGTGACTTCCCCATCCCAGCCCTGGGATATCCAAGCCAAAGCCCACCCCAGCCTGGCAGCCACCAATTCCTTTGGACTTTCTGTTTTTCCCTGAATGCCACAATCTGGCATTTTTTGTCTCAAACCACTGGAGTGAACCACTTTAGAGTGGAACACGGAGAAGCTCTCTGGCCCAGTTGGATGATGCTGAGCACCTCTCCCAGCTCCAGAAAAGCCTCCGTGGTCCAGCTGCTATCCCTGGGTGGTTGGGAACTCAGCCAGACCCTTCATCCTGATCCCTTCAAGCTGGAAAATCCCAGCCCAAGTGAAGGTGACAAGGTGACATCTGTATCTGGATTAGCTCCTCTCCCCCCAACACCACAGTTCCCTCCCCAGAGGAGGCACATCCACAGATCCTCAGTGGGATTTTTCCATGGAGGATGGAGCTCCTATCAGCCAAGGTCTATATGGATGATGGGCAATGCTGGGACATCCCAATGTGGATCTTCAGAGCTCCTCTGTGCCCAGAGCTTTCTCACATGGAGAAATTTTCCAAGAAAATGGTTTTTAGCCCTGGCCTCCTGCCAGCTCCCCGTTCCCCAAACTATTTAGGTAAGATCCTGTTCTCCAAGGGCCTGACCAAGGTCAGATGTTCTAAACCAGCTTATTACTGACACTGCTATTTCTGCAGAGCCCTTGGGGATGTCATTCCAGAGAGAAGCAGCAGTTTACATTTTGCTCGATGCAATTTTTAGCCTGTTTGATGAAGGCAAAAACCAGTCAAATGTGAACCCTCATGATCTGGAGCCCGCAGGGACACCAGAAGGATTTATTCACCATGAGGAATTTTCATTTTCAGCTCGATCTCACGCTTCAGATTTGTGTGTGCTTGCACCAGGTGTTGAAAGCAGGGTGTTGAAATAGCATCAGATTTGGAAATCAGCAACCAGAGGGATTTGATAAGGTGCTCCTCAGACGAGGCTGGATGTTTTGGGTGATGTTAAACCAATACCCTTTAAAGATCTCGGCCTCAGCACCAGAAGAGCCAACAGCAGGCACAAAACTGAGCCTGTGGCTTCAAAAATGGAGTGATTTGGTTTATCAAACCCAAAAATCCACTGGGAGCACAAATTCCCTTAATTCATCTCCAAGGAGCCTTAAAAACATCACATCTGCCTCTTCAGGGGCTGCCAGAAAACCTGGTGAGTGCAGCTGATTTCAGGATGTAAAATCAGCAGGACCTGACCCAAAAGCCAAATTCCGTGGAAAATTTTAAGTATCGAATACCTCATTTCCTCTGTTTTCTCTTGGAGCTGCCAAAAGAATCAGGAATTGCTGGAAACAGTGGAAACACCTGAGCTCAGGGGAAGGCACGGAGGGGAGGCCCCTTCTCTAAGTCCCACCTGGTATCACCGTGATGGTTTTCAAGGCACGGAGGACACGGAAGGTCCTGAGAGCGGAGATGTTCCCCAGGTCCACGAACTCGGTGATGTAGCTGTGGGACAGGAGAGGGAAGGGCTCCAGGGGCTCTGCCAGGAATAGTCCTCGTTCCTCCAGATTTCCCTCCTGTCCCCCCCATCCCATCACACTCACGCCATGGAGATGACCATGAAGTCCAGCCAGTTCCACGGGTCACGCAGGAATGTGAAGTCGTCGATGCAGAAGCCTCTGGACAGGATCTTGATGAGGGACTCGAAGGTGTAGATCCCCGTGAAGGCGTATCTGAAACGGGGCGGGTCACTGGGGGGCACTTGCCCGGGTCCAAGTCCAAGGTCCCACCCCTCCCAGTGGGAATATCTTGAGGAGCCGAGTTTGGGGGCTGATGGGTTCTTGGGATGCTTCAGCACTGGGAGAGGTTTTTGCCTCACCTCGTAAGGAGAGTTGGGGCATCTCGAGGTACCAATCCCTCTGGTGACTGTGCTGCAACATCTCTGTCCCTGCTGATGTCCCACCACCCCCACGCTCTCTGTAAAGCCCAGCAGAGACCTGACTGTGCAGAACCACAGCAGAAAATGCTGCCTTTCCCCTCCCCTGTGGGTTGTCCATGGTCCCTGGACAGGTGGATCAGCTCAGCCTCTCCAGACTGCCAGTGCTGACCCAGCCCAGCCCAGCCTGCTCTTCAGGGCTCTCCTGACATGGGCACCCCCCAGATTTTGGGCAGCTCTGAAACGTTCTCACTCCGCAATCCCCCATGCAGAGCATGGACATCCCTTCTGAGGGCCACCAGCACCGCCCGGTGACACCTCTCCTGCTCTGAAGGGTGCCTGCATCCCCAGCCCCCTCTCTTGGCCTTGGTCTTGTCCCTGCTGAGGGACATTGTCAGGCTGGGCTGTCCCCGTGGCCGGGGGAGGTCTCAGGACTCACTCCACGTTCTTGGACCACGCCGGGGGGTTGCTCATCGTCATAAACACGCAGTTGGTTAAAATGGTGATCATGATGAACATGCTGAATAATTTAAAACCTGGTCAAGGACAAATGCTCCGTGTGGCACGGGGATGCCCCCTTCCCATGGTCACCAAGTGTCCCCATTCCTCTTGTCCTGGCTGCCACCGTGGCCCCTCACCCTGCCCCGCTCCTCGTGCCGCTCTCCCGCCGCAGTCCTGTGCTCACACCTCCCTCTTTTCCTCTCTGCTCCCGTGCATGGTCCTGGCCCCTTCCCTTCCTTTCTGCTCCCCTTCCCAGCTCCATGGTGCTGGCTCTGCCTCCCTTTTTGCCCCCTGTGCTCCTTCCTCTCCATCCCTTTGGGATACAGCTTTCCCTTCCTTTCCAGGTCTCTCCAGACCTCAAAAACCTTCAACCTCTTTCTAGAAAGCTTCGCCTCTTAGCTGGGACCCCTCTGCCACAAAACCTCCCTCTTTTCCTCCTCCCTCAATGGCCACGAACCCCCAGTGCCACTCCAGATCCCAGTGCTCTGCTGGGATCACTTCCCACCCACCCTGCAGTGCCCCTCGTGCTCTTGGGCTCCTTTCCTGCCTTTCCCTCTCTGTCCCACTTCCTCTGCTTCCCTCTCCCAAAGCCTTCTTGGAGCTCCCCTGCTCACCCACTTCCCAGTGGGACCAGATCCCCTGACCATGAACATTTCTCTTCCTTTCCAAGTCTCCCCAGACCTCAAAACCCTTCAACCTGTCCCTGGGAAGCTTCACCACTTGGGCTTCTTCTCTTCTCCATCCAAACGGATTCCTCCCTTCTCCAGCCAAGAGCGAGCTCTTGGTGCCACCAAGGTGCCCATCAAGCACCTACTCCTCAGACTAAAGCGCTGGACAGCAGGTCCTGGCTGTGCTGGGGGTGCAGGAGGTTTCCTCACCACACCACCACAAACCCCTTCCCTCGTCCCTCTCCTGGGGCTGTTTGGACTCTGAACACCGGGGTTGGACCTGGCCATGGAGCAGCATCCCGGACATCAAGGATATGAATGGATGAGGACTTTGATGGCTCCTCTGCGGATGGGGTGGAAGGGCCCCAGCATGTAGAGAGCAGGGGTGGCCGAGAAGCGGAAGATGGACTTGCCCTTGTTGAGGACTATGAATGTCTGTGGAGAAAAGAGAGGAGGGGGTGGGTTAGTCCTTCTGCACCCCCCAAAACACCACGGACCAAGGGCTGCCTGCAGAGGGGAGATCTCTCTGTGTGTTTAGGGCTCCAAAGGCTTGGAGATGCTCTCTGCTTCGGAAGACAAGCAATCGCAGCAGTCTGGGGTGGTGGATCACCAGGATGGGCTCAGGTGAGCACGGTGGAAAGCACAGGAGGTCCCTGCTTGGGTCTTTTGCTTGGGACTTGCACCTAAGGCCAAGCCCACCACGGGAAAAGCTCTGCCCCTTTACCTTCTTGTCCTTGTAGAAAGGGTCCAGGTCCTCCAGGGGGGTCCCGATGAGCTCCAGGGGTGGGTCACCATAGATGAGGGGCAGGTTCTTGCCAGCTTCCAGGTCACTGCTGGGCTTGATCTCCTCTTCCTCGGGCATCTCCACCTGCTGCCGCTTTATCCGGAGCGCCTCGGCCTCGGCCATGCGCTGCTCGATGGCAGCCAGCGAGGCCGGGGTGAAGGGGCGCAGGTTTTCGGGGCCCGGGATGTGCGGCAGGCCGGCCATCCTCTCATTCTGCTTCCGGGCCAGCCACGCCCAGCCTGCGGGGACACAGGGCTGAAATACCAGCTGGGGACATCTTGGAGGCATTGGTGGCATTTGGTGGCAGGATCTCAGTGGGGTTTATGGCAGAAATATTGAGCTCACAGGGATGGTTATCGTGCATGGAGCACTCATTGTGTTCTTGCTCCTCCCAGACCCCCATTCCCATTTGGAGCTGGGAAAGGGGCTCAGCCTGAAGCAAAGGAGGATCAGGGGGGACCTTGTGGCTCTGCACAACTCCCTGACAGGAGGGGGCAGCCGGGGGGGGTTCGGGCTCTGCTGCCAGGGAACAGGGACAAGACAAGGGGACACAGCCTTGAGCTGTGCCAGGGAAGGTGTAGGCTGGACATCAGGAGGAATTTTTTCCCAGAAAGATTGGGCATTGGAAGGGGCTGCCCAGAGAGGGGTTGGAGTCACCGTTCCTGGACGTGTTTAAGAAAAGCTTGGATGTGGCACTGGGTGCTGTGGTCTGGGTGACAGCGGGGTGTTGGACTTGAAGATCTCAAAGGTCTTTTCCAACCTCAGTAATTCTGTGGTTCTGTGATTCTGTGATTCCACCTCCAGTCAGGAGGCACCACGAGGCCGGGACTCCTGGTGTCCCTGTCACTGCCTGCCTGTGTCAGACACGATTTCACAGCCCAAACATGGTTGTTCAGCACAACTAAAGACCTTGGGAAGCAGCAGCCCCGCTCCAGCTACCTCCCCTTGGCAGGGCATTGACGACGTTGCTCCTGCAGCTCCTGCACGGGGCCTGTGGTGCCCTAAACATGAGGTTCCTCAGCCAGAGGAGCTGGGTCCTGCATGGCCGTGGCCCTGGCACAGCTCCCAGCCACAGAACCTGCACTGCTGGGTGGTTCTGCTCCCAGGAAGGGGTTAAGGGCTCCCCCTGAGCCAAAAAGCGAAGCAGTAATGGCACTCTTGGATGTTACAGGAATCAGGACGGCTTCCCAGAAGGAGTAGGATGGGCAGGTTAGGAGAGGTGAGGATGTTCTGCTGCACAGAAAGGGGTGGAGACAGGGAAGTGTGGAGGAGAGGAGCTGCTGCACCCAGAGGATGGGGCTGCCATGCCCTGGGAGAGGTGGAGGCTCTGGCAGAGGCTCCCCCAACACCCCAGAGGTTCTTCCTTTGGGTGGCTTGTGCCTTGCCCATGTCCCAGAACCACCGGATTGTGTGGGATATGAGCCCAATATTCTGTAAAACCCCACCCTGCTTCTCACGGACACTGGGACAGCTGTGCCTCTGGGCCTCGCCCTCCCAAACCCAGCATCCCACTGGCAACCCAAATCTTTCTGTGATGCTGACGAGCACCTGCCCCCAAAAACCCTCCAAGATCAGTGCTCCCCAACAGCCCCAACCCTGCTGAGAGCTGGAAACCCTCTGCCCCTTGGGATTAGTGAGAACTGGACGTTTACAGCTCTAATGGGAAAAGAGACTCTGGAGACGGAGCTGGGGGGGGCTCAGCTGGAGCAAAGGAGGCTCAGGGGGGCCCTTGTGGCTCTGCACAACTCCCTGACAGGAGGGGGCAGCCGGGGGGGGTCGGGCTCTGCTGCCAGGGAACAGGGACAGGAGGAGAGGGAACGGCCTCAGGCTGGGCCAGGGGAGGTTTAAATTGGATATTGGGAAAATTTCTTCACAGAAAAGTTGCCCAGACTTTGGAACAGGCTGCCCAGGGCAGGGGTGGAGTCCCCATCCCTGGAGTGGTTTAAAAACCTGTATGTGGCACTTGGGGACAGGGGGGTCAGTGGTGGCCTGGGCAGTGCTGGGGGAATGGTTGGGCTTGATGACCCCAGAGGACTTTTCCAACCTGAAGGATTCTCTGGTTCCATCTGTTCAGGGAGAGTTTTGTCCCTGCTGGACGAGGTTATTTAACGGCACAAACGGAGGGGAGTCACTGCAGAGGGGAGTCCGGCCCCAGCCCAAGCTGTGGCCCAACTGCTGCGAAACAGAGCCCGGGGCAGGTCCCCCACAGAGGGGGGATGGACCCCGGAGGCAGGGCCTCATCAAAGCAAACAAAAAGGGAATTTTGTCCCCCAGGTGTCTCTAGGAGGGGGCAGTGCCCTGGCAAGGGGACAGAGGTGCCGCCAGTGCTGCTCCTCATGGAGTTACTCTGGACTCACACCCAGTTCCTGCTCCACTGGAGCAGCTCTGGGACCTTCCCCTCGAGACCAGGGGGCTCCAAAAAGCCCAAAACCACCAGGCTGTGTCTGGCTGTATCACCCCAAATGCACTGGTGCTGGGATCACAGCTGGAATGGATCCGTCGGGATCACCAAGCCCGGAGAGAGCAGCATCCATGCTCCAGCAGCACCCCCAGAGCCCCTGGGGGCCCTTCCCAAGGACTCACAGGAGCTCGCTGCTCCGGGCAGCCTCAGTTTCCCCGGCACTGGAGATCTGTGGAGCTGCCAGGACTGGGCTGTGCCAGAGCGCTGCTGTCCCACCCTGAGCGCGGGGTCCGTGTTTTCCCGGACCACTCCGGTCCCCCAGCACTGGCGGAGGTGGCTCTGCCTCCAGCTGCCACCGGCGATCAGCGCCGGGCTCGGGTTTCTGCAGCCCCGTGACTCTGCTCATTCCTGTCCCGGCGGGAGCCGGAGGAGCAGCCTCGGCTCTGCTCCTGCCTGTGTCCCCTCTCCCTGTCGCGGGGCTGGAGCCACCGAGCCGCTCCCAAGCCGATGGAGCAGCGCCTGGCAGCACTGGGAGCGGGGCTGGCATCACCGAGGGAGGTGCTGCGGCGGGGCAGCACTGCCTGAGCTCACGGTGGGAGCCTCAGAGGGGGGTGTTGTCCCTGGCATGGGAATTGTCTGTGGCTTTTTGGGGTCTTTTGCAGCTCCCGGTCCTGCTCTGACCCTTTTGGGGCCGCCCAGAGAGGGTGGGATGGCTCCAGGGAGCAGGAGCAGGGCTAATCCCATGTGCAGATCCCACACACCACAGTCCCGAAGCCACCAGCACCTCTGGGTGCTTCCCAAACTCAGAACCAAAGCCGAGCCCAGGCTCTGGGAGGGGCCCAGCCCAGCACCCCTCCGTCCCCAGTGAGCCCAGTCCTGCACCAGTGCGGGTGGGGCACGGGGGGGTGCATGGCCGGGTCCCACCAGCCCAGGGGAAGGGTCCCGCCCTGGCACCGGCCCCCCCAGACGTGGGCACAGGAGGAGCAGCCCCTGCCCCTGGCCTGGCACATCCCGGCACATTTTTAGCAGCTCCTATAAATAGCCCAGATCAAACTCTCCATAGGTAAAGGCAGCTCAGGCCCAGCGACAGGTGCTGCCCTGGGCACAAATCACCCACGAGCTCCCTCGGGGGTCGGGCCCAGCTCTGCAGGACCTGAGTCCTCCAAGAGTCCCTGATTAAGGAAGATCCCTGCCCTGTCAGCTTTCCTGCTGGGAAATCAATCACTTCAAATCTCCCCATAAACCACTGATCCATTTGCTTCTGAAATTTTGGCCCCCCAGCTAAGCTGAGTGACTCCTGTTGCTGTGACACAGGTGAGCTGCAGCTTCGGGACGCTCTGCCCATGGCACGTCCTGGATGAGCCCCTCAATCCCCCAGTTCCTGCACCAGGAATTGCCAGCAGGGAGCTGGGAGCAGCTCCTGGCTCTGGAGTGCCTGGGCTGCACTTGGCCAGAAATTCAGTTCCTCCTGATATTTTTGCTGCACTGAGGCCGCACAAAGGAATCAGGCTCCAAAATAACAGGGCTGGTTTGGGAGCTCCCAGGGACGCTGTGTAAGGGGTTCTGGATGACAGAGGGTGGCAGGTCCCGTCTAAGGCTGCTGGAAAAGTCACCCCATCCAGGCACTTCCTTCCTGCCCGGAAAATAGCCTCCCGTGGGCTGGGGAAGAGGGAGAAGGACGTTCTTGGCTCCGGGGGACACAGCGGGGTTTGGGATCTCCCCCCACCCGCCTGAGCCAGGCTCCAGCGTCTTCCTTCCTAAGGCATTTTCCTGCAAAGCCGGAGCCTCCTGTGCTGGCTGTATCACCCCAAATGCATGGGGTTTCCCACAGACCCCGCCCAGAGTGATGCGGTTCCCCCCGGCGCACTCAGGGCTGGGTTGGTGAGGACGGGCACATCCGGCTGCTCCCGGGAGATCCCATCCCTATGGAACAGCAGAGGGATGCCGTGATCCTTCAAACCCAGCTCACGGAGCTGCCATGCCCTGCTCTGAGGTGAGTGCACCTGCGAACCCGCCCTGCGAGGTTCATCCTTGAGACACTCTGGAAAAAACCCCGGAGAGACCAACCCGGACACGAGCCCGAGAGAGAGAAAGCCCCGGCATGGCCCCGAGCAGGTGTAAATGAGCTTCACTCAGCAGCAGCAGCAGAGCCAGCCCCGGGCCCTGCAGCAGGGATTAGTGCGGGACAAGGGGCTCGTGTGCCCGGGGGACGGGCGCTGCCAGGCGGGCGCGGGGCTGGGCTCGCTCTGGAGCCCTGTGAGCACCCAGCGCTCGGGAAACCAGAGCCTGGCACACCCCCGGCCCAAAGCAGCCCGGCTCAATCCCGCAGCGCCCGCTCCGTGCTCCCAGAACCTCGTGGAGGCACCCAGGGCTGATGCCCGCAGGAAAAGCCCTCCTCCGCACCCCGACCGTGCCCAGAGGGGCACCCGGGTGGGGCAGGGCCGGCAGCGGGGCCCGGCTGGTCCCGCAGGCTTTGGGGCTGAGTCACAGCTCAGCCTGGGAGCTCGGGAGTGTCCCCAGTGCTGCCAGGGACACA
>VZRR01006602.1:0-27085 GCA_013398015.1 Oreocharis arfaki | reverse complement strand
GATGTTTACCCAGGAGAAAATTATTCTCAAAGGGGATCTTATCTCTCTACAACTACATGAAAGGAGGCTGTGGCAGAGTGGAGGCTGATCTCCTCTCTCGGGTCAGAAGTGGCAGGATGAGAAGAAATGGCCTCTGGTTGGGCCAGGGGAGGTTTAGATCAGATGTGAGGGAAAATTTTTTCAAGGAACAGGTTGTCAAGCATTGGAACAGTTTGTCCAGGTAACTAGTTGAGTCACCATTCCTGGAAGTATTTAAAAGACATGTAGCTGTGGCACTTAGGGAGTAGATTTAATGATGGATTTGGCAGTGCTGGCTTAACGGTGGATCTTAAAGACCCTTTCCCACCTAAATGATCCTACAATTCTAAGAAAGGGTTGTCACACACTAAGACAACAGGAATGTACACTACACCCTGATATTTAGAGGAAGGTTAGGACTTGCAAATTTGGAAAATCTAGAACTGAATTTTCCACCGTTAAAGTAGATTATGTATTTATGATAGTATTTAATTACGTGATCAGATCCTGTTGCAGGATTTTGCTTCTTTTTCCCATGCAGCTTTCTCCCTGATGCATGAAGATCAGCATAGAAGGAGGGCAGTCTCTGACTGACAGGAAAATACCTATTGATTTTGAAATTTTACAGGTGTTGTTGTTTGTAGCTACATTTCGTTTACTTCTTCCCTTTCTTTTTCTTTTCTTCCTATTTGTCTTAGTGGTCTCTATCCTTAATGTTTCTCAAAATGTAATTTATAGATAACTGGTGTCTCATAAAGCTCTGGTAGTGGACAGCAGAAACATCATGAACAGGGAAAATACTTAAGTTTCTGGTGACATGAATTGCGCTGCGTGCAGTTTTCGCGGCTGGTTTGTACTTAAGAGTGTTTTATAAGGAAATTCTGGCATTTACCAGTGGCTGTGCTGGTCTGAGGAGGTGTGTAAGAAGACTCAGATGCTGCCTGTCTCAGGTGAGCGTACTGGTGCTCCATGGCACTTCCGTTTGGAGCTTTCCTTGGCAGAGGGCAGGGTAAATGAGGCACCTTGCTTCTCCTGAATGTTCAGTGTTTTTTGCACTATAGCATGTTTGTATTTAGTTCTTTTAAGCTCTTAGAAAACAGTACTGCAATCTACTGCATATTGTGGTGGTAAACGTAGTTCCTTTGTTACAAGCCTTCTTCCCCTTTACTCCTAAGAAGACTTTTCCAAACCTAACCACTTAATTTCTGTATCTTCCTAGAACGTGTATTTTCTGGATTGATTGATATCTGATTGATATATGTATTATTATGTAAGGTATTCCTGCACCTGTTAGCTATCACCACCACTATTGACATAGTTTTAATTACTTGTTAATTTTTCATGATCCTAGCAGCCCACTGACTTCTGAAAAATACTTCAATTTAGACATTTTGAAATCAGCATCTAATTTTGTCTGTCATTAATGTATCTACTCACTCTTTGTATTAATTTTTCCTTTTACTTATTTTTAAAAGGTTTTTTTTGTTCCTGCTAAGTTTTTATAATATCATTTACTTGGCCTGCCCTTCTGCTTCTTTTACTTTTGCTCTGCTGATTTCTTCATTTCTCATCCAGCTTTGTCTTAACCTCCAGTCCTTTGAGCAGTGTCTCAGGAAATTATATTGACCGCTTCCTTTCATTTTTATTTTTCAAAGGAACTGTTCTCACTTGTTGTTTCTAATCTTTCAAGGACTAGTCTCCTATTTTACTGAAGAGAAGTTCACTGTTTGCTCCCACTAAATTATGTTCCCAGTTTTCCAAAAAAAAATTCAATATTTTATTTTTCACATCAAATGGGTTATATTTGTAGACTTAGCTACAAGTCAGTCTGCTCTGCACTTAGTAGTTAAATATTAGTTGGAACTGTAACTGTGTTTTTAACTTTTTAATTAAAGTACTCTCTACCTTAAGACCTATGTGGTAGTATTTTTAATCAAAATGAGTTAACTGCTTTGCAGTGTAAGTTACAGACACTGTCATGAATTTCTGCATACACATTTTCAGTGATGATCCAGTAGCTGTTTAACCTACTGGCCTCCCCTTTCATCTAATTTATCCTTTGCATAGCTCGAGATTACTGTGATAGATAGATTTGTCACTCATGAGATATCAGGGGAGTTTTAAGCTCACAGGAAGTATCCTCCAGTCTTGAGGTTCAGACGTGCAATTCTCTAACGTTCTTTTTTTTAACTCTCGTGACTTTACATTATCTTTCAGATAGTTCAGTTGGAACTTCTGGATCTTCATTGGATGTATTTTGTCTTATAATACCTATAGTCAATATTTATTCCCTTTCAAACTCTGCTGTATGGATATCACTCTTACTGTTGACTTCCCTTTGATACAATGTGGGAGTGTTAACTAGCTGGTGCTTCATATGGAGCAGCACTGCTGTGTTATAGTATGTGTGTTTGCACGCTTCTAGTATCTTTATACAGGTTTTTAAGCATGTTTGATAACCTCCTTCCATTCTCACAAACGGGAATGCTTCTGGTAGCAATGAAAAGTGGATATTCTTTTTAGAATTAATCCCAGTTAATAACCTCTAACAACTGTCTCACTGAACAAGAGAGTGAGTTTCTTCATAGTTCTTCACAATGGATAATATAAAACATGATTGTATCTGCTATTGCTTTAAAAAAGAAAAGCTTACTCTTAGAAGTCTTGTTCTTTTGTCTACTTGGTTTTTAGCTAATGTGTTTTTTGATAACCTTTTTATCATTTCATGGGACTGTATAAAGCAGTTCAGGAAAAGCAGGTTAATAGAAGAATATAGACTCTAAAATGTTCTAAAAGATGTGGATTTTGGTCCCAGTGGAGACTGACACTCCAGCCTACTTACTGTAGCTGGAATGTATTGATTTTCTTTTCCCCCATTTTAGCTGCACCACTGAATTAGGTATTGTGAAGCATCTTTCCCTCTGAAGAGAGGAAAAACTGTCATGAACTTTTTCACCCTAACAGTACAGCCTTTCAAACTAAACCTGATTGAATGGAAAAGTCTGTAAAAACCCTGTAACTCAGCTCCCCTCTCACTTTTCTCCCTTTCCAACAGCTCTTCCAGCAACCTCAAGAAAGTATGATAGATGGCAGTAAGAAATCTATTTTTAAATCTTTCTTCATTAAAAACAGCAATAATAATAATAATAGTAATAATAATAAAAATATAGAAGATGATGCATTTCTGTGGCATGATCTCTGAAGGTTAGCGAAGTGGTCTTGTTCAGGTTTTCAGCAAGATGTTCAGTTACTGTTATAATTGGCTGATGAGTAGGTTTGGGCCTAACTAGAATGCCAGTGTTCGATTTCACAGTGTCCTCTGTGAAGATATGTCACCATTTACCATGGCTTTAGTGACAATTTTCTAAAAAGGAAACTCGTGGGAAATCATTATGCTGTTTATATGTCTCCCTTGTTGGAGAGCATTATCCTGTGATATTTTAGCACTGTTTTCCACTGCATGATGGCATCTAGCTGAGGTTAAGGCAGAACAAGTCCCTTTGCAATTTTGTGACTATGTTTTACTTACTGAAGGAGAAAAGATAACCGACAATTAAGTATTTCAGATGTCACTGAAAGAACATGTGCAACTAATCAATGACATCCTTAGGGAACATGATTTTATGAAACTGATAAGGTAGAAAAATCGGAGATTTTATGATTTGTGTTACATAATAATAATTGCACCTTTCCAATGAAAAAGACATTTCTGCTGATGTAAACATCAGACTTTCCCTTGTGTTGTGTTGTGGGTTTTTCTCCTGAAGCACAGAGTAGTTCATTAAATGGTGACAGTAACAGATAAACACCCTTTACAATTTTCCAAGAAAATATGGCACTTTTACTTCACTTGAAATCAATGAGTTGAAAAATGTATTTCTGGAGTCACTTCCCAAATCACTTGCTAGAGGTTGTGTTAGCTGGTTTAGTTTTGGGAGAAGAGGGGGTTTTATTTACTTTAGGAAGGAAGTACACATGCTGGGTTTTTTTTTCTGAAATTAGCCTACTTAGCACTCTGGGACCCTTATTTGAAACTCATTGCTATGATCTTGATAGAATTTGGATGCAAGAGAAATTCACATTACAAAAAAACTAAGTGTGAGTTTTTATTTCTTTGAAAATATTTATCCTTCAGTTTCTGATGACAGAGCAAACAAGGTAGCTAGTCATGCTTACAAGCCAGTGTCATATATTCACTTGAACAAATGCTACAGTTGAGCATGTTAAATCACAAATTATAGGTAGTGGTTGAGAAACTTTACCTGCTGGTTCTTTTTCTGCACATCTGTCATTTAAAGATCATCAGGTTTGCAAAATATGGACTTCTTACAAGTTTTCAGACAGAAGTAAAAAATCTGTTGTGTTAATGGGTTGTTCCAGGTAAATTATGCCAATTATAATATTTCTGATTTAAGGATATTTTTTTAAACTTAAATAGGAAGCTGAGAATGCTTAGATTTTTTTCAAGACATCCACTTTGGGCCACCATCAGAATTAGGAAGTGTATTTAGACAGACACACCTAATCTGGTGTGGCTGATTGGTGCTTGTGGGGGTTTTGTTTTGCTGTCGGTTGGTTGGTTGGTTGAGGTTTTTTGGGTTTTTTTTGTTTGGTTTGGTTTGGGTTTTTTTGGTTTGGTTTTGTTGTTGTTGTTACCAGGTGCTTTTTTTGTCCATTCCTTTGGTTTCCACCAGGTATTTTAAATGGCAAGACTATGTCCTCGCCCCTTGTTGAATGAAAGCCAACAAAGTCAAGGCAGAAGATAATTTGCCCCCTGTTAGTATAATTAACTTGTAAGCTTAATATTTTTATTTTTAATGTTTAAAAATCCATGTCACATTACATTACATCCGTTGAAAAATCCTCCTTTGGTCAATGCAGTCATTCCTTCCTTCATAAAACTCTGGAAACGACAAAACTCCCAATCAGCAGAGGTGGTGTACAAATACAGTGCAATGCAAAATTGCCTTTGCTTTTCTGCAAATTCCACATTTTCAATTTTAGTGATCACCAAAGCAGAGATATTGACAACTAACAAACTGTATGGCTTAACACACTAAAATGGATACTATTTGCTTACATCTTTTTGTGAAAGGTGTTTGGTCAGGTCAGGATTAGCAGGGCTTGGGTTGACTTGATACATGTTGTGGGGGAAAAAAAAAAACAGAATGAGATATTAATCTCAAATGAGTGGAAGTAGAAGCAAATAGGTTTGTAAGAGCTGTCAGTAGTTTTCCTTTTATAAAATGGTGAATCCTTTTCTTCTTCCCTGTTCCATTCAGCAGCCTCAGCAGGCAGCTCAAGTTTTACAAAAAGCTGTCAATAGTTTTAAGTATGAAGTTGCGTATAAGTGCTGGATGTCCTTAAACATCTTTCTGCAACTTTTTGCAGTTCCTCATTGCATATAATTAGCAAGATGGTTTTATTTGGGCCAGTCGTACACATTTCTATGCAATTCACATACCCTCTGAATATGCATCCCCTCCACACCTTCTTTTGTGCATAACCTGAATGCAGAATGGGGTGAATTTTGCAGCAGCAGAGTGCTGATTTTGCAGAATGCAAACAAAGTGGCATTTTTTAATGCAGCATCTTCATATAGAGGTGAACTGAAAGGCTTAGCACTTGCCAGCATCTTAGACCTCCTTGCTTGTTACATCCCTTAAAATCTACAACAGAAAAGTTCAAAAGCTGCATTTTTCCCCATTCTTTCCTTCAAACATTTTAGTGATGGCCTCAGCTGTTCAGAAAGTGTAGCCTCTGAATTCAGACTTGTAGATGTAAAAAAAGATCCAGTTCTCAAATATCTTTGTTTTCAAAAGCTTTCAAGTCCATTCACATCTTATGTAATTTTAACATTAAGCAGGTTTTCTTAACAGAAATAACCAAACCATTTGCTATAAAATCTAGATGATTTCTAGATGTCCCTTCCAACATTTTTTTGTTTGTGATCCTGCTATCCTCTATATACTCTATATACCATTGTGTCTTGTGTCTCCCTTGTGATACTGTAATGTAGAAGAATACACACACAGGAGTAAGTTACCTCCTGAATGTAAGACTAATGTTTCTTTCCATCACCAGATTTGTTTCTTCTCTATATTTATTTCTTGTATCATAGGGTGGGAAAGTGAACAGGATGAACACGAATAGCTTTGCTTCTAGGAGTCAATTTAATTTTAAATCCAGTAAAGCTTCTTCCATACATACATTCACTTCAGATCAGGCCTTTATGAAGGAAAGCTCTTTAAGAAAGAGCTTGTGGCTTCCTTTTTCTTGTGAAGTACACGTTTTCAGAATATATGTCATTATGAACAGTAAAGAAATAGGGGTTTAATCTTTCAGGTGAGACACTGATTTAATTTATGAACTGTTTTTCTTTGCCTTGTGAAAACTGTAAATCATCTCATGAAAGGAAAAAACAGAGCATGTAGTCTGGCCATTATGTGGCTATTGTATCATGGTTGTGGAAGAATGTGGCAAGTCTGGGCAGCAGCTGCATGGTCAGAGCTTTGTCATTCGGAGCCGTAGTGCAGATACAACGGAGCACGTCGTAAGCTGACCTGCCAAGCCAAGCAAGACGTGCATTAATAAAACTGCATAAAGTGGAGACTTCCTTCTTCTGCTCATATGCCAGATGGGAGTCTTCTGTGAGGTGAACATGAAAGCACTGAGCTGAGGCTGTTTTATTTTATATTTTAAATAAACAGAACTTTATTCACAAATAAGCATGCCAGTAACTTAGTTCCAGAATCAGACATCTCGGCTTGAGAGGCATATAGCTTGGCACCAGTGATGGCAGGTGAAAAAGAATGTAAGTAGCATAAGTGATTCATCAAGAACTATGGTTTTCCTATTGAAATGAGGCTTTCCAAAATAGGTGTAAAAAAATGGAGAATTGAAAAGTGTTGCAGGAGAGAAATGTTTTAGTAGCTTGAATGGAAGTGTGCAATATCTAAAATATTTTTAAAACATGGGTTTCTATTGTGCCTTTTTTTTTTTCAGACAGTCATTTTAGAAAATGAAGAGCTCCCTAAGATATTTCTTGATTTTCTGAATGTTCGTCATGTACCTACCTTGCCAAAAGCAGAAAGCTGTGGGTAAGCTCTCATTTACTGAAAAATATATGGAGGCCAAAAGGCCCATATACACTCAGTGCTGATGCAATTCCATTGACTTAAAATGGTCTTGCTGCCAACTCTAACACTGTAAAATAAATGGGCATTAGGTTCATGTTAAGTATGTTTATATATCCCCAAAAGGTCGTAAAATAAATCCAGCCTGTTCAAAGACAGAAGGGAAGTTTCATGTAATATTCTTGGAAAGCAAAGGAGAGCCTAGATGAGAAAAATACGATTTTCTTGTAGATCTTGAAGTATCTACTGAAATGTAAGATACTCATAAGCACTCACTAAAATTGCATAGAAAGCCTTCACATGTGTTTTACGGTCGTAGTAACTACACAAAATAGAAGCTCATTCTGTGATCATTTTATGATCTCCCTCTGTGTGTTCAAGAATGAGGTCTTTCACCTTTCTGATGACATTACCCCAGGGACCCAACTGCCCATCCCCTGGGAAGGGTTCCTAACAAAAGTGACAGAAAGGAATCTTAGTACGATGAGTGTCATGACTACAGAAATACCCCAAACAGTGTAACTGGAATCTCTGATACCATCTGCAGCTATGAGCTTTGTAGGGAGAATTTCTTTTGCTATGTAAGATGATGTGGTTGATAGTCCAGAAGCGTTACCAGGACATGCTCCCCAGAAAGCCACATCGCCCTTTTCCACTTTGGGGCAGGCTGTTTGGATCTGCAGTGGCAAGAAGGCAAGTTTACCTGAAGATAATTTTGAGGCCCTCTTAGACTTGGAGGCTCTATGGCCCAGGGCAGTGTCCAGAGTGATTCAGAAGCTAGCAGACTTGGAGTTTTCACTTGCAGTTAATGACATCAGCCAGTATCCTCAGTGGAACTGTACCCCTACACTTCATAGATAGATAGAGAGACGGAAATTAATCTGTTACAGTAAAATGGATGCTGTCCTTTTCAGTGGTGGTTATAAAATAATACAATCTCCTACATTCATTTGCTTATGTGGCATTATGTGGCCACTGACTGGAAAAAGATTGCTCTCTTTATTCTTAATTGATTCTTAAAGGATTTGGGGGTTTTAATTTTAAAATTAATTTTGTTGTAACCAAAGTTTTCTCTTGCTTTACTTGCAGCTCTTTTGATGAAACAGAATCTGAAGAATCAAGGTGAGCTTGATTTCTGTTCTTTATAGGACACCTGATTAATAAACTACTTAAATTATTCACATTCACATTATTTGTTCCTTGCAGTTAACAAATTAACAGTAGTTTCGCATTAAAATTGGATGTATTTGTTAAATGTTACCATCAGCTGCGCTCTAGCTGTCCATTTATACTGTGACTTGAACATCCTTATGCTAGTGTTGAGAAATTCCTTACAAAACTGACAGAATACTGCCAGCTCTGAAATATATTGGGGAATGTATTTTTTGTAGCAAGAATATTTATCAGAAGAAATTAGACGTTTGCATTTGATAGAGCTTCATCTGCATCTGGGTGTACTACTTGGAATGTATATGTACAGAGCGGAGTGGAGAGGGCTGGGGGAGGCTGTCCGTGCTGTGACCAAGGGCGGGAGTCAGGCCTGGGGGGCTTCCAAGGACTTCTCTCCGTGGGTCATGGGTACAGCAACTGCTTTGGGGGCTGTAAGAACACGGTGACATTTTGAGTCTGCTTGGTGGCCTGGAGAGCCTGTAGACATGGAGCCTGGTTGTAGATGGTCTTGTAGCCTGCATGACACCATGTGCCAGGGAGCAGAGCAGGATCAGGAGGTCTCCGAGCCAGCTGCAAGCCTCTCCTCTTGGATGCAGTCCCTTCACTCCAGCTTGACATTGAGGGTTTCAATGTATGGCTGAGGAGCAGCGAGCTTTACTTCCAGGAGATGGAGCCTGCCCTCTGGGCAGCACTGGTGTGCAGAACTGCACTGCATGGCTCCTGGCAGCTCAACCACCTCACTGTATCAAAACTAGTTTGTAGAATAGTCTGTTTGCTGTCCCTTGATACTGACATCCCTGTTCTTGACCTTTCCAGCAAACTGTCCCACCAGCCTGTGCTGCTGTTCCTAAGGGATCCGTATGTCTTGCCTAAAGCCAACGGTAATCAAACCTGTCATCTGTTAACAGCACTTTACTGATCTGACCCTGCACTGCATAAACCACATTATTATTAATACTGGCCTAGTCAAATGACACTGGTCCAAAATCTAATAACCTGCCAATAAAACGATAGTTCTTGTGTAAGAAACTATTAAAATACTAAGTGGGGTGGGTGATTTTATAGAAGAGTGGAATTTTCTACCCCAGTTGTTCTCTCAGGCAAACCTACTGAGAATTCAAATCAAAAGATGAAGAACACTGCTTTTCCTTTCTTGTTGTTGACCCTTTGGCTGTTTTGCCTGAAGGATTTGAACTTGGAGGCCCAGTCCTTTGTAAGTGCTTTTTCCCTAAACACCGGTCGATCTACTGCAAGCATGTTTGTATTTCCATTTGGATTATTATTATTTCTTATCATTTATAACCTCTGGAGCTCTTTATGGGGAAAAAAAAAAGTGTACTTTAAGTGCAAGTGATGTGTTTCACAGGACATTTACATTAGACTTCATTTCATAATATGCAGTTCAAAAGAGTGTTTGAAATAGTTTGTTATACTCTTATTTTTAATATAAAAAGTTCTTTGAATCAATAATTCAGACAATTTACCCTGTCTTAAATTAAATGTGTACAGGAAAAAAAGGACCATTTTCAGAGTGTGTTCCTCTTGGCTTTGTCATTTTACTTGTTGGAACTTGTTGTTTCTACTAAATATTTTATTAAAAAATGTAATGTGCTTTCAGGAGAGAATTTTCTCCCTGAGCTGCACATAAAGATTTTAAATTTTGTTTCATTTTACAAAATACTGTGTAGAAATCAGAATCTCACACTGCCTTGAAAATCATTACGTTTTCAAGAATAAATTTAGGCAAGAATGCATTTTTGCTCGTAGTTTCCTAGACAATGGAGGGTACTTCCTTGAGATTTTCTCAAGATGTTTTTAAATACTTGAGGGGAGGGCATAAGAAAGACAAAGCCAAGCTCTTTCCAGTGCTGCCCAGGGATAGGACTAGAACACCAGGAACATTTTCCCAGGCCCGGACACAGGTTGCCCAGGCTGGTGTTGGGTCTCCACCCTTGGAGACTCTCGGAAGCTGCCTGGCCATGGTCCTGGGTTACTGCCTACAGGTGCTCCTGCTTGAAGAGGGGGTTGGACCAGATCACCTCCAGTCATCTCTTCCAGATGCAGCTATGCTATGGTTCTGTTGTTTTTTTCAAGCTATTTATCAAAACCACAGGGAGAAGCTCATGTATTTTGAGAGGGTTAAGCAGTCTCTCTTGCAGGCAATGTCCACTCTACCTAGTAGTGGGGCCAAACACTATTGACCCTATGAAGTCTTACTGAACTCAAAGGTGTAACTAGGGGGAAACAAGGCAGCAGAAGTCCAGTGTGACTCAGGTCCACATATGAAGACATATTACAAGGTTGTTTAGCTTTTACTTTGGCTTAGCACCAGTCTGATCCCACGGACTGAATGTTCATTTGAGGCTGGAGTACAAATCACAAAATCAATGAACCGAAGCACGGTAAGGGGAGGGGGTCACTGCACAGGGTCATGTCTGACCCAAGTGACAACAGTAATGAAGAATCACCCACAGAGTAACCTGTTTTAAAGTTGGGCCAGATGCTGCCTATATTAATATTTAGAGTGAGCCATATTGCATGTCTTAATCTTACTGTTTAATGCTCCTCCTAATTGCATACTTGATTCCTCAAGAGTCCAGTATAAATTATGAACATCATGTAATTCCATACCATTCTGAAGGGAGAAAATGGATTTCATGTAGCTACCCCCAAAAAATTGAGATGGTGCTTAGAATTTCCAGCCCACATGTAACATTTTGCCTTAAGACTTCAAGATTTTGCAGTTCTGTAATGGTGTTTACCTCCCTCCCACAATGTATACTGAGTAAGGCTAAGCTTCCTTTTTGTGAAATCATTAGGAATTTTCCAATGAATTTTGTAACTACTCTTTTAAGCAGTGCAAAAAAAATTAAGATAAAGGCGTCTTCTAATGAGTAAGATGTTTAAATATTGAGTAGGCCTCATTAATGACATCTGAAACAAAGGACATTTCAGACTTCTGCCTTTTCAAGGCATTTTCTGGCCTTGATCCACAGTATTTAGAATTTTATATGGCAGGTGAAAATTCTTTGTATTTGAAAACCCTAAAAGATCGAAGTCACTGCAAGTCATTCTTTAACCTAATGAATTAAAACACAAATTAGAATGTGAGTTGTGGTTTAAAAAAGGAAGAAGAAAACCCAAGTCCTGAGTCTAGAGGCTCTACTAGTTGACTCAAGTATAGTTAGAAAGAAACAAAGTTTTTACACAACTACCACTGTCTTTAATTCTTCTTCTTTGTTTTTAGTTTGCAGCACAGAGAAAATATAGATGAGCTTTCTAAAATTTTCCCTCTCAGATCAGTTCTTACTTTGATAGACTCTGATTCCTTTGTAAAAACAGCCAAAGTTGTTCAACCTATAACCAAAAGTAAGTGTCCGTTAACAAATAACTATTTGTTGTATGTTTTCTTTGAAGAAGGTGAATTTCAATCAGAAGTCTTTCTTGGATACAGGAATGCCTGTGTTAACATGTTTCAATAAATAGGAAATAGTGTGAGTTCTAAACAAAATAAATAACTATTTCTGGAACATAATACTCAAAGAATTTTTTTACCTGTCATTGCACTGTTACTTGTCTTTATAAAATATAATCTTGCCATTATTCCAGTGACTGGGCTTTAAGCACTGTTGAGTTGCAAGACAATTTTCCAGAAATAAGATCCACAGTTACAAACCTCATTGATTTTTAGATTCCCTTTTTCATGATGTATCTAACAGTCTGAGTGCCCAAGTGTGCATCACTTTTTGTGTAAGGGTATGGGGAGAAAATAAAATTAATGGTCTCAAGAAAAATAAAGGAAAAACCTAATATGCTTCAAATTGGAGATGATACCTTGGAAGCTAAAAAAATGGGATCTTAGATTCACTGTCACTTGCTTGAGAATTATTCTGTTGATTCTTTAAGCCATGCAAATATCACAGATCTGCAAGACTGTGCTTTGTTGTGTTTATACTTCAGTTTTATATATATATGCGTTAGTTGTATTTAACTTAAATTTATATCCTTGATTTTTTTAAGCAGAAAAGACTCACATTAAATCTAATGGTGTGAGGTTATATCATTTCGAAAGTCGATCCTTATTTTCCTATAAATACACTATAGAAGAAACAATAAAAACTCTTTTCTGGAACTGCAGCATTTGATCTAGAAGGAAAGCTTCAGATTGCCTTTACAAGTGTATTTTTGATAATATTAATGACAGCTGCATAGGGTTATTCTACCAGGGTAATTTGGGACAGATAAGCTTACAGAATTTGAGGAAGCATTATTGGATTATTGCTAAAATATTAGCAAGTCATTTATAATTATGACTTACTATGAGAAGCTGGGTAGAATTATGCATATATTGTTTACAGTCAAGTTAGGAGGTTACAGTTCATGAAAACATCCTAAAATATCTCTGTTCATAACATCTTTAATATTCTGAAATCACTTTATTAATAACAATGAAATATCACATTTAAAGATTGTTTTTATAGAGTCCAAATCTACTTTTGCTCAATATTTTTACATCCAAAATAATTTCTGTGAAAGAATTAGGGGCAAACCCTAATTCCCACCCACACTAGGTGATCTAATTTATCAAGTACTAGTGATTTTTATAAAAGTTGCATCTCCCCTTCGTGAATATCCTGTAGGCTGATCGTTGAAGCTTTGATTAGTGTGGAAAGTTCTTTATCAGAAACAGTCGGTTCTTACTGGCAAATCCATTGCTAGTATACTAACAATATTAAGGTTTTAAGATGTGATCAGAAATTCTTAGTGTTAATGCCTGGTGATTTAAACAAATCCTTCATTAAAACCTCAGGTGTTGTTGCATTTCAAAAATGTTTTCAATTCAACAATGTACATCCTGGATCTATTACTGTGTTCTATCAGGTAATCCTTCATGCCAAATTGAACATGAAAACTAACTGGCAGTTTCCTCTGCATCTGTGATAACAAAGTTGTGGGGATTTTTTTCTTCTATTACTGTAGGATGACATTTTGTAACATGTGACATTTTATGTCGATTGGACAACCTGAAAATTTCTTGCCCTAAATAATCATCTTTGTACAGGCTTCCTCAGTCTTCTCAGTCTAAATGTTGCTGTAAACCACAATACAAAAAACAGCTTTGAAGTATTCCCAGTAGCAATCTTGAAATTTCTTCAAGTATATTGAGATTTTGTTAGAAATTGAATTGCCAGTGTAATCCATCTTCCTTGTGAGAAAAGATTCAGATAAAGAGCTGGAGCCTAGCAGCATTAAGTATTAGAACATCCCTTTAAATCAATAAGCTACAAATGTGGCAGCGCATTCATGCAATGCCCAATGCTACCCTAAAGTGGCTTTAGTGCTGAAACAGCATTACTAATAGCACATCCCCAACATGGATAAACAGTTGAGTGATGCAGTAACCCAAAGTAAACAAGGCCTTACCTAGTTAAGTTTCACAAAAACATTTATATTGTACTGACATGGATAAGAAAGTAAGTTTCTTTTTTTTTCTTTTTTTTTCAGATGACTTTCCAAACGTAGTTATAGACGGCATTCTACATGGAATATTTTACCCTCATTTACTGCCAAGGTAGAAGTGATACAAGGCAAGAAGAACCTGAAGCAAGTCTCTGAGTCATGGTTAATAAAATTAACAGGAATAAAATTCTGTGATGTGAAAATTATGCTCAGAAGCAAGAGGCACAACCTCAGATTAAGTTCAAGCATTATGTCTTTTTAAATAAAATCACTGTCATTACAGTTGCTGCTTTTAAAAAAAGATACAGAAACAACAGTATTGAAGTTATTTATACATTCTATATATTGACATGCTCTAGCTATTTAACACTAAATGTTCTAAGTCATACACTGAATTACGCTAACCTTTGTAAAGTTTTACTAATTATTTCTGTAATTTTTATTAAAGCAAACACTAAACCTTTTTGCACCAGGATTTTTCCCAGCACATTACCCACTGCTGGCACTGGATGGATTAAAAGTGTTGAATAGAGTGTGTGTGGAATTGCAAAACATGCTTTCACATTCTGAAACACATAACACTCTCTGAGGAAATTTTCTAGATTTCAGTTGAAATTATTTTACTTACCAGGAGCTTTTATGTAGGTTTTACACATCTCCATTCAGTTATGACATCTAACTTATGTGTTTGTTTACTCTCCACATCAACTTGCTGACTGAATTTCATATATTAACATTTTGTAAGTCACAATACAACTCTGTGGTAAACTAAAGCAAGAATATTATTAAGATTATGATCAAACTAAAACTGATATATGTATGTTCAGATTTAACTGGAAATTTGTGTGTGTGCTACTGGACATTACAAAATAAATTACTAGGACATGAATGTACCACTTCAGTGAGTTTTTTTGCTTTTCTACTGAAATTTTTCTGAGATTCTGTCATGTGAGATGGGTCTCACAGATGTCTCCCCATGAAGTGTGAGAAAATACATGTATGTCTGCTCATTTACAGCTCTTAGCTTAGCTGAACATGGTAGGCTTACAAAAGTCTTGGTGAAAAAAAATCAGGGTAATACTAAATCACTGGGCTCATCAGCAGAAGGGAGTGTTGCACAAAAGCAGCAAGGCAAAGCTGGGCACACAGATCCTGGAGACACGTGGATTGCCTGCTCTAACTACTAAATGTGTTTGGAAGCCATTTGGGGAGAGTGGAAAGCTGGGACTTGGACAAAAGGTAGGCCTGTAACTGCAGAGCTTGTTCAGGTAGCGTAACTTAATGAGGTCTGCAGGCTCAGCCTCCAGGAAAGCTTTCAGCTACTGGTAAAAAGCTGGTTGGGCAGGCAGTCTGAGGCATTCTCACTCCTGCTTGCTAACCCTGCCTCCCAGTGCTGCTTTTCAGAGAATTTTACTTTAAACTGCCAGTAGAAAGAAAAGTGATCGGGGTAAAATGGAAATCTGATTGCCTAGCACTAGTCAAATTTAGAGGCCCTTGCCAAGTTCTCCTCCAGTTCTCTTTAAAGAGGACAGTAATCCTTTCACAGGTCTCTGAAAAGAAGTGTCAGTATCTACCTTCAGGAGAGGCCCCAGAGCTGTGGATGAAGAACCAGCAGGAGCATCTTGTAACTGCAAATGACATGTCAGGAGAACCTGGCGTAAATCCCTGCCCACAGCTTTTTCCTGTTTCCTTGTATATAGAATGCCAGTAGGTACCTACAAGTTCTGTGCTGTAGCAGCCTCTCCTACCCTGAATTGCTTCAGCTCTAGATACCTCTCATGGGCTCCAGGACACCCTTTAGGAAACATGTCACTACAAAGAGGAGTGGTGTACTGCCTGTTGTAGAGATGCATGAGTCCTTCATCAGATCTTGGCATCGCCTCTTCCATCCTGAGTTCTAAACCACTGTCAACTCAACAGGAAAACATCCATATCCATATCTCTGCCCTGGGGAGTACTGTAAGAACTTAACACAGGTGTCTCTTAAGTGTTACACTACTGTGACCTTCTCTGAAAGCTACTAGTTGTCAGCTTAAGAGTTATTTACAAAGCAACACAAAAATAATGAACCTAAAGTTCTCAAACTGACAGCAAGACTTAAAGAAAAAGCATTTGAACTTTACAATAAATAACATTAGTTAGGTGTTACAAAATTCACTGTGCTGTAAAACAAGGATTCTTCTGTTTTAATCAGTTTCTAAGTGCTTATCTTAATAATTGACAGAAAAGCTGTATGTCCTTGATCACAGGATGGTATCTGAATACTGTGGTTCTCTGAAAGACAGCAGGGACTTTATCTGACACATTAAGATTAGGAAAATTTACCATCTCTGCTCTAACCTTACAACCTCATCTCCTGAAAAGCAAAACACCTTGCATAATTTGTGGAATCAACTGAGGTGAGAAAACAGACTTTGTGGGGGTGGAGTAAAAAATGCTCTCAAGTATTTATTTGAAATCAAAGTTTATTTATTCAAAACACTTCCATATTTTACCTTTTTTTTTCTTTTTTAAGGTTTTTTTTAGGTTTTTTTATTAGTTTTTAAAAATGCTGGTACTGTTATAGTAAATATTTTCAGTTGAAAAGATAAAAACAAACATTGCTAAAATTTCCAAACAGAATAAAATTAACTGTATTTTAAACCTTGAAAAATAGAATTACTGCTATATCTTTTCATTAAAGACTTTTTCTGCAAGATCTAGAATTTAGTAGGATATGTCTTGAATTTCAAGGAGTGGCAGCTCCAACAAGTTGTTAGAGAAATGGTCATATCTTTTATGTATTTTATTATCATAAATGATAAGTATTGCCTAAATGTAGCCTCATATGTTTTGAGGAGAAAACTCAATGGATAGTTGAGATCGGTCAAAAACAGGCGTTAAAGGAAAGGGACTAAGTTTTACTTTTCATTCTGACTGTTGGTCTCACCAGTCACCAACTTCAACTACAAATGGTTCCTTTACAGCTATTTTGCCACTGTTCACAATCACACAGTCTTGAAGGGGCCGGTCATGTTCATCTGTCTGCTGGAGTTCTATTGAGTGCACCACAGACTGTTAAACAAAAACAAAAAAAAACCAAACAGGTTCAGTTTAGCCAAAGAAACTCCAGTGGCTGAAGTCTGGTGACACAGAAACAACGAAGTGCACCTAACATCACTGCTTATTAACCAGCTTGTGAACAAACACCTTTACCCTGTCGACTTCCCACATCCTTTTTTTTTCCACATTAGCAGTTACACCACTCCGTAACTCACACACAGTTGACAGAAGCACAGGGAAGGCTGTTTGCCCTCCTAGAAAATCTTTCAGCCAACAAAAACATTTTGAAGGGGCAATTGAAAATGTACATTCAGCTTATTAAGCTAGCATATACAGGATTCTATCTGTGGCCTGTGTGCAGAAGGTGAATCCAGAGATCAGAAAAGACAAGCACTATTATTTTTCTAATCATACAGTATAACTGTGCTTCCAGAAATCTGGTCTCTGCTTTTACCTTTAGCATGTTACACACACATACAGATTTTCAGTGTGGTACCATGCCATCCATTTTTAAGTACATTCAGTTAGTTTGTATTGACAACTTGGGTTTGGCTATTTGTCCATTAATCTGACTAAACTGAAACTTAAGTCTAAATATCTTCTCAAAAATTTCCAGCTACTACTGTAGATCATGGAAATGGAATTCAGTATGAATGTGGGAGTGAGGGGCAAGAGTTCTGATTAGGTTTTCAAACTCCTCAAAGAACTGGTCTATCCAGCAGCTCATGTTTTCCCCATTAATTTCAAGACACAGATTTAAAAGGTATAATCTGTAAGGAAAACCAGACTAATAAAAGTATAATCACTTGAAAATACAATTTTTTGACTTAAAATTCTATTTGGCCTTCCGTCAGTATGTGTTTGCATGCTTTACATTCACATGCATCTAAAAACCATAACAGTGAAAGAGCTACCCATAACTAGCATGCGCTACAAAATTTGATTTTAGCCTGTAGAAATAGAATTATTTCATGGGTAACAGTGTTACTGACATGAGGAGCTGAACTTTCTCCATTTGTAATCTGCAAAGGTGTCAGTGTTGATTTCAGTGGTTAGCAGTCTGAAATAAGGGCTGTGAAAGCAAAAAGCATGATACAGGTTTCCATTTCTGCTATTTCAGCTGGAGCTCTTCACAACCATTTTCTACCATGTACATGTTAGATGAATACTGAACAGTTTCTGAACCATGGTCACAGAGACATAATGTGGCACAATTTGTCCACATCAACCACTACATTACACTTACCATGCCATCAAGGACTTTGCCAAATACTACATGTTTTCCATCTAACCAGGAAGGCTTTGTCACACTGATGAAGAATTGGGATCCGTTGGTGTCCGGGCCAGAATTAGCCATGCTAACCCATCCAATTCCATAGTGTTTGAGCTTGAAGTTCTCATCAGGAAACCTTTCTCCATAGATGCTTCTTCCTATGACAAAAAAATAAGAAAGCAAACATTAGAAAAAAAAATCAAACAAAAGCCCCTTTTTGTTCAAAAATTGGAAAAACAAAGTATGAATTCAGGACTTGAGGATTCATTGTTTTGAGTAAACACAGCAGCATCACTGTTCAATCATCAGCAACTCCGTAACTGAAATCATTTTGTGTGTAAAGGTAAGCTAAACCACCACACATATGGAGAGAATAGTTAAAGCTGATGATGCTTTATCCTTTAAATTTAAGCAAGCTGAACACCTCTGAAGGTCTGGTTTACAGACACCACCAAGCAATAGTATACTTCATCCTGTTTGGCTTAAATTAAAGTACATACTTATGACAACTAACAATAAGGCTGCCACATTTTGTGACAATTTCAGTATTTAAACCTTTCCCTTATACTAAGAAATTGCTTTAGGCGTGTTTAGAAACTTATGAAAACCAAATGGAAGTAAATAAAAATAAACCAACTAAAATACTTGGTGTGGATTTGTACAACCACGACATAGATTTTGATGTTTCTAAAACTGTTTAGAGAGAAAAGGTCAGTCATGTTTAAACCACCATCACTCTGAAAAGAGAGGCCTGTCTGTCTCTCTCTTTACTTGTGCAGTGCCTAGCACAATGAGGACACTGCTCCCAACACCACCAGATATTATCCCGATAAACAGTATCAGCAGGCAAATAAATGCTGCCTACCTTTAACGCTGAAACTGTGTCTTTGGTATTATGGTCTTCCCCACTGTTCACTGCTAGGAAGAGGAATGTGTGTTTTCCATTCTACCCCAGCAGGGAAATCACTAACATTTCATGCAGACATTTCAAATTGTAGCGTGTGAAGAATGTGCATGTAAAGGAAGAGAAGAAATCTGCAGCCAGAGTGAGTGCAGTGCAAGAGATGCTGCGCTGGCATTGCCCTCCGGAGTGGACTGAACTGTTCTTCCGGAGGCTCAGGAGGGAGAAGTGATACACACAGCCAGGACTCACAGCACCAGCAAGTTTATGGTTTCAGCTTTAGTAAGAAAAAAGGGGAGAGGGTGTGACCCTCATTTTCTAATTTCTTTCTCCCTGCTATGAAATTCCCTCTCACAGCACATTTCAGAGGTTCCTGGGAACAGGCTGAGCTGAGAGCAGAGAGGACAGCTTCCTCCTTCCCTACCTGCCTTCCCTCTACGCGCTTTCACTGTTTCATCACGGATTAGACTTCTGCTGGATGACTTGAATGGGTTCACCTATACATGCAATCAGTGAGTGCCTCAGGGAAGGAGCGCTGTCACAAAGCCAGAGCAGGGGAAGGGTGGAGACATCCATCTTTTGGAGACGGTAAGTTGTAGGAGCAGCTCAGCTGGTCACGTGGCTCCAGCCCAGCACGCAAAGCCATGCTTCTTGAATGGGGACAAGTCACAGACAGAAAAGAGCTATCTGCAAAAATTGAGGACAAAGGAAGAGCTACACATACTTATAAATCAGATAATCCAAACAGCTGCATCTTAGGATACAAGATGCTTGGAAAAGTACTAGATGCTCTCAGACAAATGTGGGCTGGTTTGGGGTTTTTCTCATTTATATGAGCAGAAACAATGAAGGAATATGCTGTTTTGCCCATACTTTCAGCAGACATTTGAACAAAGAAAAGGGAACCTGGAAGATACTAAGTATTTTACCTCCTGATCCATCTCCAGCTGTAAAGTCTCCTCCTTGAATCATGAAGTCTTTGATCACACGATGAAATTTACTTCCTTTGTATCCATATCCTCTCTAAGAAAATGAAATAATTCTTTAAATGAATATAACACCCAGGTCTACATACAATCATACGGAAATACACAAGCTGTGAATGGCTAGATTTCACAGAATATAATCACCAAGGGATATAATCCTGTCAAGAAACACATTAAACTGAGGTGCAGGCAAACACAGCTGGACTGCGCTACCACAAAGAAGGTATTATTCAGGTGATCAAAGCCATTGTCTTTATTTGACTGGTATCTGACCACAGTTAACTGTGGTCACATGTTAGATCTGCAAGGTGGGGACAACTGAGGTGGTCATATCCAGCATCTCGTAATGACGTCTTGTGAACCAAGGACCTGAGAAGACATACATTAGTGCACAGCCTGGGGGATGGCACTTTCGCACAGGCTCCAGTGAATGAAGATCGACAGCTCACAGCTGAAACAGCATTAAACAAACATTGCCTTCCCGAGCCAAAATTGAGTACATGGTGGAGGAAAACCACAAACGTACTTCTCCAGTCGCCAATGCAATGAAGTTCTCCACGGTCTTTGGGACAACTTTTCCAAACAATCCAATTACAATTCTGCCAACATCTTTGTCTCCAATCTTCACATCAAAGAACACCTGAATATTTTCGTGAAGGGAACAAAAGTGATACAGACGTGAGCACAACAAATGGCCAAACTTTTCAAAGAGTAAAGTGGTAAGAAATTGCTTCTGTCTGGTCTGGATTAATTGTGTCCTGCAATTCCTAAGGGTGCTGTTTCAGAGAAACACTTTCAGAGCCACCAAAGTCAGGTTATGCAGAGAAGTGTTTGAGAACTAGTGACTATATGTTTTGACTCTTACAGCTTTTAATGGCTCGGCAGGACTGCTGTATCTGAAGACAGCGTTCAAGAAGATATTTCCTAGACATTTAAGTCTTTAAAGCTAAATGGAAAAGACGAAATATGAAAGTAAGGAAGAACACCAATGCTATTCCAATGTGGGGGAAAATAACAAGGAACTATAGTACTGACACTCCCCACAAATGACAGTTTGCTATCCACTCATAATCTTCACTGTTCTAGGCATCAGCACGTACAGACAAAAGCCTAAATTCCACTGAACTGATAAACAGTGGGAAGAAAATCCTACGGCTCGAGAAAGCAGTTGCCTTCCTAAACATGTATTCAAACCCAACAGAGAAATAACCAGGCCAAATTATTCAGCTGATTGCCTAAAAGCTTCAATGTATATGTCACTGAAAAGCAACTTCAAAAAGGCAAATGAGTTATAAGGCATTTTAATATACTTCAGAATCTATGAATGCATATCTGAACGTGCAAAAATGTTCCAATAATTACTGAAAATAGGAACAGCTGTCAGGAAATGAGGCATTTTGAAGTTCTGAAAAAGTTACATAAAGGCTATTACAACTTCTAGGAAACTGCAATGTGTATTCCTATGATGTGGTATTTGCTGTTCCTTGTGGCACTCAACCAAGTATTACTTGTCTGTAATGCTAAGAAATTAGTCCAATAATGATAATAAATGACCACAGTCTCTCCAACATGAATGCCTCTTTCACACTCTCCTACTAAACATTTCTACCGTTTCTTGATCTTCCATGTGGTTTTGACTGTTGAACTTTTGGCTAACGCTATAAAAGCTCTATAAAGGAAATAAAATTCCTTTTGATACACCTCATTCATTTCCTTGGCACTTGGCACTGAATAACATGCTTCTTAGATGTGTGTCTCCCAAAGTATTAACAGCACACTTTCACTAACTCTTTAGCAGTTTTATAAACAAACCTCTCTGAATTGTGCCGCCAGCACTATCTAGGTAAGGACTATTGCCCTCCTATGTTTTCTAAACCCATTGTCTGTCCATTTTGTCTGGAAATGTTCTTCCACTAGGACTGCCTGAAATACATCAGCATATATAAGTAACATGACTGAGGCTACCAAACAATCACCCCACACAGCAGGAACATTCAACACTTTGACAGAGCACATGGAGACAAGTTCATCATACTCTGTAAAGCTAGCCCAGCCACAAGGCTTCATACGTGGCACTGCTGCTCACCTAAGCAGCAAACTCAGTACTTCCAAAAATGTGTCTGTGCATATTTTTGGCCACAGAATTAAGTACAGAAATATGTGGTAGCCCTAGACACTCTTTTTGCATAGAAAACCCATGTTTTAGTGAGTGTATTTCCTCAGGTTCTCTGGAAATTCAATGAGCATGTAGACACTAGTGAGCTGGTCAACACAGCACTTTCAAATCTCAAAAAACATCTGACCAAATTCTTCACCAAAAACTCTGAAAGAAAACAAATATTATAAATTTTCAGTCTTATTAGTATTTTTATATACCTAATCTTATTTACAATTTGAAGTTAAGTATTTCAAGACTGAAATGGAAAAAAAAAAAAAGAGTGGCTGGTTCTCATAAACATATTCATATATAATTTACACAAGATGGTGTACATGTAATTGAAAAAACAAGAGCATTCAATTATTCAGGGAAACAAGAGCTGACTTTGAAAGGAAGATCTCATGATTCTTAGAGACCAGGTAATGTAATAACCTCATAAATGCAAAAATACTGAATATGGTGTAGAGCCACAACAAGGGGGCCAAAATACATCTGGCATCATCATGAGCAGTTTAGTGAAAGTTTGGCTTTGGGCTTGTGAAGGTCAGAGAAGGCAAACAAATACCAGAAATAATTAAAATGGAAACAGAAAAGAGATAGGCCATAATTACATCTGTACTGTGAGTTCAAACCCCGAGTGCTGCATGTAATTCTGGCTTCTCCATCACAGAATGATAAAATCAACCTAAAAAAATGTAGAAAAATGGGCAGAACAGATGTTCAATAGGTATGGAATACCTATTTATACCTTTTATATGAAGAAAGGACTACTTAAACTGGAAGAGAGAAAACTGGTGTGATTTGATGAGTTTTGTAAAGTTACCACTGCCTAGGACATGGAAAATTGGCACTGCAATTCTTTATGTACCACAATAATCCGAAAAGGGCATAAAATCATAGCCCAGGCAGAAGGAATGAAGAAGGAAAGTACTTCATGCATAATTTAATAGGAATATATTCCTAGAAGATTATTTGGAGGTCAAATTTACCCCCCCAAAAAACCAAATCTGTGGTCTAGAAAACCATGGCAATGAAACTGTAAGCAGTTGCAGACAACAGTGGCAATGAAGTACAGAGACAAAGACACAGTCCATGGCTTAGGATGCTGATACTAGAGGAAGCAGTTCTGCCCCTGCCCTTCTCGGTCACACTTTCATGAGTGTAGTTGTCTTTCCCAGCATGGATGCACTCTCTCTTGACTGCAGGTGGAAAGACTCCTGGAGGCTGAAACATGGAATTCCTGCTTTATCCAAAGCTGGACTAAACATCCCACCTCCTGCACCAAACAAATACTTCTTGGAAAGAGATGCTGGCGTGCTGCAGTAACTAGGTGCATCCCCATCCCATCAGCAGGCACCCCAGCCCACAAGTCCATCTCTTGGGCAGGGCCATGTGCAGTGGCCATGCATGGCACATGCACTCAGCCCATCCGTCATGCCAGCCCAGGAGCCCTGCAGCACTGAGCCCCGACGGATCCCGGCCCACAGCTCCGCTGGCAGCACCTCACAGGCACCGCACGCACCGCTCCTCTGGGCACAAGGCAGTGGGAAACAAGGGGCAACAAAGGGACTGCTCTCAGTACCAAGAGCTTCACACAAAGACAGAATGAGGGTCAGAGAGGAAAGGACACGGCAAGTCATGTGGCCCAACCTCCCTGCTCAAGCAGGGCCATTCCAGAGCACACGGCACAGAACTGTGTCCAGGCAGTTCTTGAGTATCTCCTGTGAAGGACACTCCACAAACTCTCTGAGCACCCTGACCGAGCAGTGCTCGGTCACCGGCACAGTAAAGAAGTTCTTCCTCATATTCAGGTGGAACTTCTGTGCATCAGCTTGGCACCACTGAGAAGAGCCTGGTCCATCCTCTTGGCACCCACCCTTCAGATACTCTTGGATATTGATGAAGTTCTTTCTCAGTCCCTTCTCCAGGCTGAACAGGCCCAGCTCCCCCAGCCAAGAGAGATGCTCCAGTCCCTTGATCAACTTTGTAGCCCTCCGCTGGATCCTCTCCAGGAGTTTCAGCAAAGAGGGCAGGGGGGAGTGAATAAAGCCCATGGCACAGACGAGTTCCAGAGCAGTTCCTGGTAGCACCAGCAGCCCCGAACTGCCCTGGCAGCAGGAGATGCCGCAGCAGCGCTGGTGGGGTCAGGACTTTAAAAGTCTCCACTTCTGCAAGCCAGAGGGAGGCTTTGCTGGCCCGAACTCTGCTATGTGCCAGTACCTACAGAAAGGCGGCATGCCCAAAGGGGTAAAACACCAAGTAACTAACCAACCAACCAAAAAAACATCTAATAAAACAGTGAATTTCTGGAGTTAGCCCAAGCCCGCCCTAAGCCCTCTGTGCCCGGGAGGTGGGGAGGGGCGGGCTGTGGAAGCGGGGCAAGGCAGAGGGCGGCCGGCTCCCCCGGCACGGCCGCAGGACACCCCCGCCGCGGGCCCCGCCCGGCCCGGCCCGAGCCTTGCCGGCGGGCGAGAGTCACCTTGGCTGTCACGCTGGGTCCCCTCCTCTTGAAAGCCTCGGCCGCCGGGGCCAGGAAGCACAGACAGGCCACGGCGCCGAGCAGCGTCCCGCGGGCCATGGCGCCGGCCGAGCGCTACGGCGCCTGCGCCGGGACGGGCGGCTCCTCCCGCGCCGGGGCGGAGGGCTCCGGGGAGAGGCCACGCGAGCCGGGGAGCGGTCATGATCCCGGGGAGTGGCCATCCATGCCAGGGACCCGTCACCCGTCCCAGTGATCGGTCACCATCTCAGGGATCGCTCATCCATCCCGTGAGCGGTCTCACATCCCGGGAAGCGGTCACCCATCCCGGAGAAGCCGTCACCCATCCCGGCAGGAGCGGTGACGCGGCCGGCGCGGGGCCCTGCTGAGCCGCGGTCCCGGCGCTGCCCGGGTGCGGGGGCTGCCAGGACGGGCTCGGCCCCCAGGCTGGATTTGGGGTGGGGGGCAGTGCGGGGGGGGTCGCGGTGCACGTTCCTGAGGGCGGCGGGAAGCCCTGAGCCCTCTCCGGGGTCAGCCTCGCCCAACCGGAGCTGCAGTGCCTGAGAGGGGCCCGGCCGCCTGGCCTTCGGCTTCGGCCGAGCCGTGTGCCCAGGAAGGCTCCACGTGTGGGTGGAGTAGCCAAAGCAGTAAACGTGCAGGGGCTTGAGCCAGCAGTGTGCCATTGTGGGAAAGGGCAATGGTATCCTGGGCTGCATTCACAACAGCATTCCCAGCAGGTCGAGGTAGGTGATCCTGCTACTCAACCCTGGTGAGGACACATATGAAGTGCTCTGTCCCGTTCTGGGCTCCTCAGCATAAGAGAGGTATGGAGCGCCCGGAGCAGGTTCAGCCGAGCACAGGAAAGGGATTGGAGCACCTTTCTTATGAGGAAAGGCTGAGAGAGCTGGGGCTGTTCAGCCTGGAAAAAAGATGACCGAGATGGACCACATCATTGTCTATGAGTATCTGATAGAAGGATGTCAAGGCTCTGCTGGGTGGCGCCCAGCAACAGGACAAGAGGCAATAGGCAGAAACTGATGCACAGGAAGTTCCACCTAATTACAAGGAAGAACTTCTTTACTGTGAGGCTGACTGAGCACTGGAACAGATTGCCCAGATAGATTGTAGAGTCTCCCTCACTGGAGATACTAAACCGTTCTGTGCCATGTGCTCTAGGACAACCCACATAACCCGCTGTGTTCCCTCCAACCTGACCAGTTCTCTTGATTCTGTGATTTTGGGAGTGGGTCGTTGGTCTTTCATCTTTGCTATATTTAATGTGCTGGCTAGAAACAAGAGCCTGTGAGGCACTTGTAACACTTTTGTGTTAGCAGTGGAGGTGCAATGCTTGGCATCCACGACAGCTCACACCCCTGGCTTTGAACAACAAATGGCAGCACTAAAGGAGTTTGTCAAACACAAATATTTCTCCCAAGCCATTACCTACCAAGATGGGGAAGAGGGATCCCAGTCTAGCAAATTACCTGTTACTTTCTCTGAAAAAAAATAATTTGCATTCAGGACCTGTCTCAAATGATGCTGCTGCTGCAGTCCCTAGAAAATCTGCGAATTGTAGCACACATTGAAATTTTGTGGTCTCTCAGCTGCCAGCATATAAAAGTTATAATAGATGCCAATACACTGCAAGCAGGAGGCTGTTAGTGGCTTTTGTAAACACACTCAGGCTTAAACTCAGCAGCAGTGTGGTTCTGGGTGTATGGCATAGCACTTAGGCAGAGAATTGCAAAGCCAGCCTGGAGCTCAGGTGCAGTGCCCAAGGGAGAGTGTGCTCTGCACTGCCGCACGTGCGCTGCACAGCTGCCAAACCGCTCAGCTTCAGCTGAGCCTCAGCTGGCAAGTAGTAGACACAATAGCCACAGAGTCATGGAATAGTTTAGGTGAGAAAAGACCTTTAAGGTGATGGAGTCCGACTCTTAACCCAGCACTGCCAAGCCCAGCACTAAACCATGTCCCTAAGCACCACATCTACATGTCTTTTAAATACCTCCAGAGATGGTGATTCTACTTCCTTGGACAACCAGTTCCAGTGCTTAACAGCCCTTTTCAGGAAAGCATTTTTCATACTATCCCACTTAAGCCTCCCCTGAAATGATTTAGGGATGTTTCCTCTTGTCCTAAGGCTTGTTACCTGGGAGAAGAGGCTGACCCTCACCTAGCTACAGCCTCCTTTTCGGTTGTTGTAAAGAGTGATTGGGTCTCCCCTTAGTTATCATTTTCTCCAAGCTGCATATCCCAAACTCCCTCAGCTGTTCCTCATCAGACCTGTGCATCAGACTGTTCCCCACCTTTGTTGACCTTCTTTGGACAAGCTCCAGCACCTCAATGTCGTTCTTGTAGTGAGGGGCCCAAAGCTGAACCCAGAATTTGAGGTGCGGCCCCACCAGTGCCCAGTACAGAGTGACAATCTCTTGGTCTTGCTCGCCACACGATTGTTGATACAGGCC
>VZRR01006598.1:0-29394 GCA_013398015.1 Oreocharis arfaki | reverse complement strand
CCTCCGGGACTGCAGGGGTTTGTCACCTCCCGGGGGGTTTGTCACCTCCAGGGTGTTTGTCACCTCCGGGGCTGGGGGGAGTTGACACCCCCTGGGGTCTGCAAGTCTATCCCAGTTCCATCCTTATCTTCCTGTCCCCAAATTTCCTTGTTCCTTCCTTTTCCTGGGCTCCTGCCCTGCTTTCCTGCATTCAGCACAAAGCTGCAGCTGCTTCCAGTCCATTTGAAATTCCGCTGGTATTTTGGGGCACATAAATGATCCGCCTTCGAAATTTCCCCTGGCTCTGGAGCAGAGATGTGCACAAACGGAGTGCCAGGGAAAATCAGGAATGTCGTATCAGATTTATCAGAAAACACAACGCAGCCCCTCCAGCCTGGATTGGGCTGGGAATATCCAGCAGCACCAGGGCCAGCAGGAAGAGCCAAAGGGATCCCTCACTCCCTCACCCAAACATTTTGTAATTCTTCTCTTGCAGGCAGGAGGTGTCGGTGACTGCCCAGGGCTTTCGTGTCCGGGGGCCTGGGGTTGGTGCACACGGAAGGAAGGGACGGGGGGTTGGCCAGGGCACCTGAGAGGGGAAGTGCCACCCAAGCTGCTGCGTTTCATCGGGGTGCCACAGGGTGAGATCCAAAGGTGTTGGAAGTGTCCAAAGGAGGCACACAAGATGGGGAAGGGTCTGGATGTCGCTGTTGAGACGGGTTGTGACACCTGTACACTGACAGCTTCAGGCGAGAGCAAATGCAAAGTGTTTGTTTTTAATACCACGTAGCCTCTTTTTATAGTCTCAGTGTTTATGTAGTTTTAAGGCACAACAGACTTGATTTAACCAATCACCACCAGGTGAACACACAATAAACACGCAGCATGTTTTTCTAACTCGGCTTTGCCTCTTGCCCACGGTCCTTCTCTAGCTGAAGCAACAGCCCTGAGCCATGATTTTACAAAGGCAACAAGGCCTTCATTTTATAAAGCTTTACCTGAATGCCACATCTGGAGGGGCCACACGAGGAGCAGCTGAGGGCACTCGGCCTGTCCAGCTGGAGCAGAGGAGGCTGAGGGCAGAGCTCAGCGGGGGCTGCAGCTCCTCCCCAGGGGCAGCTCCGATCTCTGCTCCCTGGGACAGGGACAGGACCAGGGAACGGCTGGAGCTGGGCCAGGGGGGTTTGGGATGGGGCTCCGGGAAAGGTTCTTCCCCCAGAGGGTGCTGGGCACTGCCCAGGCTCCCCAGGGAATGGGCACGGCCCCGAGGCTGCCAGAGCTCCAGGAGCGTGTGGGCAGCGCTGCCAGGGATGCCCAGGGTGGGGGTGTTGGGGAGCCTGAGCAGGGCAGGGGTTTGGATGATCCTGGGGGGCCCTTCCCACTCAGGATATTCCAGGATTCCAAGAAACAAATGAACACCATTAACGAGGAATTATTTGCTAAAAGCCTCTCCAAAGATGCGGGAACTCCTCAGCCCCACCTGCAGCGCTCGCTGCCAGCCCTGCCTCAGTTTCCCTCAGGTAATTAAGTGGCAAAGGGAAGCTGCTGCAGACAGAAGCCAGGGGGGCCATTAGTAACGCTGATCCAGGAGTGATCTGAACATCAGCCCCAGGGCATGAATTATTTATCCACGTTAACATTTCCAGCACAATGAGGAAAATGAGCTGGAAGGACCTCGGTGACTCTTGGGCTCTGCCCAGCACCTCCCAGGATCTTTCCTTCCCCCCGCACGAGCCCTGGAGCAGCGATGTTTTGTCTGGCTGGGGGATTTTGCAGGATGTGACCTGTGCCCTGGGAGAGCACCGCGACTGAATCCCGGGATGAGATTTATTGGAGCTGGAAAGAAAACCAAATTGACAACCTTTCGCAATCCCTCTCCAAAATGACTCTGAAATCTCTTAGTGCAGGGAAGGCTAAATGCAATGAGAAAGTAAAAAAAACGTTCGGGGGGATGCTCGGGAATGGTTGGAGCTGCCACACAACCCCCCGGGCAAGTCTGAGTTGGGTTGGATTTCCAGGAAAGCTCCAACATGAGAGGATGAAAATAAAATTTCCCATCTCCCCGGCCTCGTTTCTGCCCTTGCAAACGCAGCAGTGTCCAGCTTTCCGTGTCTGTCCCCCCAGCACAGCCACACGTGTATTTCCTTGGATTTGGGAATCTGGTCCCACACAGGGAGAGGAAAAAACCGGCAGACGAGCACAGAGCCAGGAGCACAGGGAGCTCCCGGTGCCCAGGTCGGGGTTCCACTTCCATGGGAAATATTTGTTCAGCAGCGCTGCTTTGGAGCAACCAATTATGGGATTTTTATAATTTTTTTTTTTTTTTGCCGTGAACGCTTCTTTCCAAGGGAAAAGGTTTAATGTGCAGAGCTGGAATCTGCTTTGGTGGGTTTATTTGTCATTAACTGGAATCAGTGCAAAAATCTGCACTATCAGATGCAGATTGGGGCCTTCTAGAGAGAATAATGAGGAGCGAACTCCCAGCTGGAGCTGCGCTGGGTGCTGGGAATGTGCTGGGAACGTGCTGGGAGGTGGCTGCTGCTGCTAAGAGCGAATCTCGGTGTCGGTGCCAGGGCGGGCTCAGCAGAGGCGGGGCCGTGCCCGGCCCCGGGCAGGTTCGGCCCCTCCGAACGGCACCAAGAGAGCCCCAGAGTGGCGCTGGAACGGCCCCAGCCCCCCGCGACCCCCCAGCACCCGCGGGAAGGCTCCGTGCTGCGGGAGGGGCTGTGTTTGGGGCAGGGCTGGCGCCGACTGTGGGGCTTGGGGGGTGTGCTGGTGGGATGGGGTGAACACGCTGGGGAGGGGCTGTGGGCTCCCCTCGATCCCCTCTGGATGCGCTGCCCAGTTTCGGTCAATTTGGCTCAGTGGATAAAAATTCAAAGCTTGACCAGGGACAGGACCAGGGAACGGCTGGAGCTGTGTCCAGGAGGGTTTGGGATGGAGATCGGGAAAGGTTCTTCCCCCAGAGGGTGCTGGGCACTGCCCAGGCTCCCCAGGGAATGGTCCCGGCCCCGAGGCTGCCAGAGCTCCAGGAGCGTTTGGGCAGCGCTGCCAGGGATGCCCAGGGTGGGGGTGTTGGGGTGTCTGGGCAGGGCCGGGGGGGGACTGGGGGATCCTGGGGGTCCCTTCCCGCTCAGGATATTCCAAGATTGGCCAAATTCCAGGCACTCCTGGGAGCATTGCCCGGTGTGGCTGTGCTGGGACAGCCCCTGCCCTCCCCAGCTCAGCAGAGCACTGAACGCCAACCTAACACCTGCACTCGATGATCCCAAAGGTCTTTTCCAGCCCAAACCTCCCCATGAGCTCCCAGAGCTCTGCTGAGTTCCCCTGGTGCCACTCAGGGGGGATTTGCTGGGCCAAGGAATGGGAGCAAAGAAGCGATTCGGCTCCGCTCCCTGACCTGCCCCAACTCCAGGTGCCCTGGGAGCCTTTACTCCCGGTTCCATCCCGGAGGCACCAATTCCAGGTGCCCTGGGAGCCTTTACTCCCGGTTCCATCCCGGAGGCACCAATTCCAGGTGCCCTGGGAGCCTTTACTCCCGGTTCCATCCCGGAGGCACCAATTCCAGGTGCCCTGGGAGCCTTTACTCCCGGTTCCATCCCGGAGGCACCAATTCCAGGTGCCCTGGGAGCCTTTACTCCCGGTTCCATCCCGGAGGCACCAATTCCAGGTGCCCTGGGAGCCTTTACTCCCGGTTCCATCCCGGAGGCACCAATTCCAGGTGCCCTGGGAGCCTTTACTCCCGGTTCCATCCCGGAGGCACCAATTCCAGGTGCCCTGGGAGCCTTTACTCCCGGTTCCATCCCGGAGGCACCAATTCCAGGTGCCCTGGGAGCCTTTACTCCCGGTTCCATCCCGGAGGCACCAATTCCAGGTGCCCTGGGAGCCTTTACTCCCGGTTCCATCCCGGAGGCACCAATTCCAGGTGCCCTGGGAGCCTTTACTCCCGGTTCCATCCCGGAGGCACCAATTCCAGGTGCCCTGGGAGCCTTTACTCCCGGTTCCATCCCGGAGGCAGGGCAGGAGCAGAGCGAGGCCTTCCCAAGCACAGCCCGGCCGGAGGGGCCGGGAGCTGGGTCCTGAGCAGTGGGCAGGACAGGGACCCGATTCCCTGTGGGAAAAGCCTCTCCAGGCCCCCTGGAGCTGAGATAAAGGACAGAGATGACCTTTCCAAGCAGAGCTGGGGTTGCAGTAACTGGGCAATAACAGAAACAGCAAATCCGATCCCAAGGATCCTTTTTTTTACGATTCTGTTACAGTTTAGTGGAAAAAACACTCAAGAAGATGGGTTGGTTTCTCCAGTGGGGGAAGAATAAAATCCTCAGCTCATCTCCTCATAGAATCCAGCCCAGGAGCAGCTCTGGAATCCAGGCAGTCTCCTGCAGTTCCAGGCAGGATTTGCTCTCTAATCCCAGTCCAGATCCACTTTTTAAAGCTGAGTCTCACCCAAGGCCTGAGGAGTTCTGCAGTTTCCCAGAAACCACTGGCACAGCAATAAAAATCACCTGCTTCTACTGAGAGTTGTATTTTTAGCCTGAGACTGGAGTGTTCTGCTCCAGAAGCAGCCACTCCTGCAGGGAGGGAGGCTTGGTACCCTCAGCACTAAAGCTGGAGAATAAAATCCAGAGAAAATCCCTTCTCAGGGTGTTTCTCCCCCCAAAACTCCTGTGGAAGGACTGGCCAAACATTGTTGTGCTTCTTTTTTAGATAAAAATTGAGGGAAGTTGCTGCTTGCCCCTCAGATGCTCTGATTTTCTTCATGGAAGCAAAGCCACAACATTTCTTTCACACACGAACCTCCCGTTTCTCCTTTTTGGGTTTTTTAAGGCTTTCATTTCCAATATTGGATTTCAGCCAAAAATATTGGTCCTCAATTACTGAAAATCAATTTATTCTCTTTCTGAGCACTTGGCTTAATCCAGTGCAGAAAGGTCCATTAATGAACTCTCTCCGAGATGAAAACAGAGGCAAAGCTTTGCATTTCATCAGCTCTCAGCAGAAGCTGAACAAGTTAAGCAGGGCCAGCAATATTTTAATTAAGCCTTGCTGAGATTGTCTCCTGCTACAAGAGCCCCTTTTAATTACATTTGTTAAAACGTCCCGGAGTGGATTGAATCCCTGCTCAGAGGGGTTTCTCCACGGTGGGAATGCCAATAAATCCCAGCGTTTCCCTTGGCACTGCAGCCCCCGGCGAGTCCTGGCTCCAAGCTGGGAGTGCCCGAGGGGCAGCTTTAACCCACACCCATCCCACCGGATTCCAGGCGTTCCCTGCGCTGTCCAGCAGGGAATTCTGCCGGTGGCCCTGGGTAAAATCCATCTGGGAGACTGACGGGAGGGGCAGCATCGGCCCTGTCCCAGCCCTCTCCTTCCCGACAGGATAATCTTCATTCCCAGGATCCCCGTCCTGGGACGTGCCGGCACCGGGAGCCCTGCAGAGACCTGCCCAGCGTGTGGGACAGCATCTCCCCCGTGCAGGGAACAGCCTCACCTCTGGCTGCGGCAAAGGAGCACCTTCGGACCAGGAAAAACGTGGGGAATGTGTCCGGAGTGGGGGAAAACTTGGGGAATGTGTCCAAAACTTCCCCACACGGCCAAAGTTCCTCGAGCTGGAATCCCGAGGCTCTCAGCAGCTGTTGCCAGGCTCTGTCTGCGCACACAGCGCTGCCCATGACACCGAGGTGCCAGAGGAAGCCAGGCCAGTTCGATCTGGGGTTTTTGAGCTGCTGCTGGAGCTGTTTCAGGGGAATTCTGTGGCCTCTGTTTGTGGAACGAGGCGGCCGCCCTGCTAGGAGGGGAGATGGGGCTCACCCAGACCCTCGGGGCACGGTCTGTGCCCAAAGGGGTTGGGAATAGGAACCTCTCACCCTGCTGCCAGGGGCTCTTGGGTCAGGAATTTCCTCTAAGCAAAGGAAACTTGTGAGGGGCGTGAGAGTAGGGAAAATGTTGCCTGATTACTCCCAAAATCAATGGCTCAGGGAAGCCCATGGAACAGGCAGCTCTGTCATCCAGAAACCAGCACAATTTATTGAACTCTAAATAGCACTTGGAGTGGGGAATACTGAATCCACTGATGGGCTGAATGCTCCAGGGAGGGCTGGATTGGAAGCTCTGCCTGATTCCCTGGGTGCTCCAGCAAAATTAAGGAAGAGGCTCTTTCCAAACCCTGTTCCCCTCAAGGCTGGAGGCTCCCAGGTTCTTTTCCAAACAAGGTTTTCCATTCAGGAGTTATTTGGTCCCTGCTCCTCCCAGAGATGTGAATATTTACTGAGGCTTGAGCTGAGTTCCTTTTCCCTTCACCAAGGTGTAAATCAGGAGTGCCAGCACTGGAAAAGGGATCAGGGCCTTGGTGCCACAGGCCTGGGGCTGGGAGAGACAATTCCCAGGAGCCAGGACGTGGGGGGATGGCTTCAAACTGACAGAGAGGAGGCTGAAGGTGGGGAGGCCCTGGCACAGGGTGCCCAGAGCAGCTGTGGCTGCCCCTGGATCCCTGGCAGTGCCCAAGGCCAGGCTGGCCAGGGCTGGGAGCGGCCTGGGACAGTGGGAGGTGTCCCTGCCAGGGCAGGGGTGGCACTGGGTGCTTTTCAAGGTCCTTTCCCACCCAAACCATTGTGGGATGATCTTCACAAGAGTCTCACTTTGATTCAAATCCACTGCTGGATTCCCACCACACCTGTGGGGGCTCCGTGTCCCATCCCACCCCACAAACCCTCCTGGCAAACCCTGACCACAACAATTGATGCCCTCACTAACAACAACCCGCTCGGGGCTGGTGGAGGCAGCCCCGGAGCTCAGATTCTCCTCAGTGATCCCCAGCTGGGTCTGGAGTAGCTCCAGGGGTCGGTTCTGCTCCAGGGTTACACAGCTGTGAGCTGTGACCCCACTGTTGGGTGGCAGCTGTGTCACTGCAGCCCCCAGAGAGCACAGGGCTGTCCCCAGCCCAGGGCTCAGGGTCACTGGGAGCTGCCAGAGCTGCTCAGCCCTGGTGCCACCCACCTGCCCAATCCTGGTGCCACCCACCTGCTCTGTCCTGGTGCCACCCACCTGCCCAATCCTGGTGTCACCCACCTGCTCTGTCCTGGTGTCACCCACCTGCTCTGTCCTGGTGCCACCCACCTGCTCTGTCCTGGTGTCACCCACCTGCCCAATCCTGGTGCCACCCACGTGGCTCCCCTTTGCACAAAGGATTTTGTCCCCTCCTGGCACTTCCGAAGCCCTGACCACCCGGGATCCCAGGTTAGCAGATCCCAGCCGAAACCCCAGAGCTCTCACAGGAGTTCTTTGCCAGGATCAGGGCAGGAGAAGCTGCCACCCTCCCAGGGAGCCGTGGCAGCAGAGGCAGGGCCTGGGCCTGGTGCATCCTCTCAGGCCCTGCCCGGGGCTGTTCCCTGCTCATTCCCACTGCAGGAACGTGGGGCTGCAGAGATGGGAAATGGCACTGGATAAAACCTGCCGTGGGCTCAAGAAGAGGAACAAGAGTCAGGTGTGAGTGCAGGTGCCCTCGGGCAGCTCGGGGGTCTGTCCGTCCTGGCCGGACTCACTCAGCGTCTGCTCCGTGCCAAAGAGAAACTCGGGAATCTCTGAGGCTGCAGCATCCAGCCTTCCCTAAATCCATCCACCCCACGGGGAGCCTGCAGCCTCGGGGAGGGAACGTCCCAGCTGAGGGCACGGAGATGCCCAGGGTGAGCTGGGCTCTGTGGCAGCACAGCCAGAGAGGGAGGGGACGGTGAAGCCACACTGAACATCTGTAAAGTCATATCGAATATTTTAAGCCCATATTGTGTATTTTAAGTTCAAATTGAGTATTTGTGAATTCAGGTTGAATATTTGTGAATTCTTATCGAATATTTGTGAAGCCACATGGAGTATTTGTTAGTTGTGACCCCAAACACCTTCCCAGGACCCAAGGGAAGCAGCACCTTCCCCAGACAGGGAATGGTGCAGTGGGAAAATTCCCCAGGTGCCAGAGGATGTTCATCTGAACTTCCTGGAGATTCCAGTCCAGAACGTGAGAAATGTCAAATTAGATCAGGCCTAAGATCCATCCTAGACCGACCCTGTGGCTCACAGAGGCCTCACTTCCCATCCAATCCAGGGGAAAATGTCTCGTTTCCCACAGAGCCCCTCGGCACTGGCAGCTGCTGGGGAGCTGTCCCTGCCCGTGGCAGGGGGTGGAGCAGGATGGTTGCTCCAACCCAAACCATTCCACGATTCTCAAGAGTTGCTCTGACTTCTGCTCTCCTGTTGACCATTAACCATTAAATTCGGGTTATTTTCACTGTTTGGGCACAGCTCAGTCCCTCTCTGGCCTCACTCACCTTCCCAAGGCAGTGGTCCAGTGCCCAGTCCCTGTTCCACGTTCCCCAGGATGGGGACAGGGGGACAGGACACGCCTGGAGTCATGTGGGATGGTTCATCCATGGATTTTGGGATCCTTTCCTCCTTGCAGGCAGTGGGGCCACAGCAGCACGGGCTGCAAATCCTTCCCTGGTCAGGGACAGCAGATCCTCCCTGGCCCATAACTCACTGGCGGAGGAGATGAAGGCTGTGGGGCGTGCATCCCGTGGTTTAGGGTTCTTGGGAGTTTGGGGCTTGTACTTCTTAACAGAACCACAATTTTCCTTCCTGCAAGCTAAGCAAGAGCTCCCTGAGCTGAGTGTGGGTCTGGAGAGGAGGGAACAACTTGGAAATGAAAAATGCTGGGAATTAAACGTGATCTAAAGGTGCTGTCACATTAAAATGCAATTTCCAGGTCGGGTATGCCCCGTTCTGCCGGGTTTGGGCACGGATTGCAGGCACCTCTGCAGAGGGAGAGCTCACCCCGATCCTGGGCACATAAAGTACCGGCTCTGCCTGGGAAGGGCTTCCCAAAGCCACTAATAAATAACAATAATGGAACCTTAAACACATCCCTGAGCAGGGCTGAGAAATGCCTCCATCAGCTGCAGGGCAGGGCAGAGCTCCCTCGGGGGCAGCAACGCGGGAGTTCCGTGGTTTGCTTGGGAAAAAAAAAATGAAAATCAATCCGAGGGGGCCTGGGGCTGCCGAGGGGGGGCCAGGCCAGCGGGAGGTGCCGCTCGCCCGGCTGGACCCCAAAGCCGGGGGCAGGGGAGGGGACAGCGCCAGCTCGGGCTTTGCGTTATTGCCATGGCAACGCGGGAAGCGCCTGGCATCAGACTGCTCGGGAAGAGGAGCCAAACGCCAGCTCTGCCTTTGGATCCAGTCCCTGCTCGATCCATTCCCTGTCCCAGGGAAGGTTTAACAACCAAGGGTGAGCTGCCCCCGCTCACTCACTGACTGTCACCCTGCAGCCCAGGAGGTTTTCCCACCAGATTGCAGAGGGGATTCCATGGATCTTCCCTTCCTGCCCAGCCTCCTCTGTGCTCCACGTGAGCCCAGGACTGCTTTGCATTCCAGACAGGCTCGTGCTGCAGGAGCCAACCTCGGAAAATTCATCCAGCACAGTTTAGGAATGCTCCGGGTTAAGCGTGACTGGGTTAAGCGTGACTGGGTTAAGCCTGACTTGCCTTTCACTGACAGGGACGCTGGGCAGTGTCCTGGGTGTCACCTCATGCAGGAAAAAAGGGACAACGAGGCTGTGTGTGCCTGGCAAAAGGGATAATTATTGACACGTGTTTGGGAGTTGTTCTGCACGGTGCCACTAAAGGAGAGCTCTGGAGCTCTTGCCAAGGGCCAGGGAGCATCCCCTGGATTCCGTGTGTGCTGGTGTCCGGCACTGCCGGGAGCTCCCTGAGGGGCTGCTGGGGTTTGGGAAGCTCAGGCTGGCTCTGTGCTGGCACTGTGGATGTGGCACATGACAAGGGCGAGGGGGGCAGTGCCAGAGGGAGGAAGGTGAAGGAGCTGGGAAGGGAACAATCCTTGGAGGATGGAGGGAGGAACCAAGGAAGCTTCATTGCCCACAGGAGATGTAGCCTCTGCCTGTGGCTGCCTGTATTCGACAGCCATCCCAAAATACTCCCTGCAGTTCACCCCACCTCTCCTTCCTCCTCTCCTATTTCCTCTCTGGGGTGACTTTATTGTGACCTTCCAGGGCCTAAAGGGGCTCCAGGAGAGCTGCAGAGGGACTGGGGACAAGAGATGGAGGGACAGGACACAGGGAATGGCTTCCCAGTGCCAGAGGGCAGGGCTGCATGGGATCTTGGGAAGGAATTCCTGTCTGGAAGAGTGGGGAGGGGCTGGGATGGAATTCCCAGAGCAGCTGAGGCTGCCCCTGGATCCCTGGCAGTGTCCCAGGCCAGGCTGGATGGGGCTAGGAGCAGCCTGGGACAGTGGGAGGTGTCCTTGCCATGGCAGGGGTGGCACTGGGTGGGTTTAAGGTCCCTCCCAACCCAAACCATTCTGTGATTCTTGATGATCCCTGCTGAGCCTTCGAGCCCTGTCCCTGCGAATTCCCCCTCATTCCAACCCCTGCTGGGTTCCCTCACTCCTTATTTCCATCCCGGGGTTTTTCCTCACAAAACTCTGCTGAGACTCTGGGAGGTGCAGGGGGGGTCTGACCTTCCTGGGAACCCGCAGAGTACAGAACACCCCGAGATCCTGGGGATTCTGACCCCAAAGTCTTTATCCAGCACTATTTCCCGGTGGATTGTGCACCTGGAGATGTGAGGGGAAGGGATTTGGCTGAGACTGGATCAGTGGGGAAAGCCCAGAGCCCTGGCTGAGCTGAGCTTAACCCCAGGGCAGGGAAGTCGCTGGGAAGGTGCCACAAGTGCCTCGGGAATTGCTCAGCTGGGAGCAGTCCCTGGATGCACTCGGATTGTGCTGGGGAGCAGCTGCAGAGCCTGGGGGTTGGAATGGACCAAAGTGCTACAAAAGCCTGGAATGTTTTGTTGTGTCTGTGGCAAAGGAGCCCCAGACACCTCCCCACTCTCCCTCTACAACATTTCCTCGGAGTTCTTGCTGAAACCCGGTCTTTTCCCAAAACAGAGGAAAGGAAAACGTGGGGTCAGAAATGAGCAATTGTGATGAGAAGTCACTTTTGCAAAGGAAGGGAATCCCCAGGGCTCTGGAGGAGGCCCAGCACACTTTGTCAGAAGGTGTTTGGAGTTTAACTCTGCCAGCCCCATTACCCCAAACCCTCTGCAGCTTTGTTGTGGGAGGTGAGCTCTGGGCAGGCTCGGGGCGTGCCAGGGTGGGAGTGCAGCCCTGAGGGCTCTGATAGAGGTGTTTGCCTCTGCACTGCTGCCCCACGTGTCCCTGTGCCCTCATTTCCAACCCTGAAGCCCCTTCCTTGCAACAACTCAACCGGGACGTGCCAGAAAGAGCCAGGGAAAGGCAAATATTCCATCTGCAGAGCAGGCTGGGTGGGCAGCCAGGCTGCACCAGGAGCTGAGCACCAGGAGCGATCTAGAGATTTTCTCTCAGGAGAGTGAGGTGACTCTGAAGCACTCCCTGAGCCCCTCCCCACTTCCCCTGCTCCTGCTGAGCGACTCTCCTTGTCCCCGAGTGCTCCCAAGCTGCTGCTGGCTGAAGGACGCCTGGGGACAAGGGGCTGCAGCTGCGGGTTTGCTCACGATTTCTCTCCCGGTTCTCCCCGTTCATCTCCCCAGCGTTCCCAGGGTGGATTGATCTCCCCAGTGCAGGTGATGCTGTCTCTCCTCGGTGCCTGGGTTACAGAACCACAGAATCAACAGTCTGGAGAGTCAGTCCCAGACTGGTCTGGGTTGGAAGGGACCTTAAAGCCCCTTCGGTGCCACCGGGCAGGGACACCTCGCCCTGTCCCAGGCTGCTCCCAGCCCTGGCCATGGACAGGGACACCTCCCCCTGTCCCAGGCTGCTCCCAGCCCTGGCCATGGACAGGGACACCTCCTCCTGTCCCAGGCTGCTCCCAGCCCTGGCCAGCCACTGTTTGGACAATGCCCACCCTGGGAAGATGAAAGGCCAGATGCCGAGCAAGGGAAGGCAGGGATTTAGATTTGAGCCTTGATTTTCTCTATTTTAGTAATTCCTCCATTGAAGGTCCATGTTTCTTTACAAGTTCCCTGCTTTTTGTGTCCATTTTTTTAGCTGAAAATGGCCACCATGCAAGTGTTGGGCAGGCAGCTGAACCCAAGGGCTTTCCCTGCTCAGAGGCTCTGCCCACATGCCAGTATTCCACACAGGAAGTGCTGCTCACATCCCTGCGGTCACCAGCTCATGCCTCAGACTCACAAATTGTACAGAACCTTCCTCTGACTTCCATTCCCCCTCCCAGCCCTGGGCGTGCAGAGAAATGGGAGCTTCCAGGCCATGCTGTGCCCCATTCCCGGGTGAGCATGAATGGGCAAAGTTGGGAATGAGCCCGAGCCCATTCCCTGAGGTTTTACAGGATTCATTTATTTTTAGTTGAACCCTGAGCCTTGAAGAATCCCTTGAAGACCCCTCAGTCTTCAGGGGTCCCTCAGAGTCAGGGACACAACATCAACCCCAAAGCTGTTCCCTCTCCCCACCCGATGTCCAGAGGGGTCGAGTCCCTTCTGCAGAGTCTCTGGGGCTGCCTGTAGCTGGAGGGAGGCTTTTCCTTGCAGCCAGGCCTTGGGTTAGAGCCAGCCCTGCCACTCTGAACTCCTGTAATCAGTCAAAATCTGAGGGTGAATTATTTTCTGACAGAAGACGTGGGCAGGCAGGAGTTTTAAGGCTCCATTAGCCCGGGCAGGGTCAGTCCCCTCAGCTCAGTGGCCTGAGCTGTGCTGGAGAGCAGCTCCTGTCCTGGACAATGAGCAAGCACTGACAGACCGGGGGACATTGCAGTGTGTGCTCCAGCAGCAGCGCCGAGGGACACCGCGGGGCTGCTCCCTGCGGGGAAGAGCTGCCACAGCCCCTGCTGAGCCCGGGGCCAGCGGGGGCCGTGGGGGGCTCTGGGGTCTGGCTCTGCCCCGGGGGCCTGGCTGTGGATGGGTCAAACCCCCAGGGCTGATAACACTGGGGCATTTCCCGGGAGGGCCTGGCTGCAGCTCCCCGTGAGCCGGGATCCTGCTCGGGCTCGCTCCGTGCCTCAGTTTATCCCTTTCCCAAAGGATGCAGTTCTTCCCCCAGAGGGTGCTGGGCACTGCCCAGGCTCCCCAGGGAATGGGCACGGCCCCGAGGCTGCCAGAGCTCCAGGAGCGTTTGGGCAGCGCTGCCAGGGATGCCCAGGCTGGGGTTGTTGGGGGGTCTGGGCAGGGCTGGGGTTGGGATGATCCTGGGGGTCCCTTCCCGCTCGGGATTTTCCGGGATCCCGTGTGTGCAATGGAACCATCGGTGCTGTTCCTCCACGGCAAAGGGGACTCCCAGCCCGAGCTGCAGAATGAGCTCCCGTCATCCAAAAGCTCCCAGACCGGGCCGCAGCTCCCCCTGGATTCCCTGGCTCGGTGGCGATCAGGCTGCGATCCCCTTGTCCCTGGAAAGTTCATTCCGTGCGAATCCAGCCGCGCTCCCCGCCTGCCCCAGCGATGAAACCCAGAACCGAGTCCTGTCCCTCCAACAGCTGCAAACCCCAGCACGAAAGCCCTGGCGGCCTTTTCCTTGTGCTTAGCTCACCGCCCTGGGAGGCTGTCAGGGCTCCGTCACAGCCGGCAGCGAGTCACTGACTCCTGCAACTGCCCCAGCAGTGCCTTCGTGCTCCTTAGGAAGGCGAATGGGCCCGGGAATGACCGGGATGGTCCCGTAATGATCCCGGCGCGGCGGGGAGGCTCCCGGGGATGCCTCTCCCAGCCCATCACTCCCAGACGGTGACAGCAGCGCCGATCTCTGCCTTCACTCCGAGCCAAACCCGGCCGGGAGAGCCCGCGGCGCCTGCGGGAGTCGGGTGGGAACAGCGAGCGCTGGGGACACGTCAGGGTCAGCTGGGAGTGACAGCCGGGGGTCGCGGGGAACTGGGAGCTGGCACCTCCTCAGCCGCGAGTGCCGGCTGGGGCAGCGCTGCTCTGCTGCTCCGGGGGAAAGGGGAAGATCAGGGACTGCGCCGTGGGGGAGGTTTGGGGTTTGAGGTGCTGCTCTGAGGTGCAGAACTCCAGGAGCATTTTCCTTGTTCGGAAATGAACTCCCGGGGTCATCACGGACTCGGGCTGATCCCCGGCTCACACAGCGTGGGTAGAACGGGATGGGGATGGGGTCCAGGCCAGGAGGGGATGGGAATCCCTGCTTTTGGCTTAGCCAACCAAACTGCATCTCAGATGTCCCCAAATCCATCCCAAATGTCCCCAACTCCTGTAAGTGTGGTAGGTAAAGCTCTTCCAGTCCCTCCCTGCTGCCTGTGCAACCCACGGGAGCTGAAAAGCTGCCCCCTCACTTTGGATATACAGAGGATATGGAAAAAGAGAAGAGACGATTTTATTCCCCTTTTGCCTCCAGAAATCACAAAATCATAACGGAACCATAAAATCCCAGACTGGTTTTGGTTGGGAGGGACCTCAAAGCCCACCCAGTGCCACCCCTGCCATGGCAGGGACACCTCCCACTAACCCAGAGCCACATCCAGCCTGGCTTTGGACACTTCCAGGGACGCGGCTTCAACAAAATCCTTCTCTTTCCTTGCTGGGGAAGTCACCCAGGAGGACACTCGGGGCCAGTGGTCACAGCCCCAGCTGCTGTCCCGGGACCACGGGCATTTCCCAGCACAGGGCTGGCCTCGGCTCCAGCCCGTTTGCTTTAAGGCTGGCAGGATTTTCCCTCCTCACCCTGGTGATGTTCCATGAGGGCCCCCGGCTGATCCCAGGGATCCATCGCGGTCCAGGGGAACGATTCCCCACCCCTGAGTGAGTCAGTGCCTGTCACAGCTCAGGGAACATCCCCAGGGAAGGAGCATCCTCAGGGAAACTTTCCCTGCCAGACCAGCCTGCAGGAGACTTTCTGAGCTTTGGAGCTTTTTGGGCTCCTTGGAACTTCTCACCAACCCTTTCATTTCGAACAGCTCTAGGAGGTGCTCTGATGGGCGAGACAGTTTTTCAGAAAAGAGAAATAAGGTTTTTTCAGTGAAGTTTTCGGGATTTGGATGAATTTGTGGGAAGACTGCGGTGGATTTGCCCTGCAAAGGTCAGGGCACGGCTGAGCAGTGCTGGAGGTGTTTGTTAAAGATGTGCTGGGCAGGGCAGGGACCCGAACCGAGGCTTTGGTGAGTCCTGGTGGGAGGATCCAACCTGGGGCCTCTCCTCAGGCAGGGAACAGCTCCTTCCCTGGAGCTTTTTGCTCAGAGGCTGGAAGGGTCCTGTTCTCACCACAGCAGGGAGTGAAAATGGACCTGGAAAAGCTCTCAGCACTTACAGAAGCAATTTCTGTTTCAGAGCCATTCCTGCTGTGTGGATCAGGGGCTGTTCCCGCGGGGAGGAGAAAAAAGGGATTTCTGTGCCTGTGGGCAGGGCTGGGGGCTGGGATCTCGTTGGGATCTCAACAGGGAATGAGGGACAGCAGCACTGCTCCCAGCTTTGGGAGGAAAGGAGAAAATGGGAACAGACATCTGGGATAAATCCTCCCCTGTGAGGGTGGGCAGGCCCTGGCACAGGGTGCCCAGAGCAGCTGTGGCTGCCCCTGGATCCCTGGCAGTGCCCAAGGCCAGGCTGGACGGGGCTGGGAGCAGCCTGGGACAGTGGGAGGGGTCCCTGCCAGGGCAGGGGTGGCACTGGGGGGGCTTTAAGGTCCCTCCCAACCCAAAACATTTGGGATTCCCTGAAGGTGTGGGGTGAGGGGGGACATCCCTGCCCAGGGTGACCCCACCACCCTGAGCAGGGAATGTCGGAATAAATCTCTATGCCAAGGGAGCAGCTGCTCCTCCTGGAAAGAGAAGCTCTGTAAAGACTCTGGCTAAGAACAAAGTTACTCTGGAAAACCAGGAGAACTCAATTGAACTGTAATTATTCACCACTAATTTTCTGACCTTCTCTTGCTAAAGAAATGTTTGAGCCATCACACTGAGAAGCAGAAATGACGCCACAAGAGGTGGATGAGGAATTCTAGGGAAAATGAACGATCAGTAAACAACTGAAGAGCACCTCGGTGCTCGCATGTCCTGGTTAGCAGGTCTGAGTAATGAGGAAACTGGTAAAAATTAAACTGTGGGCTGTTTGTGCCACAATGATTAAAAAAAGGAGAGTCAAACAGTTGGTGAATTTAAATGCAACGAATAAATGAATCAGTTCTATTTTCTCCAGAGGAATCCAAGCAAACAAGAGAAGGGCTCTGTATCTGTGCACACAGCATTGTTTTCAAACCTCAGCTGTTACAAAGCAGAAAATATTTGCAACGGGGAGAATGATTTGAGAAATTAAATCAGTGTGGGAGGGGGAGTTTGCAGTTCTGCCGCTCTCCTGCTATCAGCAGAGCCCATCAGGATTTTGTCTTGGTGTGGGGAGCAGGAGGAAATGAGAATGTCAGGGGAGGACAGCACCTGGAGCAGGAATTATTGCTGCACTGTCTCCTGCCGTGCCTCCAATGGATCCTGTGGGAGCTGCAGGATCAGCCCCAGCGCAGGGGGAGGGTTATTGGCTCTGCGTGCAGTTGAAGTCAGCATTGGGGTGGGTTGTCAGGGGACACGGTTTTGCCTTGGCCATGGCACCCCAGAGCTGCTGGGGCTGCTGCTGGAGCCTGGAGGGGCTCGGCTCAGCACCAGGAACTTTGGAGGAGATGCCAGGTTGGCAAAAGCTTTCGTGTCTTTGGCACCTTCCAATGTGGGGGTCCTTGGGACATTGGGAGTGTTTGGACTCAGGACCCTGCCCTGACAGCGTCCCCACCACCTGAAATCAGCTGTTCAGCTCCCAGTTAAAACCAGCTTTAGACTGGAGCCCAGCCTGGGTTCCCCACATTGCACCTGGGCAGGCTGAGCTTTTTGGGAATCGCTTTTTTATCCTCCACAGTGCATCGACCTCAGTCCCAGCACAAGGAATATCCTCAGGGCACTGTGGGCTCTGTGATGGAGCAGACCCACCCTGCGGCCCCTCTGTGGTGCTCTGAGCCAAACCCCCGAGGCACAGGCTGATCCCAGAGCCCACAGAGTGATCCCAGAGCCCACAGGCTGATCCCAGAGCCCACAGGCTGATCCCAAAGCCCACAGAGTGATCCCAGAGCCCACAGAGTGATCCCAGAGCCCACAGGCTGATCCCATACCCTTGAGCTGGCACAAAGCTGGCTGAGGACATGTGAGCATCCCTTGTTCCCTCCATGAACAGTGTTTGCCATGAAGAAAACCCTCCACCACCACAAATGTCCCCAGTCCTGTTGGCAGACTGGTCCCTGCTCCTTCCCAGTGCCTGCCCCAGTCAGCGCAGGAGACTGATACTGAGATACTGACTGATACTGAGATATTGACTGATACTGAGATATTGACTGATAGTGAGATATTGACTGATCGATGGAGATATTCCCAGTTTTTCTGCTCTCACTGCCTGGCTGTGTTGTCCAGCCTGGCAAACCCTTCCCTTTCCCTGCTCTGTTTGCTGTGAAGCAGGAACAGATTGTGATGGCAGCAGACAGCAGAGCTGACAGCTCTCAGCTTTCTCAGCTCCCTCAGTTCTCTCAGCTCCCCCAGCTCCCTCAGCATCCTCATCTCCCTCAGCTCCCTCTCCTCTCTCAGCTCTCTCAGCGTTGTTTATGAACTAAAATCATTTTTCCACCCCAAAGTGCCATCCTAGGAACCCTTTGGAGCTGCTCAGCTCCTCTGCTCCTTCACAGCAACACCCGAATCCTTCATGTCCAGACATGGAGCTCCCGGTTTCTTCATTTCACAGAATCCCAGGATGGTTTGGGCTGGATGGGACCTTGAAGCCCATCTCATTCCCCCACTGCCATGGCAGGGACACCTCCCACTGTCCCAGGTGCTCCCAGCCCCGTCCAGCCTGGCCTGGGACAATTCCAGGGATCCAGGGGCAGCCTCAGCTGCTCTGGGGATCTGCTGCATTCCCCACGTCCCCTCCCTGCGGGCGGGAGTGTGGCAAACACTGGGAGCTCTGACTCTCAATGGCACAGGAATTCTCCTCTCTTTTTAGGCTGCTTTGCCCATTCCCCTCATCCCATCCCTCCTTGGGAGGGTCGGGGATAAGGGGCTGGATGGGATGAGGGGATGGGACAGGCAGGAGGAGTCAGGAATGTTCCAGAGCCCCAGCACAGGAGGAGATGCTCCAGGCATGCAAAACTGAAGCCTAATTAAAATGAATGAGAATTATTTTTATCTCCTTAAACAATTGGACGATCACATTTTAATTAAAATAATGTTAAAACATTTCTTTTTTTCCCTGGATTTTGCTAATGTAGATGCTCATGGCCTTATCACAAACAGACAAAGAGCCTGGAAGGACTTTTCTTTTTCCTAAGAGGCTTTTAGTGGCAGTAAATTAAGATCTATGGATATGTGTGAGGAGAATGGGCATGAAGACAGCACCGAGTTAAAGCTGTGTCTGGCTGAGGTTTTATTTTCTCCTTCCCATCATTTAACTGGATTTTGATGTTGTGAAGTTGTTCCTGTGCACGGAGCTCTTCACAGCTCAGAGAAACCTTGACTGAGAGAGAATCGATGCCCTGAGGGGCAGCACTCCCTTCCTTGGGCGCTCCTTGCACCCATCCCAGCTCCTTTTAGGGAGGCTCTGTGCCCTGGGCACACCAAATCCCTGCTGTGGCTCATTCCCAGCTCCTCAGGAAGGTGCAGGGCCCTGTGGGAGACCTGGAGCTGGGCTGGAAGGAGAGGTCTGGGAAGGACGAGTGGAGTGGGGAGAAAGGGGAGTCCTGGGGAAATACGAGTGGAGGAAACCAGATTTCAGTGGATAAAAGATCCTCTTTGTTAAGGCTGAGGAGAATCATGGAATTGTTAAGGATGGAAAAACCTCCAAGTTCATCAAGTCCAGCTTTGGACTGAATCCCACCATTCCCACTAAACCACCTCACGAGTGCCACATCTGTTGAGTTTTGGACACTTACAGGGACTGGGGACTCCACCACTGCCCTGGGCTGCCTGTTCAGGGTTCAACCACTCTTCCAGTGAAGCAATTTTCCCAAAATCCAACCCGAATTCTGCTGGCACCAACCCAGGTGATTCCCTTGTCCAGTCACCTCTTACCTGTCCCTGGGCTCCAGGGTCGGGAACTTCGCCTGGGCAGGTCCCAGCTGAACAAATCCACCCTGCAGTTCCCATCCTGGGGGTGATGGTGTTGGTAAAGATCCCAAGGAACACTCAGAAATGTCAGCTGGCACACGCAGGGCTCAGCACCCGCACGCAGAGCTCGGCTCGGTTCGTTTGCTCATTAACATTCAATTAAATGGGAGCAGAACCCGGGCTGGGAGCGCTGGGGCTGCTCAGCCTGGAGAAGGAAAGGGGGTGTGGGGTCCTCATGGCAACACCCTGAGGGGGTCTCAGGGGAACTGGAAATGGAATCTGCACTGGGAACCGGAGTGCCAGGACAGGGCAATGGGTTCAGACTGAGAGATGGGAAATTTTGGATGGATACTGGGAAGGAATTCCTGGCTGGGAGGGGGAAGGCCCTGGCACTGGGTGCCCAGAGCAGCTGTGGCTGCCCCTGGATCCCTGGCAGTGCCGAGGCCAGGTTGGATGGGGCTGGGAGCACCCTAGGATGGTGGAAGGTGTCCCTGGCAGGGGATGGAACCAAATCATCTTTAAATTCCCTGGGATGGCAAACCTGTCTGGGATTCTGGGATTCTGTGCACCAAAAGCCCCAAGAGGGAGCACAATGGAGCTGCCTTTACAATGAGAGGATTTAGAAATTCACAATTTTTGTGCTGAAAAGGAAATAGAAGTTTGTTGTTTTGGTTTTTCACTGCATGCTTTGTTTGCGTTAGCAGTGAAGGACTTTTTCATAAGTTTAATCAAGAAACACCTTAAGTTTAATCAAGAAAATTCCAAACTCTGGGTTTTTGAAGGCTGGAATTAAACCTCTTCAATTTACTGATTCTTTTATTTATTTCTGGAGGGTTTTTGCTAAAAAGTAGAAACATTTCCTTTCCACACATCCCCTTCCCAGGAAAGGAGGAGATCCGAGCCCTGCCTCAGCCAAAGGGAAAGGCACAGCTTTACCAAGCCTTGCTTATCAATTAAACCCGTTTTTCCAACCCCCAAATGCCATCCTAGGAACCCTCTGGTGCTGCTCAGCTCCTTTGCTCCTTCACAGCAACACCCAGTTCCTTTTTCCCACCCTAGAGGAGAGCCTGAGGCTGAGATCAGATCATTTCTGTAAATGAAGCTGCGGGAGCTGAGCCAGTGCCCCCCGTGCCAGCACGGATTAGCTCAGAGCAGGCAGAACTGCAGTGACGTCCCTGCAGGAAGGACAAGCACCAGACTTTCCCCCAGCTGCCCTTTTCCTCATCCCCTCCTGCTCCCCTCCTGCTCCAGGAGGACACAAACCCATCTGTGTGCCTGGGACACTTCCCTGGCACGTCCCTGGGGCAGCTCCAGAGCCGCGGGTGTAACAAGGGATGGAAGGAGAAACAGTCAGCAGGGGACAAGGGACACGGGAGGGGGAACTCCTGTGTGTGGGGGCGATGCCTTGTGGGGCTCCCTAAAGCAAGAGGCCAGGCAAAATGAGGAGGATAAAAGCGGGTATTCACTGAAGGGCCTTCGGGTGCATTCAGGGCACTCAGAGCCCCGGGGGCTACACCCAGGATGGCCCCGGGGCCCCGGCGTTCGCACCTTTATAGGCTGGGTCCGTTTGCACATCGGGGTTAATCCTCCAGTCACAGCTGCAGGCAGTGAAGTCACTCACCCCCAGTTTGCCTCCCCAAACCCACTTTGGTTCCACACCTCGGGGCCTGAGGCAGGGACAGGAGCGGTGTCCTTCATTCCCAGGCCCAGGGAGGAATTGTTTTGTCTGAGCAGCACGGGAGAAGAGCGGCTGACAGGCTGTGGGGAGTTGGGGGTTACACGCTCACGAATGGCAGGGTATGAACAATAGAAAAGCTGGAATCCGAAGGCATCAGGGCACTTCCAGACTGAAGGAGTCGGGATCAAAAGGGCTGAAGCTGGTTGGAGGCAAGAATATCCAAAATGTTTGAGAGTTTTAGGGCTGATTCCAGGCTGACTGGGGAGGGGTGGTGAATTAGGTCTGTACCAGAACTGGCTTCTCCTTTGCTGGAAATGTGGGTTCTTCTTAAAACTGTGTATAAACTAGAGAAATGGTGCACCTGAAAAGGGAGATGGTTTGGTTTGGCTGATTTATCACCAAAAATGTTGATGTTTTTGGGGTCCTTGCTGAGAATGGGGCTCCTGGAGCCCCACTGATGGCCAGGAAAGATCCTCCCTGTCAGAGCAGCTCCTCTCCTTGGACATTCCCCCTGGGGCCCGTCCGTGACACAGAGACTGTAAAGCTTCACCTTCATCACTCAGCGCTGGAGAAATCGGGATGTGGGCAGTGAGAGGAGGACGAGAGCTCCAGCAGAGCTCAGCATTTAACAGAGCCATAAACCCCTGCTGGAGCTCACCCCCAGACACATTTCTCTGTCACCCCCCTGATCCCTGTCCCCTCCGCTCACTCAGGGGATGCTGTTCCCGTCTCCCAGTCTAACTAAAACATCCAAATAAAAGCTTCTCAAACCCACCCCGGGCTTTGAGAGTGCAGCCCAGGGCAGAGTTTGTGCTCCCTGAGAGGGCAGAAACTGCCAGACTCTGAAATTCCTCTGAGGGGCAGGAATCTCTCCTGAGCTGCTGCTGTGGGAACACCTGGGAAAGGTGGATCCTGCTCAGCATTCCATGGCTCATCACCCCGAGGATTCCAGGAGAAATCACAGAATCCTGGAATGATTTGGGTGGGAAGGGACCTCAAAGCCCCTCCCTTGCCACCCCTGCCCTGGCAGGGACCCCTCCCACTGTCCCAGACTGTTCCCAGCCCCGTCCAGCCTGGCCTTGGGCACTGCCAGGGATCCAGGGGCAGCCACAGCTGCTCTGGGCACCCTGTGCCAGGGCCTCCCCACCCTCCCAGGGAACAATTCCTTCCCAATATCCCATCCAGCCCTGCCCTCTGGCAATGGGAAGCCATTCCCTGTGTCCTGTCCCTCCATCCCTTGTCCCCAGTCCCTCCCCAGCTCTCCTGGAGCCCCTTTAGGCCCTGCAAGGGGCTCTGAGCTCTCCCTGGAGCTTCTCCTCCCCAGGTGAGCACCCCCAGCTCTCCCAGCCTGGCTCCACGGCAGACGTTTCCCACCCTCGGATCCTCCTCCTGGCCCTGGTTGTGCTCAGCAGCATCACAGCTCCTGTTCCCTATGTCCGTCTCCATTCCCACCTTATCTGGGCTGTGGGGCCATGGATCCCATCCCTGCCTGGCATTCGAGGCCATGGATCCCATCCCTGCCTGGCATTCGGGGCCATGGATCCCATCCCTGCCTGGCATTCGGGGCCATGGATCCCATCCCTGCCTGGCATTCCTCCAGCTGGAAGATGAATGCCTGCTTCCTCCGTGCAGACAGAGTACGAGGGAACAGCTCCATTACAAAGTAAGAGCGGAATTTCTGTGTGTCCACGGCCCCGCCGCTTTCCTGGGAAGAGCTGAAGCTTCCCTGTGCTTCCTGCCCGGAGCCGTGGCCATCACTCACAGCGAGCCTGCGGGAACCCGAACCGTGCAGAGGTGCTGCTGCCCTCCCCTCGCTGCGTTGATTAGCAGCGGGTTCATTAGGGAGCGGAGGAGAGCGGGGTGAGCGATCTCATCTGGCCCGGCAGAGGCCGAGGGCTCCAAAGCCCATCCGCGATCCCACGGACTCGCTGCCTCCCCGCTGGTGCCTCCCGCTCCCGCCTCCATCCGCGGGCCCCGTGCCGGGCACGGCCCGGCCCCAGCGGGCTCACCCGAGCAGGGGGAAACATTTCCCTGCCCCGGCCCTCGGCCCCGCGGCGGCTGCGCCGCGCCAGCGAATTCCCGGGAATCGGCTGAGCCCGGCACCAGGTCTGGTGTTTCCCTCACAAGTCCCACCACCCAGCTGGAGTGCGGCACCTGAGAGCATCAACAGCGGGAGGCAGGGCAGGGGCGGGAGGTGGGAATTGCGGGGGGCTGGGATGCTGCTCCTCCTGTTGCTCCTGGAGCTGCGGCAGCTGCGCGCTGTAATTACAGAGATGAACGGCAAAAAAGCCCTCGACAAATGAGACATAAACCAGAGAACTGGCCTCGTGCCCGGGAAACCATCTGAGCTGGGCTGCACCGGGAACGAGAATGGGAACGGGAATGGCACAAGCAGGATCCTCCTGAGGGACACCAGGGGGGGAACAGAGCTTCAGCAAAGAAAGGAAGCAACGACAGGGGACGATCGAGTCCTGAGGGGAGGAGAGGCTGATCCCAGCTCCTCCTGCTGCCCCCGGCCTGAGAGCTGGAGTGGGGAAAGGCTGCAGGAAGAGGCTGGGAAAGACTCGGGACCATGGAAGCGCTTTTGTCTGGCAGGAGTCCCCCCTCTGCTCCTCACCAGCAATCAGAGCCGCTAACCAAGAGCTCATTTACTGGGATTCAACAGAGCCCTTCGTCCCCAGCGCTGCTGCTCAGCGCCCCGTCCCCTCCCCTGACCTGCCAGGACACTCTGGGCAGTTCCAGGGCTGGACAGCGCTCCCGGCACAGCTCCCACCCTGCACAGGGCACTGCCAGGGCTGGGCACAGCTCCCAGCACAGCTCCCACCCCGGCCAGGAGCGTTTCTCACGCTGTGAAAGGGATCTGTTTGGCAGAGAGCTCGCAGTGAGCTGTGCAGAGCTCAGCCAGCTGCTGGTGACCTCCCGGGTTAATGAACCTGCAGCAGCACCCGGTGTCTCCTCGTCGCTCTCCTGGCTGCTTTTGGTGCCTCGCAGCCTGGCTGAGGAGCTGCTCCTCGTGTGACACCTCCAGGTGCTCTCCTGCCTGCCCTGCTCCGCTGCCAGCGCTGGGCAGCAGTGCCAGGAGCCGACCTCGCTCCCAGCAAAGCTTCAGCCCCCATTTGTCACTGCTCCGTGATCGCAGCTGGCAGGAGCTCTCCGCCCCCCAGCCTGCTGCCATCCCTGCTCCAGACACATCCCCACTCCCAGGAACATCCTGGCTCCTGAGACATCCCAGCTCCCAGGAAATCCCAGTGCCACAGACACCCCAGCTCCTGAGACATCCCAGCTCCAGGGACATCCCAGCTCCAGGGACATCCAAACCCCTGACTGCCAAGAAAGGGGCCCGGGGCCAGGCAGGGCAGTGTGGGATGGGGGGAGAAGGGAGCACACAGGGCCTGGGATGGGAGAGCTGATGCCATGACAAGGAGAAACTGCTGGAATGGGAACACCTCGGAGTTCTGGTGGCATTTCAGCTCCCTCTGGGCAGAGGAGCAGGGGCTCAAACACTGAATCTGGAGCTGGAGCTTCCCTGTTTTGGACAGATTACGGATCTTCCCTGTCATGGGAATATTTAGGTCTTTTTCACCTCTAAGAAAGGGGCACAGCGAGCAGAGGGGAGCAGAGGGGAGCCCTGGAGTTGAGAAAGGACGGGAAGGAAGTCCTGAGCCTCTCCGGAGGATCCTCCAGCTCAGGCGACATTCCCACAGGGAGAGGCTGTGGAGCTGAGTGACTGCAGCTCCCGAGGGTGGCACCTCCCTGCCAGGGCCAGGGACTCGGCTATTTTTGAGCTGGAAGTGTGAGCGGGAATGGGGAGGGAGCTGCACTGCGAGAGGAGCAGAGTGGCACCAACCACTTCCCGCTGACAATTTCAGTCTCGGCTCCCTCCTCCGCCCCCCGGCACTGACTGAGAGCCTTCCACGGCCCGGGAATTGCTGCTCCTCCCTGCCCGCGGATGTGCTCCAGCTGAGGCTTTGTTTGCATGGATACCCCGAGCAGAATCGGCTCCTTGTTTCTCCCTTTCCCAGTGGGGAAGCCGGGACGAGTTCAGTGATCACAAACAAGGTGTGGGAGTTGTCGGGAGCAGGTGCCACATCCTCTTGTCTCCAGTGACAATCACAGCCATGGATCTGTCAGTTAAAGGACATGGACAGGTGGGAAAAGGACAGGGACAGGCACTGAAAGGACAGGGATAGGCACTGAAAGGACAGGGACAGGCACTGAAAGGACAGGGATAGGCACTGAAAGGACCTGCTTGGGGGGAAAAGGATGTGGTCAGGCAGTAGAAGAACATGGCCAGGTAGCACAAGGACATGAACAAGTGGGAAAAGGATGTCAAAGGATGAATGGGGATGCCAGGTGGTGAATGGGGAGCAGCCCAATTCCCAGGAGTGAGGCTGTGCACACTTCATCTGGACAGGGTCCCCAGGCTGTGAGCGCAGCCATGAGCCGGAGTTCGGGAATGGGTTGTTCCACCCCTGCTGGGCCAGGGTTTGGGAATGTGTTGTTCCACCCCTGCTGGGCCAGGGTTTGGGAATGGGTTGTTCCATCCCTGGAGGGCTCCGTGGCACAGCAGGGATGGAAGGGGCAGAGCTCAGCCCCTGCTCACCCCCAGCAGCTGCAGGAGTGGAGTTTTTCCAGTGCAGGGGCTCCGGGCTGCTCAGGAGCTGCTGGAGCAGCTGGGCCAGGCCATTCCCTGGGGAGCAGCTGGGCCAGGCCATTCCCTGGGGAGCAGCCGGGCCAGGCCATTCCCTGGGGAGCAGCCGGGCCAGGCCATTCCCTGGGAGCAGCTGGGCCAGGCCATTCCCTTTGGATAACGATGGGGAAAGGAGCCCAGCCATGGCTGAGGCCGCTCCCTGCCCTCCCCACACCCCGGGTGCTGCTCTCCCCTCTCTGCTGCCCTCAGTCTGGGAGGGTTTGGTTTTAAGAGCTCAGGGTTTGTTAAACCTGCCCAGCTCCATCAGACCCCACAGATTGCTGGGGTTTTCCTTCCAAGTCAGGAGAATGGGATTTTTGAGCAGACCGAGGGGCCGGTGGAGTTTTCTCCTGCAGGATGCTGAGCTGCCCCAGTTCCACTCAGAACCTGCCAGGGCCGTGTCTGGATGCAAAGTCAGAGCTTGAAAATCCCAGAAAGGTTTGTGCAGCTTAGAAAGCCAGGGCTTGGTGCTGGAATTGGGAGCTGGAATTTGCTTTCAGCTTAAAACAAAAAAAACACCTTAAAGAGGCTCTGGGTGAAAAATGAACATCCCTGAAATGTTCTTCACATGATAAAAAACCCATCAGTAAAACCAAGATACATCAGTGACAGGAGCCATCAATAACCCATTGATCAGGAATTGCTTGGGACTGCATTGGAACATTTATCTGTCATTAGCAAGCAGATATTAATGTTATTAACAACATTATTAATGTTATTGACATTTTGCTTGGATAAAAGGGTGGGACTGGATGGGATTTAAAGTTCTTTCCAACCTAAACCAGTCTGGGATTCTGTGGTTCCTCCAGGAACCCTCCCAGCTTTCTGATATCGGAGAGCTGGACCTGGAATCTCTCAGCTTCCCTCCTGAAGCTCTCCCAGGGATTTTGGCTCCATTCTCCAGCAACGGGAATTAGAGGAGCTGTTGAAGCCTCGGGGGTGGGGGAAGGCCTGGCCAAGCTGAAGGAATCAGGGATGGAATAAAATCCCTTCTCCAGCAGCGTTATCAATTCCAAACATCCAGAACTCCTCACTCAGCTCTGCCTCCATCACACAACTCCTTCCCAGGATCATCACCCTCCACCAGCCCTGTTTCCTGGGAAAATTCTCCTCCTCTGCTGCTCAGGGAAAGAGCCTGAAATCCTTTCCCGAGAGCCACCTGGAAAGTTCTGCATCCTCCAAAACTTCAGAGCTGCTTTCTCCAAGATCTGGAGCTTGCATTTGGAAGCATCTGCCTTTTAAAATGGAAAATTTGTCAGAGTCTCCTTTTTAAACTGATTTGAGGAGTTTGGGAGCTGGAGGGGAGGTGTTATTTTTAAGTTTTATCAGCAGTGCCTAAGTTGCTGAGCTGGAAGCTGAATCTCATCACATGCCTTGGAGTCCTGAAACTTCCACAAAAATAGAGCTCAGCTCCCAGTGCCACCTGCAAGGTGAGCTCTGACTGCAGCAATTGGCTCAGGAAGGCTCCTCCTAAATTCCTAAAAGCTCTTTTTCTGCCAGCTTCAAGCATCCCTGGATACCAGAGATGATCAATGATGAGCTCTCAGTGTGGTTTGTTGGTCATTGAATCCATTCTTTTCCCAAGGAATATAAAGCAGATCAGGAGTGTAACACAGCCTTGGGATGCTGCCACTGTCCCTGTCTGGGTGTGAGGAATACGTGACAAATCCATGTCCTGGGATGCCCCTGTGACCCCCGGACTGAGGAGAGGAGGGGAGGCCTGCCCTGAGCCCCACCCCGGGGATCTGGAGCTCTCCAGGGCTTTCCGGGCAGGAAAATCCTCCCTCCCCAAGGCTGGAACTGGACCTTGTCTGTGTTTTTGGCTCTCACTGCTGAGCCGAGCCCCTGAGGAGGCGGGAGGAGGGCAGCCCTGGGTGCCACCCCGGTGCCCCCGAGGGACGCGGGGCCGGCCCTGCCCTGCCCTGCTCGGGGCCTGGCGTGGCCTCTGCGGCTCTGGCACCGCTGGCCCCGTGTCACCCGTGCCACCCCTGCTCCCTGGCACACGGCACAGCTGGGACTGCGAGGCTGCTCCCGGCTCCCCAGGGGAAAGCAAGGCACAGAAACACCAGGAAAAGCAGGAGCAGAGAAGATGAAAGCTGGCACTTCTCTCTCGAGGCAAGGCAAGAAATAAACCCGAGCCCTCCTCCTTCCCTACCCCCTTTTTTTATGAATTACCATATCTGTTTCCTTTCTTGGCCTAGGAGATGGGTTTGTGCCCAAAATGGATCATGTGCTCCTTCCTTTCTGGCTGACAGCTCCTGAAGGGAGCAGGGAGCTTTTCCTTTCTGCTCCAGCACTTCCATCATTGCTGCCTGGCTGGAACTGCAGCCCAGGCTCGGGCAGGGCTCCTGCAGCAAGTCCCAGGAATTTCATGGAGCTGCTTCAGGAACTTCAAAACAAGGCTGGGAAAAAGGCAGTGGTGACTTTTGTGGGGGGCATTTAGGAGAACTGGATTTATCCAGGTCCTAAACACCAGACTGGGAGTTATTTCTGAAAAGGGGATGGTGCTGCCTGCTTTTCTCAGGTGTCTGAGGAAGAGTTGCAGCAAANAGGGACAGGACACAGGGAATGGCTTCCCAGTGCCAGAGGGCAGGGATGGATGGGATCTTGGGAAGGAATTGTTCCCTGGGAGGGTGGGCAGGCCCTGGCACAGGGTGCCCAGAGCAGCTGTGGCTGCCCCTGGATCCCTGGCAGTGCCCAAGGCCAGGCTGGACGGGGCTGGGAGCAGCCTGGGACAGTGGGAGGGGTCCCTGCCATGGCAGGGGTGGCACTGGAGGGGCTTTGAGGTCTCTTCCCACCCAAACCATTCCAGGATTCTGTGAAAGTTCTGTCCGAACCATCTGGGAAAGTTGAGGACTCTGCTGGTGACCGAGTGTCCCCGGCCAGCCCTGAGGTGACAGAGTTTGTTCCTTGTGTTTAATTCTCTGCCCAAGCCCCACCTCCCCTGCACCAGTGGCTCTCCAGGTCTGATGCTGGAGGACAAGGAGAGCTTCAGGAAACCAGGATGGAATGGGGGAAAAGCAACGGGATCTTGGAGAGAAACTGCTCAGGAGGAGCTGCTGGAGCTGGAGCGGCTCCCGAAGTGCCTCTGGTGTCCTGACCACAAATTCAGCCCCCATTTCCTTTGCTGCCTGGAAATAAAGCGAGCTCTTGCTTTGGGATGCTGGGGCTGAGATTCCCAGAGCCAGGAGTCAGGAAGAACCCAATCCCATGGGCTCCAGACCAGGACGTTTCCTCCATGGACTATTCCAAGTGGAAGTGTCCCAGACCCTCTCAAACCCCATCCATCCCTGGAGCTGCCTCTGCCAGGGCTGGTGCAGCTGGCTCCGTCCTGTTCCTGGCAGCAAACTCACAACTCCGGCACTAAAAATAGCAGAGCCTTGGAGCCTCTTCCCAGAGAAGGCAGGGAAAAAATGAACAAGGAGATGGAATGAATGAAGGGCTGAGCATTCCCAAAAGTCTCCGCTTCCCATGTTATGAAACAGAGACGACATTTGTGAGCCTGGTCCGAGTATTGATGTGTGCAGAGACATTTGTTCAGTGCCCGCAGTGAACACCTTCCAATCGATGCACGGAAATGCAGCTGGGGATCTGTTGTGCTCGGGGTTTCTATTTGGAGAAGAATTGGAATTTTCTCTTTTATTCCTCGCCTCAGAAAGTTTAAGAGAGTGAATCTTGACTGGAGCACAGCGGGGGCAGTGAAGGATGAGAGAGGCAGGAGCCATCATTGGCAAAGGTTTTATTGCACATCCTGGCATTTCTTTTTTTCCTGCTCTCCCCCTCAAAATTGTTTCCACAGACCAAGAGAGTTAAACCCATAATATGGAACATACAGGCTGGGAATTCAGAATTATTGAGAGAAAAATGGGAAAATCCCTGAGCTTGGCTGAAAAAAATCTGCATGAGGTGGTCCTGTTCCTCCAAGTCCTGGTTCTGTGGGTATTCCCTGACTCAGCTGGGGAATGGGCAGGAAACCAACCCAGAAACAAAACAAAA
>VZRR01006592.1:0-78268 GCA_013398015.1 Oreocharis arfaki | reverse complement strand
ATATTGCAACCTAGGACAGATGTGCAGGGTGGCTTTGCTCAAGTTACCCCAAAGTATTTCAGCCCTGGAACTGGTGCTAAAGGATGTTAAACATCTGGATTATATTTGATATAGAGATAGTGGAGTGTCTGCTTTGAGCTGCCAGTGCCACTGAGGAGATTTCCTGCCACTGCAACAGTGGCAAGTCCCTTCCTTGGTTTCTGCAGACAGAGTGAAGAGAGAGAGCCAAAAGGAAAGCTCTGGGGTGTCCCCATTCCCACTGCTCCTTTCTCTCCCTGGGGACAACTCTGTAGAAAACAACCCCCTCCAGCCCAGAGCCTTTCCAAGGCCATCTCCGAGGACTGAAGAGCAATAACTCAACCTGACCAAATGTAGTTTCTAAGAGCCAAGTACAACCCAGAGTCTCGTGAAAAACTGAAAAAATAGTACTTTTTTTAGGACCAAATGTGGCCAAGGCTTCATGCCAGAATAAACCTTTCCTCCCTTTAGCTTTCTCAGCCTCAGGACATACCTGGCTACAACATCTCACATATCGAAGGGGGAACAGGTGAGAGGGGGAGTTTCACACACAAACAAACCCACGAGCTAATCTATGCCAGGAAGTGCTGTACCCTTTGACCAATCTCTGCATTACAAAAACCCCTGTGATTAGCCAAGGTCAGACTCTCTTTCATGTGGTTTGGTGTGGGATTGGGATCTGCAGGGCTGCAGCTCAAAACCTACCTAGAGAAGCACGTTTGGTAAACATTTCCTGTAAAGCAGAGGTGTTAAAGCCCTTCCCCATCCCTGTGTTGTTTTTCTCTTCTACTAACTGAATAAGAGCTTTTGTGGATTGAGCAGATTGGAAAAAAAAAAAAAAACAAATAATGCACCAGCCACATTAGGTCAGGCATTTGGGGTAATTGCAGAAAATGCCAGAGAGGGAAGAGAATTCTCAGTTCAGAGAAACCCCTTTAGATGTCCAGCTGCACACAGCCCATGTCCCTGGCAGACACAGGCAGGCTTTGTGGCCAAGTCTCCTTGTTTAATCTGCCCATGTGGGAGAAAAGGGGTCAGAGGTACTCAGGGGATGCTGGGCAGCCACTGAGATCTGTCTCCAGCCCTCTTCAATGGAAGGGAGGGTTCTTGCAGGAAGAAAAAGCAACTTGACTTTTGAAATGTATTTTCTGCTATAGGGTTTAATTTTTTTCAAAACAAATATTCAGGAATATGCTTGGTATGGACTTTTCCTCACTGTGCCTGCTTGCAATCAGGGAGAATGGGGCAGGGCTATTGCTGAGGTTGGTCTCTTTTCATTTTTACCTTCCTGTAAGGCAGAATGGACTGGCGGTAAGAGAAAAACATGTATTAGATGCCTTTAGTTTAAGCCTTCTTTCTGCCTCAGGTGAACTCTGTTCCATTCTTAGCATGCATGATTTAACTTTTTAATTCCTCTGTCTCTCCATTCCAGAGAATGATGGAAATAACTCTTGCAAAGTGCAGAGGAGTCTTCAAATGGCAAATGTAAAGCTACCTTTGTGTGAGTAAGAGCAGCAATTTCCCACAGTGATACTGGAAGCCAGCAGGTAGTTCTGGGACTCTACCTCACACTGTTTTGCCTCTTCATATGTTGATGTGCTGTGACAGGTTGGTTTATGTTTGTAGGGCAGGTGTTTTGTTAGTACATGACTCAATCAGTGCTTAGAGTGAACAATGCACTGAGACACCTTGAAAAAAACAGTTCCTCTTCTGAGAGCTCAAGGGACTTTGCCTGAGACTCTGACAAGAGTGCAAGACAGTGGTGGAGCCTTGAGAGACACGGGGAAAAGCCAAGAGACAAAGCCAGTGGTCAAGCATGGCATGGGCAAGTCCACATGTGCCATCCACTGCCATGGGATCCTCTGGCAGACTGACCTGCTGGAGAAATTACAGTCTCAGAGCAGCCCCAGGGTTCTGGCTCTGTTCTGAATTTTGGTGAACTGAACCACTGGTCTCTGATCCCACAAAAATTCCTGGTGCCAGTCAGCTTGCAACAAGTCCAAAAGGGATGTGGAAAACACAGGTATGGAGGAAATGCTGGGGATGGTGTGGAGCAGAATGAGCTGGAGAAAACTGGAAGCTGTGGAACAATGCTATAGGCAATTCCAGTGAGAGCACAACTGGATGGCACCTTATTGGGAGGACATTTTGATATTCAGGTTTACAGGATCAGAGGGTTTCGGAGAGGTTTTGCTTTAGGCAAAATTCCTGAGAAGTGAAATTTCCCTGCCAGATCTCTTTGAGGCACATTCTGTTCATGGCTGTGGCTGCTAAATTCCTTAAATTCAGTAAATTTAGCTGAGAGTTGTTTGAAGGTAACAAAGGACACATTTTGGCCTGTTGACTAACAGAGAGTGCTTGGTGAGAGGTAAAACCCACCTGCCAAATCGCTGCTAAAAATGCTGATTTAAAGCCTGCTTGGCCGTATAGCACTTGGATGCTGCCTCATTTGCTTCCCACTTGTAAATGAAATTTCACATATTGTCCTTTAATTTTTACCTCTGGAGCATTTTCTTCGATTACTCACACTTCTGGGGATTCTCACTGAGCATGAAAAAGACAACTCGGAGAGAATGTGGAGCTTCTTTGCTTCAGTGTTTAAAATCCCCTGACTGTCCCCCCAGCCACCACTTCCCTCTCGTTTTCTTATGTGCCCAGGCTTTTGAGCTATAGAAGTGATCAATTGCCTAAATTATTGTAATGGTTGGCAGAGGGAAGGGGGAGGGGGCATGAGGGGATGGGATTAAAAAGTGTCCCTCCAAGATGGGAACTTGGTATTAAAAATCTCAGTCAAATTCATTCTGAAAGCATTGAGCTAATAAATCTCCCAGCCCCAGCCGTGCAGTGGGAAGGGTAACTCAGTTGTAAGTGTGCAGTGCGGGTATTACTTCAACGTGACTAATGGGGAGTGAATACTGCAGAAAGATATCTGTGTATATTCATTTGAAGTCCTGGACAAATTTGCTTTGAATCTCCTGGTCTGTTTCTATGGCTGCTTTCCACAAATATTCCAACAAATGAGCTTTACTAGTGCGAATACTCATCAAAAGTCAATTTGGAGCTCAAATAGCTTAATATTTTCCAAAAGCATATTCCAAATTACACACATGAACATGCAGTTCAAAATGGATGCTGGTTCTGATGTGATTAGTTACACGACTTGCCCAGCCAGGGATCAGAAATAACACAATACAGCTCGTGTAACCATCCACAGACCGTGGATTTCAGACTTGGAAGTTGGATATTTTCAATGAACTGTTTGTGAACAGCTCAGCAGCCTTGACTTCCATTCTCTGAAGACATTCATAACTAGATATTTTAGCAATGAAGAGCAGTTGGGAATTTTGCAATTAGTGAGTGGCCAGCTTGCAGAAGAGGGAGACTGGATTTTTGTGATGAATCACTGGATATCTGACAGGAAGCTCAATACTCCAGCTCCATAGACAGAAAACCAGTAGTGAGTCATGTTTTTTTCCACTGAACTCAGCTGAAAATTCGTGTTCGTTGTGTGCTGTGGATTTGCAAGTGCAGAGATTTACCCTTCTCCAGTGGGAACACGGAGGACTCACCCTGCAACCTTTCCTGGAGAGAAACAGCCCCCCATGAATCACTGAACTAAGCAGACAACTTTCCCCATGTGGCTGTTGTGCCTTCACCCTAAATCTGCTGCCCTGGGGTACATAGACTCACAGGAATTGGGAAATGGTTTCCAGTGCTGGCACATCTAACTCCTCTGATCTCCTTTCCAGCACTTGTTCTGCAGATGCTGGTGTGTGCTGTACTGTCACACCTAGAAATCATAGAAATTAGGACACTAAAATTATAGACATTATAATAAAAACCTAATTGGTGGAAATAAAATATCAATGAGCACAGATCCACCTGACACCCTTTCCAGCTGCAGAGGAGGGTTCCAGGATCCTTGAGCTGAAAGACACGACTCAGGGAAGGTTGGGCTTCTCCACATTCCACAGTGACAGGGTGCAGGGAGAGCTTTTAACCATTACTGCTGCTGTTATCAGATGAGAATCAATCCCAGTTCTCAGTGTCACCGGTATGGATTTGCTGTGCCATGAGGAAAATCCTCGACAAGGGCTAGTGGCTGCCTCCTACCATCCATGAGTTCTCCTGGTTCAGAACAGCCCTAAAGCGCTGGAACTCTCTGAGGATGGGATATGTGGAAGACAGGAGAGAGAAAACTGACAATAAGCTCTGACAGCCACAGCCCTATGTGAATCAAACTCCTGGAGAAATGATGTCATCACTGGTCCCGACAGTTTTCCAAGAGGAAACTTCCATCGTTTACCCTTAGCTGCAGCTCCAGCAGCATTAAACACTGTTTTCCAGCTAATAAAATGAGGCACAATTTTTTACATTCTGGTTGTGGTGACAGGGTAATCAGTCTTGCTGGGAGCCAGGCTCACACCGGCCAGGAGCTGCAGAGAGCACTGTGTGATGCACCCAGCCTCCCAGGTTTTAGCTTTGTTTCTCTGGGATTGTATCTTTTTCCCGGTAGAACTGCCTCTGATTCTCCCCCTTTTATCTATTCATTCATTTGTTTACTCGTTGAATGTAGATTTATTTTGATCCCGGGCAATTTCAGGTAAACAAAAGGAGACTCTACACTTCAGGGAAAAGGCTGTTAATGGCCTCGCTGAGGGAGAAGCAAATGGAACTTTCCTAAACAAAGCTGCAGGGAGCATCGCTCACACCCAGCAGGGCCTCTGGGGCAAACTGGGTTTGTTAGCAAAAGAGCACGCACAGCATTTGGAAGGTTGGGGGGTTTTCTCATTTTTCTGCTTTTTCATTCCAAGAAATACTTGCAGAAAACAACTCTACGGGAATGTGAAAATAAACCTGAAGTTCTGCTTCTGCTAAGTTTAAACTGAGAGGGAATGAATCTGCACTCATTGCTTTATGGTGTGGCTCCACTGCAAAACAAAACCAAGTGAGGTGGCTTCTTGTTTTCTTTTCTCATTCTTCCCTCCTCTATCACTCTCTTTTGGCCTCTGCTTATTTTAATTCCTTTCCCCACCTTCTGTATTTGCACCCTTTCTCCTTTCCAGCTCTGGTATATTTAAAGAAACGAGAAATTAAAACCTGTGGTGTATTTTACTGTCCTTATACAGTCTCAAAACAAAGGAAGAAGAGCTAAGATTCACAGTAGAAATCTGGGAAGCAGCTGTACGTTACAGCTTGTTGCATTTGCAGGCATCAGGGAAGTCTGATCCAAAGATCACTGATGCCAGTAGAAGGATTTCCATTGACTCACAAGGACTGTGGACAAGGGCTTTGAATGAATCACCCCAAACTCGGCTTAGAAGCACTTCAGAGACAAAGTCAGAGAAGTGGGTATTTGCTTTATTCTTCGCCAGGTGTGAGAGGCGGATTGCTCTGCCTAACACATACAGAACACTCCATACATTCCAGTATTATTGGTAAAATTTATGAATATTCATCACATTCCTTGGGATATGAGTGGTTGTACAAATTACTTCTTGGAAATCATTAGTATCATTAGCATATGTGCCACGCATGCACAGTGTATCCTGGTGGTCGCACTGAGGAAGGCTCCTCTTCTTCCTCGGGGGTCTTTCTGATGAAGATTAGTAGCGTTCATCCAATGCACTTTTCGCCTTTCTTTCTGGAGCATGTGCCATTCTTTGTGGAATAATTCAGTGGTTTCTGTGCTGTTTTCAAACAAATTCTTGTTCTTCTTATCTTGACAAGATTGAGGTGAATCCTGCTTCTTAGGTTTTGTCATTAACATTTGCTGTCTCTTAATAGTTAACTGTGCTTACATGAGTTAACTATTGATCACCCTTCTCTCGTGGATTAGAGTTGTGATAACGTCCAGTCACCTTATCTGGTAGAGAAAACATCAATAAAACTCAGGGCAGTCAAAGTCTGTCATTATCACCTCCCATCTCCCACCCGTGTTACCTCTTGCTCTCTCCCAGATGTTGTGATAGGCTGAAGAAAATGCAGATATTCCTCCCTCTGAGATCCTTGTGCTAGGATCCATGAGACATGATTTTCTCATCTTGAAATTCAATTTCTGAGCCCCTTACTGTCTCAAATGACCAGATGGAAAAGACAATAATTGCTGAGAAACGTATTGACTTTTCCCTTTTAATTAATCCTAAGTGGAAGAAAACCTGCAGTTCCCTGACCAGACAGTGTATGTGAGAGAGGAGGATGGAAAAGGGAGAGAGAGGAGAGAATCATAATTAAAATAACTCAAATTAATCTTGGTGAGTGCTCCTGCCACTTCAGTGCTTTGAATATAGGGGGGAAAGTCTTGTTCCAGTCCAATCTCTTTTGTTTCAAATGTCAGCTCAAATGAGGACTACCAGACAACAGCCCTGTCCCATCAGAAGGGAGGCTTGGCTGGTCACTACAGCACTGCATCCTTCCAGCCACTGCAGGAGGTCAAACTGCCTCACATATCCTCGCTATGAGGCCTGAATATGCTTCATATTCAGCAAGATGAAGAAAACCCTGCTGTGTAGGTGAGAGGGTGATGGCAGAGCTGCTCCCAGCCCGTGGCTGACCTTCTTGAGTGATTCTGGGAGAGAAAGGAGGGATGAACCCTCTTGGCCCATCTCTTTAGTGTGAACAGATTCCTATGAGCACCACACCCATCCATCTTAGCTGGAGGATATTTATAAAAGCTCAAGGTTTTCAGGTAGGCAGGGATGTAGGTGTATTTCTCAAAAATGGCACGGACAGCTGGCTCAGCTGTAAGAGCCCCACCTGTCTGCAGTCACTGTGCCACATATTCACAGTGCACCTGACCATGTCCTGGACTGACAAACCCAGTGGTGAGGTTGACAGGGGAGGAAGAGGTGAGCAAGAGACTTCTGTGGGCACTGCACACACTGGATCATCTGGCAGCTCTCAGCTCTTCAGGAAAGCAGTGAGCTCTGAATTCTGGCCTGTGAAATGGGCATATTGGGCCAAACTGTTTGTCTTTGAGTGATGTCTTATTGACAGCAATGGGAGCTGACCTTAGAAAAAAAAACAAGTTCAGTGGGGAAAGGAACCTGCTGCTCAGAAATATCACTGATCCATGTGTTCCAGAGAGGAAAGCCCTTTTTTTCTCCCTGCCACTTCACTGCAGACAGCAGCTACACCCCTCACACCAAACCTGATGTGCAAACCTGGCCCCAAGTGCGTTAGAGAACGCAGTTTAATCACAGAATCATAGAAAGGTTTGGAAGGAGTTCGAAAGGACCTTAAAGCTCATCTTGTTCTACCCCCTGCCATGGGCAGTGATACTTTCCACTATCCCAGGTTGCTCCAAGCCCCATCTAACCTGGCCTTGGACACTTCCAGGGATGGGGCAGCCACAGCTTCTCTGGGCAACCTGTGCCAGGGCCTCCCCACCCTCAGAGGGAGAAATTTCTTACCAATATCCCACCTAACCCTGCCCTCTGGCAGTTTCAGACCTTTCCTCTTTGTCATGTCACTCCATGCCTATGCAAAATGACAAGCAGGCACTCAGCTGACAATTACTCCTCTCTGCTGGAGAAGAGGCCTCTTGCTATGCTTAGGCTCCTCCAAAGAAAGAGCAGCCTCTTAGAGAGAGGAAAACACCCCAGAGTCCCCATCCCAGTGCCTGCCTGGTGCTGTGCAGTGCTCCGAGGGAGCAGGACTCTGTGGGAATTCTCCACGTTACCAGTTTGTTTTATAAACCCCATTCCACAGAGCCCCCTATGCCAATTAGATGACACAGGCAAATGAAGGCAATTGCAGATGAGCACAAAGAGCTGCTGTTTGATTTGGGCTCAGAGCAACATCCTGCATGCCAGGAGCTAATGAAGGCCAACTGCTCTGTGGCCCTGCAGGGCTGGCACTCCAAGGCCAGCCGCAGCCTTGGCACGAGTGAGAGCGTGACTGGACCACAGACCTGCAGCACCAGCTGTGCCCAGTGAGTCACATCTCCAGAGAGCCTTTCCAGACCATTCTCCCCACCCCTGTGCTCCTGCCCAGCACAGGCATCTCAGCTCTCACCAAGCTACTTTATTTTATTTCAGTTTTCTTCCTTCTTGCTGAGAAGTTGCTGCTGGGATTAAAAAGGCATCGGGCAAATCATCAGTATGAAAGAGACACGCTGAGAAGAGAGCAGATTAACCCACTCTGCAGAGAAAACTCCTCATTTCTGGAGTGTTTGTTTTGAAAATGTCACTTCAACGGGTCACAGAATTCATGAATAAAATCCCATCCTTATTTCCATTCAAAAAGGAATAAAGATTTATTATCCTGCCTCGCCAGGAAAGCAGTATTGACCCACCAATGAGTCAAGTTCTACAGTATTGCATGCAGAAGTATTTCTTGCTTTTAATTACCATAAACTAGCAAGGAACTTGTTTTAATAGTTTTTATTATTATTGTTTTATTGTACTGTGGAAAAGAAAGACGGAATTGCCAGCAAAGCCTCCTGAGAATATATGGTGATGAAATGAGAGACAGTTTGATGCTGATGGGTTAAATAAAAGGTCACTGCCACTCAAGAGATCTTGGCAGCACATCGGTAAACCTGTTTTGAAGCATCATTAACCCCATTTTACTGACAAAATAAAACCCCAAACGAAAAAAAAAACTAACAGGGAGCAACCGTATAGATCTCCAAAGACAGCACCTGGGATTCCTAGGGGGAAAAATTTGATACCAAAATATCAGAAAATCATGGCTCAAGCAGTTGCAAACTGGAAGTGGTAGATTCAGATGGTGAATGTTAGGGGGCAGCTGGTCGATGCCACCCTCTGAGACCACCTACAGGGTCTGGAGGACCCAAGTGTCACCCACTGGGCATCTCTTGCCCAGAGGAAGGAGAAGACGCCCACCTCCTGTCTGCATGGCATTCATTTCACAGACCCAGCCTTTCCCAGTAGGCTGGGTTGGAGTGCATGTATGCTGGAGGGCATGAGGGCAGCCAGACAGCAAACTGGTGCTGCTCCTCATGTTCCCTGCTCTGTCTCATTTCACACATCTTGCTCTCCTTCCTGGCCAGCGGTGACAGGAACCTCTCAGTGGGAGAAATGTAAGGTAGGCTTGGTGCTACAGCAGGTGATTGACAGGCAGGCTGTGATAATGAAGTCCATTTTTATTTTTTATCTCTTGTCAAGGGTACAAGGACTCGGCCAGTGTCCCAGGTAATGAGCATTCCCTCGCCCTCTCCCTTGCTTGGATATGAAAGTGTGTGTAGCCATGTGTAGCTGTGTTAACACTACATTACTAAAACCAATCCCGGCAGCCTGTTACTGCTGCACACCTCACTGGCTCCAGCACTTCCTCACGTTGATTTGCATTCATGCAGTCTGTGTAAACAACATTGTTCAGGGAATATAAATAACTGCAGCCAGGATGCTGCTCAGCAGCATCCCTCAGCTCCTGCTGAAGGGCTGCAGCACAACCCAGATCCATTCCCTGAAATGGAGGATGCTCCTGCATTCTAACCTTTTCTGCCTCAATCCTCAGCCCAAGAAGCCAAGGATGGAGCACTGGAGGCTGGTTTTCAAGGACCCTTTCCATCCTGACCTGAAAAACTATGAAAAAGCCTTTAAAAAGAGCTCAATTTTCCTGCATCCATGATGCTGGGCCTTTGGTGTGGGGTGCTGTGGTTTGGGTTGTAGCTGTTGGAGTTTTCTCTAGGTGTTGGCAGAGAAAGGCAAACAGAATCCCAGAATGGTTTAGGTTGGAAGGAACCTTAAATATCACCTTGTTCCAACCTTCTGCCATGGGCAGGGACACCTTCCACTATCCCAGGTTAATCCAAGCCCCATCCAACCCGGCTTTAGGCACTTCCATGTATGGGGCAGCCACGGCTTCTCTGGGCAACCTGTGCCAGGGCCTCACCACCCTCACAGGGAAGAATTTCTTCGTATGTAACCTAAATTTCACTCTTTCAGAAAGCGATTCAAACTGTCAGTGGTCTGATTTACCTGTGAGAGGCTTGACTCCCTCTTGTATGGAGGATGGGTGGGGTGAGGTGTGATGACCCCATTAAGTGAGAGAAACTCTCACCCAATATCCTTCAAGCTCACATCTCTCTCCTCCAGGCTCAGTATTTGCAAAGTTTCACTCAAATTGAGTTAAACAAGAGCTGCAGTGCATATTCTGCTCAGCAATATAGTGATCTAAAAAGGGGGTTAGTATGAAATCAGGTAAAATTCATCCTGTTGTAAATCAGCTTAGACCTGGGCTCAGCGATCTGAGGCCCGGGAGTGCCTGGCATGTGGTGTTTGAAGTGGAGCTGCCACTGATCCCTGTGCCCAGGGACAGCACTCCCAGCCTGGCCAGCACCATCTCCTCACAATGGGTTTGCTTCATCTCTCCTTGACTTCTGCAGGCAGGGGCAGCATCTTCAGAAGCACTGCCTGGGAACTCCATGTTAATTAGGCATAAGCTTACATAAAACTCTCAGGCAGAGGCAACCAAACCAGACCAAGTCTTTTTTATTTCACTCCGAGTAAGAACAAAAACAGCTAAGAGCACGAAATAGTAAAGGGATTAAAGCTGAAATTTTCTGATCATTTAAGGGTTCACATAAAGCCTGGACTGGAATTGCAATCTTACATCCATATCTGCTCCTAAACTTAGCTTGGAAGGTGACATTTTTACAGTTTTTTCCCCTTGAAATTTAAAATTCCAGGAGAATGCTGGCAGGATCTCCATAGATTTCTGAAGTCTGCATCTTTGCTTTACAATCTCAATCCTTTTATTTTTTTTTCTTTAGCTGAGATGAAGTAACTCAGATTAACAACACACAGTCTATTTAATTGGCTTCATATGGTTCTATTTTAACATTTGGATTCGAATAATATTTCAGAAAATGACTGCTATTATTTTTTAACAGATGGTGAAAGACCCACCAACATAGGAAGTGAGTCACAAGTTGTACTGTAAATAATAAATAATAATAATAATTATTATAATAGTTCTGCTGACAGTGTAACAAGGGCTCCGATTTGATATTACACAGGAAAACTAATAAACCAAAGTGCAAAACACCTCAGAAATCTTTTATTTTAATTAGCAATGAACAAATTCATTCTGCCAAATGCTGAACTCACTGGAACCCTGGTGGCTTTGCATTTTGCTTAGGAGACAGTTTGAACCAGTAAGGAGGAGATGGAGGGGACAGCCAAACTCTAATGAGAAAATACAGTATATACATCTCCAGCTGGGCTTCTTTCAGGGCCATTTCACAAGTGGAAAAGGAAAAAAAATCCTGAATAAGTAGTAGTGATTGCAATTTGAATTCCTGCATGTCTCCCGTGTGATGGCATTTGCTTAGGGCCAGCCTCTCAGTACAGCCCATTTTCCTTTAAAATGCCATGTGTGAGTGTCCTTATATTTGCCAGTATCTCTATCCTGCCGCCACAACAGTAGATCTGCACATCCTCTGTGCTGCTACAATCTCTCCCCTTGGGAGAAGAGGCTGAAGAGGACTAGGGTGGCAAGAAAAGGAAAGACACCAATGGAAAAACTCAGCCTGCTCACAACTGGATTCTCCTGAGGTCACCCATGGTGAGGGTGGGGATATCAGGTGGTGACACACTGGGTCTAAGCCTAAATTCCTACCAGCTGGAAGATGGTTTTTAATGGACAAGGTCTGGCCTGGCTCTCGTGTGTCTCTGGGCATTCAGGTGAAGTACAACAGGTTTGGGATAAAGAAGACTCTATGGTGGCAGGGGTGAACAGGCTGTGCTGCAGTTAGCTGTGCCCTGCCTGAGGAACACCTGTGTGGCGCTGTACCCTCTCTTCCTGACCCCTTCCTGCCCTCTCCATGGGGTCTCCCTCCTTCTCCCGCCCCTAGTCCTGGCCACTCCTCGAGTTCTCCCTATTGGTTCCTGTATCCCAACTCCGCCCATGTACCACCCCTGTGCCCTGAAACCATTTGCCCATGTGCTCTCCCCACCCCCCTGGTACCCGGGTAAACTGAGGCTCCAGGCCATGTGCCCCTCTTTCTCTCTCGCTCTCTGCCCCTGGGAGCAGCCTGCCAACAGCTCTTCTCCTCTGCCTTTGGGGGCCAGCCCGTGTGCTGGCCCCAGGCTTTGGGGAGGCAGCATGGATTAAAGACCTTTGCAGTGCCATGCGGGAGAGCCTTCTCACCTCCTTTGCCATCACTGAAGTTGCAGGCTGGCAGCTAGCTGGAGCAGCGGTGCGGGTAGTCCAAGATGGACTGCAGGAGGGCAGAGAATCCCTGCCTTGTCCCAAGAAGCCTCCGCTGTGCTCCCAGGGAAAGCTGCAGCAGCTAAGCAACACCCAGCACTCCAACGCACCTGCACATCACAGCTGGCTCCAGAGGTGTTCAGTAACATCACTGAAGAAGCAAGAACTCTGATGAGAACTCTGAGTGCCCATCCTGCCCTTATTTCTTCCATGTCTCTGTGATCGTCATTGTAGTGAATGAAATGTTCACAACCAGTGAGAGTTAGGTTGACAGGCAGAGGAGGGGCCAAGCACACAGAGCACTGCCCACTCCTGTTGGTAGCTCACACTCACACTGTGGCTTTGAGACTGAGGGTTTGAAAAATAAATTCTCTGATTTTTGAAAAAGCTGCATTTTCTTTCTTGGCTCACATAATAGAGCAAGCAGGTCCAGATTTTAACAGCCCTGCCACTGAGCTTTCTTGACAAAGGAAAGGTCTCGACTTCAATCCATAGGGATTTTTTGACAATGTGGCCCTCCTCTCCCCAAGATCTTCAACATCAGAAATTACTTTGGGGATGAAGCCAACATGAAAAGGGTTTTATCACGTTAGATCTCTCCAGAGTTGCTTAGCTGCCCTTGGTAGGAGTCTCCAGCAGCTTCTAACCCACTGTCCTTTGCTTGTCAGAGCTCACTCCATCCTTTATCATGCTGAGAAACTGGGATAGAATGGAGATACAACAGAGATCTCACTGTCCATTAGGAGCTGTAGGGCTGAATTATTGCAAGCAGCCAAGGAAACTGTGATCAAAGTGCCACAAATGCCTGCAGCTTCCCTTTTTCCCTCGACTCCAGAGCACAGTGCAGAGCCAGCAAGGAGCTTTTCCTTTATGAGAAATGCCTGATGTCTCCCACATTGCAGAGACCAGCAGACACCCCTTCTCTGAGCCGGGCTGTCTGATGTTTAGTGGCTGCCTTTTTACAGCCTTCTGTAGACAAACATGAGTGATTTGTTCTCTTTCTTTGCTGTGCCTAGACACATCTGGAGCTGTTCCACACTTTGCCTGTGTCCATCTGCCTTATTCTGCCCAAAGCTCCCTCCTGCCACAGTGCCTGAGTGGCACTTGTATGGAGCTGGCAGCAAAAAAGGAGTTCCTGCAGACTTGGGAGATAAAGGTAAGGAGGAACAGAGGGAGCCTGGATGAGCTGGTTACAATACAATTCCAAGCTGCTGAAGCCTCACTGTGCACAGGCTCTGATTTGTTCTGGCTGTGAAGTACAACTCAGCACCTGAACTCTGACCAAATTCTCTGCAATTTACTCTGCAAATTCAGGTTTGATGGAACATTGAGGTCTCCATCCCACAATGAGCTTGTTATTTCCTTCAAGAATTGAGTGCTTCAGATTTCCCCGTGGGGACTCACTGTGACTCGATGGAGGTGTCATTCTCTGCATCTGAGCTAATCAGGACTCCCTTCCACACCAAGGGAGAGAAATAATACACCCAGGGCAGGACTCCTCTGACTTGCTACATGTGGCCCTCATGCACATCTGGAGTACAAGAAATCACTTGTCCTGGAGAGCTGGTGAGATGAAGAGGAATCTGCACTTTGAAAGATCCACATCAGGTTAAGCCTGTGCCAGATTTTGACACTTACCCTATCCTTGCCCCCAAGTGTGTCTCAGAAGGTATCTGAATTTCTGAATTCCTCTCATAATTAATTCATAGTTAATCTTGAATAGGTGTGATTTTAATAATCATTCAGCACATCTAATACTGCAGAATTGCCACACCATTGAACTCGAAATTACATGAAATGAGACAGCTATTTAAATAATTGCCTCTTCTGAGCTGGGCCGTTTGGGCTTTCTGCTACAGAGATGTCTGAGAGCACTGAGGTGCTGTCACGACGTTGCACCATTTCTGCAGCCATGTAGCCAAGTCACATACATTTTAGTGACTTATGATCTACCTGGGAAGCTGCTTCCCTATTTATTTGTAGTTTCACAAATGATCATAAGAAAGCTTCTATTCATTGCCTACTGCTTTCTTTTGCAGAATTAAAAATGTTTTAGAGGCTGCTCTTTGTATTTATTCATCAGCTATAATGAAGTAAAATACTGAGTTTTAAATTACAGTACCACAGTACATTAGTGGTCATCTCACATACCTGCAGTTCCCCCAGAAATCTTTTTAAATGGAGCTTTGCTCTTCTGGACATACAAACAATGTGAACTAACTCAGACATTGAACACATCATGTAAAATACTTTTGGTGTAGATTTACTCATTTAACTGAAGCCAAATCTGGAACAAATATTCTGCTCTCCTAAATTTTTTTTAACTTCTTACTGTTGAAATTACTGATGGATTGCAATGAGCAAATAACTGGAGATTTAATACAATCTATGATTGAAGAAAGATCTTTGAAGTGACTTAACAACTGAGAAAATTACTAATCATGACTAATAACCAAGCAGTACATCTGGGAACACAGAGATATTCAAGTTTCTTTACAGTATCTGATGTTGCAGCCGTATCTGAGCTCCCCTGGAAAATAAGAAAACTTTCATTTTTCTTTTTGAGTTTTTTTTTTCCCATACAAGTCATATAAATAGGAACTGGAGGATGAGCAAACCCACAAAATTTAGGTGTCCTTAGGATGATTTTGCTTCAGCTGCCTTTAGGATTTCAGTGGAGGATTTATCAATGGAGATAGATGGCCTAATCAATTTTAATTTAAAGGCCCCCAATATTGCGTATTCTAGATATCTTATTTGCTACAATGCCAGGCAGAAGAACCCCTTTTTCCTATGGCATTGGTGATTTATTCCAGCATACCTTCCCATGGGATTTATACATCGGTATTTTCATCCACATCATTAAATTCATGATCTTGCCTTTTTATTTTCTGTTTCAGTTTTCTGCCATTAAGTCTATTCATTGGCCTGTGACTCTTAGTTTTTGGGTTCTTCTCTGGAAGGTTTGGTGGGAAAAGGATGCAAAGCAGTAGAAAACACCAACTCTACAACCAGAAATGTCATGTGTGCAGTGAGAAGGATTACCCAGGTGGATCAGACAATTTCCAGCCCAGCCGTACATACAACCCACAGTAGGAGTCTAGAAGTAAAGAGCTCCCAGCTAAGTCAGACAGGGACTGTTATAGATCATTGGGAAGAGGTTCTAATTAAGGAAGGAGCCTCCCAGCCCTACATCTTTACAAAAATTTGCGTGCCTCGGTTTGCAAGTGGACACAAGAAGGGTCAGTCCAGACCACTCTGAAGGGGAACTGACAAAAAATACTAGACAGGGAAAGTCCTGGGTCTGGGTTAGGAAAATTTACTGAAGAAGAAGACAATTCTGTGTGACTGCAGTGAGGTTGTGGCTGAGTGGTCCAGCAGTGCAAACATTTACCAGCCTGGCCTATATTTGAGTGTGGTTTGTATGTAGTTTGGATACGGTGCTTTCTGGTCCACTGATTCTCATGAGCACTCGTTCTTTGGGAAGTTGATTGCTAGATCATTTAAAACATGCATTCTGGGAGGACCTGCCATCCTCAGGACACTTAAAAGTGATGCCATACAGCCAAGGGAGAGGAATTGTGATGTTATTCAGGAAAACAGCACAGCTCAGCCACATGTGGTATTCACACACCCCACAATCAAAAAGTTGTTTTATTTTATATTCAGTTCAGATGCCAGGTAAGATTAGAAATCATCAGCATCTCCATGGCAGAATCAGGATTTATTACACAAAAGTCTGTGTCTTGAAGAGGCAGAGTTTCTCTCCTTGCTCCACATGCATCTTGTGCTTGACAGCAGGAATAACCCTGTCCCTACAGTCCAGCTATCAGGATAATCACCTTGCAGAGGCTTTGCAGAACCCAGGGCAAACAAAAGGATTAATGATTCACTTCAGGACTTTTGTTTTACTCATGCCCAACACGTCTTCTTATCAGTTTCCTTCCCAGGTCTGCTTTATCTTTAAGGCCAAAAAAGCCCCAGAAGATAGCATTTTTCAGATCTCCATCAAGGTCTGACGCCAGCGGACACACTAACGGGATCTCTCCCCTCACCAGGTCTCTGGCATGAACGTATGCCCTGGGCCCTTGCGTGGTTTCAGCTGAGTAATGTCTCCCTGTGGGAAAGACTCTGCTATTGAATGGGATTATGGGATTATGGCAGCAAGAGCAGAAACAGCACAGGAGAGAGCCCTGATTTGGAATTTCACCCCCTATGCCACCATCCCTGACCCCTTGTGTGAGGAGCCAAGAGGCTCTTTTGATTCCAGTCCTGATTTGATAAGCAGGGGGAAGCATTGGGTTTTATAGCCCTGTTGAACATAAACATTGATTTTTAAGGCCTAATCATCTGCTGCAGCTGAACAACATCCAAGATTTTTTTATTATTATTTTTGTAGCTGGAATTGATCAGCTGGAGAAGGGAGAAATAAAGAGGAAACAGAGAAACAGCTGCAACTTAGTTTTCAGTGTTGCCCAGGCAAGTGTGCTGCTGCTCTGTCGCTCACACAGCCCCCACTCTCTGGGATGCTGCTGAATGAGCCTTTGTCAGCTGCCATCCCCTGCCATCCTTGCTGGCTGGCTCCCTCACAGCTCCTATTTAGCTTCTGTGCTGGCTTTTTCATAAATATTCACACCACACAGCCAGCGGAAGACTTTGTTTTTTCCTTAATTTCCATATTCAGTATGACATCAAAAATGTTTCAGAGATGGGTTCAGCAGGGGCTGTGCATCCAGGGAAGAGGACAATAGAGAGCAAGGTATCTCTGCTGGGTGGTGGTGAGGGAGAGAAGACAAGAGCAGGCAGCAGTGAGGGAGACAGGGAACAAGGTGAGGAGCGTGATGGAGGTAAAGAGGAGAGCTGGGGATTAGCTTGGTTGAGCAATCACAGCAAAATGAAGCTGTTCTCATTCATAACCCAGGCAATCCATGTCCTCATCAGGAGGTTTTCATAAGTGATTAATGGTTAATTTGTTAAAATTCAATGAAATCTTGTTTCCTCTCTTTAAATTAGAATTCAGGGAGAGAGGGAGAGAGAGATGGTCCCAGCCATCCCCTGCTGCTTCTCGACAGAATATAATTCATCTGCCAGAAATGGCTATTGCTTTCAAAGGATTACAAATAAAATAGAAACATAGCCTGGGGCAACAGCCACAGAGCTCTGGAAGGCTCAGCCCAGTCAAAGGGGCAGAGGGGAGACCTGGAACTCCTGAGTGCTTTGGCAGGCAGTCTTCGGAATAAAGCCAGAAGCGGCATGGTTGAATCAGGGGCAGTTCAGTCCTACACTGAATTCTAATCTCTTGCCATTGGACAGCATTTCTCCTGCTCACGTTACCATAAGGAAGGCCCAGGATGAGCCACTAGCACTGAAAATCACTGGATGTGATTTCCATGCTCTGCTTGGGATGGGTGGGAGAAAGAGGACTGGTCTGGGAAGCAGAGGGCAGCAAGCATTTAATGGCAGGGACACATACTTTGGAGACTGGGCTACTTTTTGTTCTTTTCTGCTTTATTTCATTTGTGTGGCATTTTACTGATGGTACGCAACCACTGCTTATACAGAGAAAAATACATATAATTGGTTGTGAGCCATTATGGCGACAACCCCACTGCAGCTGTCAGACTAATTTGCTTCTATATAAAATCATTATCCTCATGAGATATCTCAGTGTATCTCAATCCACTGGATCTGACTTCAGATGTTGTGTTCCAAACCACAGACTCTGTCCTTATTTACCTGAGACAGGAAACATAAAAGATTTGTGGTTCCCATTGACAGGAAGGGATTGAGTAAAGATTACTCCAGTGATAGGTATTGAAACACACAACTCAGTGCTGCTGGACTGGCTCTGAGACAGACACCCAGGCTGGAGAGAAATAGTAAATTCTCCAAATCCCATGGTAGATGTTCTAGTAATTAATTAATACTTAAATAATAAAAAAAATCCACTCAATTCATTTCTGTGCCAGTTACTGTGTGAAGTTTTTTCTGGAAGACTGAAAAAGACTCTTCTACTAATTTTTCTGAGCATAAATGGAAGGTCTTTTGACTTATTTTGAAAATATCTTTGTTCTAATTTTAAAAGAAATGTTGGGGGTTTTTCAGGTTTTGTTCCGTGATTCTATTAAGTATACAGAGAATTTAATTGTTTCTATGTGATTTTTAAGCTGAAACATAGCAGTGGAAACTCCTAGTGATCTTTTAAGATTCCCCCTTTTCTCCAGGGAAGAAGTTCAGCTACTAATTTATACCAATTACTTTTTCCTGAACTGAAAACTTTTTATTTGAAAATTCTCAACACACTCCATCGGAAGTTCTGTCTTTTATATATATCCTCCTAAGGGAAAAATCATGGAAAAAAAACTTTAGACCATTACTCCTTTTCACATGGCACCTCCAGTTTGAGTTACCTGGCTGCTTCTCCCCACCATGTAACTGGAAAAAAATGGAATTACTTCCAACCAAAAGCATGAATATAATACATCTCTGTTTCATGAAAAACACAAAAAAATCAGTTCATTTGGTGAGCAACACATGAAATTATTGCAGTGACTCCAAGGCCTATTTATGTGTGATAGGTACATTATAGAGAACATCAGTATTGCATTCTAAGTTTTTCTGCCATAGAGAGCACAGCTTTTAATTATAATGGAAGAGGCATTCTCATTTTGTTCCCTAATATAAAAGATTAAAGTATTTTCTATGAAAATACCCTTACGAGTAAAATTTTTCAAGATTCTTCCCAGCAAATGATGAAATTTTGATTTTTTTTGTAGGGGAAGAAATACTCGTCTTAATAAGTTTGTGGGTATTTGGCCACTTTGATGTTAGCTCTTCATGAACTGAAAAGCTGGATTTTTTCAGGCATTCAAACACTCGTGTGATGTTTTGTGGGGTTTTTTATGGGTAACTGAGAACCAGTTTTCATACATTGGTAACTGAGAGCCTGATTTTCATACACTTAATGGCTTAAGATACATTTCTCTTTTGTGCGATTCTATTGCTGTATGAAGGCCCAAGACTTTGATTTAGCACAATTCTTTGGAGAGTGATGCACTTCCACAACAAGGAAAGGTGAAAAAAACAGATCCCAGATTTGCTGACTGCAGAAATACAGCTTGAAAGTGTTGCTCTCCCAACCCACAGATGTTGTGCCGCCTTGCATCAGGATTTCCTGTGCTGTTATATTCTATAATCACATTCTCACAATTTGTCCTGTCTGTATTTTTGCTGTTTCTGCTGTGACCTGTGACAAGAGCTTCCAATCAAGATTGAGACCCCACTGTGCCTGACACAACACGAAACCTTGTAAGACCCAGTCATTGTCTCCAAAAGCAGACAGAGTCAGAAGGCAACCAAGAGGTGCAGAGACAGTGTGTGACTCCTTTACAATTTTTTTGGCAGGACAAAATCAAAACATTAAATTCTGTAACTTCTACCTTTCTCTGATGCTGTAGTACTCTGAATTCCATCTGTGTATTTCACTGAATTCCGTGTATGTGAGAAGCAGTACAACCACTAGGAAGGGAGAACGTGGTGTTCAACACAGGCATTGTGTTATTTGAGTCACAATGTATTTGGTCTCTGAACTGGGATTCAGAGACCTAAAACTTCAAGCTTGGAAATATAGATCCTTCATCTTGTGAAATGTTCTGGCTTTTGTGTGTTTACAGTATCCACCTCAACTCCTAACTTAAATAAGTGTTTGTGCTTAATGATTACTCCTTATCTCTTCCTTACAGTGTTAATAAGAAATTGAAAATCCTTCCCCTGTTCTGTAGGATCCATGGCACCTGGGCATCAACTTTCAAGAAATTACTTTTCCTGACTGTTGTTCGTTGGGATTCCCAGGCATCTTGTGGTACCTGTAAACCTTATGAGCCCTGAATTAAAGGTGGTACCTGAACAAGAGGAATGTGGAGGGATTCTCCAGAAAGCATCACAGCAAGGAAATGTCAGAGCAACAGATGGCACACAACCATTCTCCTCCCAGTTCCTTTAAGACAATATCTGTAGAAGCAGCCGCCTGTGGCAGCCGTCCTGGCCTTAACCAGTGCCCTGTGTAGAAAAGCAACTTCTCACATTTATCTTAACTTTGATAAAGGCCTTCTGTTCTCTTGGGAAAGATGCATACCAGGGAGATGACTACAGCTGTAAACACTATGTGCGGATGTTTTTCTTTTACCTCCCGGAAGCTGGGAGGTTGGTTGTTTGAGTGAATGGCTGATAAGGGGCAGAGAAGTCTGCCCTGCCAGGAGTTTAGTGATGTAGCTGTTTTGTCTTTCCTTCTGCAGGTTCCCAAGACTTTCTTTAAACTTTCTCATAGTAGAAACATATAAATACTGGAGTGTGTGTAATAAAGATGTATCCTGCTAGAAGAAGCAGTGGTCTCTGTTTTTTTTCCAAGCTGCTGCAATATTCCCATTGAGAACTGATACACTCTATCCAATACTCAGCTCACTCAAGCTGTCACTGCCCCATTGAATTCATATGAGTTATGTTGATTCACATCAACAGTGTAGCCAGTCCATCATAGGTATAATTTAAATTTTTTCCCCGTTCTTTGACTTAAGCAGAGTTGTTTTCCCCCTGGAGCATCAATAATGAAATATTTGATGTATTTATTTATTGCAAACTTTCACTTTAATCAAGTGATTCTTCAGTGGACCTCATTTAGCCTTGGAGTAATTGTTTTACTCATGCTTCAGCATAAAGAAATTGGACATTTCCTGATTAAAAACTTTCAAAACATATTGTCTGGAACATGCAAGCAGAGCATCACTCTTAAAAATATGGCCACATGGATGACACAGTCCCTAGGCTGTGGAGCTGATACAAGCTTTCCAGTGGAGCCAGAATTAAAATCTCCCTCATTTTTCTCCTGTTTGTAGCAGGAGCCACCTGGTATTACAGCAGAGGTGGATTGTCAGTGAGAATGCTCTTAATGAGTTTTCCACTCATTAATATTTGCATTATTTAACTCAATGGCAACAAGGTTAGAGGCTTCCTGCTGGCTGTTGCAACAATTGGGATTGATTGACGAGTTTTGGAGGACAGTGAAAGGAGAAGGAGATAAGAGAAGGAGTGTCCAGCCCTTGGAAATAACAGCTGAGGGAGGAGGCAGAGATCATCTTCAGTGTGGGAGACAAGTGCCCCAGGGATGTTGGAAAGGATGAAAGGAGAAAGGTTGGAATTAGAGACTGTGACTTTATTCACAATGTAACTGTGGTTCTTCCTGGCCAGGGTTAGGAAATTTAAGTGAATTGAGAGCCATACAAGAGGACCCGCACACTCTGGTGCCACGCAATTCCACCAGAGAATCATCAAAGAGGGTTTCCTGGGGCTCCAGGGGATTCCATGTGTACATAAAACAAGGCACCTTCCTGAAGTCCTTCTCTGCCATCACAGTGCCAAGCTGGGGAGATATTTACACTTTTGCTCAACACTGTGTTTTCTACAAACTCCTGCAAGGGTGCAGGTGCCCTTCAAAGGCATCTCTGTCCTTTGGGATGGGAGGGAAGATGAGCAAAATATCGCCATTCCTGTGATCTTCCCTTTTAGATTTTTGGGGCTGCTCAAAATGGCTGTGTAGAGGAGAATATCAAAGGAAAGCCAAGTTTTGCCTTTATGGCTGATGTTTTCGGGAGGTTTTCTTTGGCAGTTTGATTATCTCCAAGAAAAACTCATTAAAAGTTTTCTCTTCTGTCTGTTTCTGCTGAATGTCCTGACCTTTTCTCGTTTGCTATAAATTTAGCTTTGCAACAGGATCTGTAAAACCATGAGTCATGGATAAATGGCTACATGACCAAATCCTCAAACCATTGGGGGAAAAAGGTGTAGCACTCACAGGAAGTGTTTTAGCAGGGAACTGGCCATTTTAGCAATTTTGGTAATGTCTAGACAAAGCTAGATCAGCTGGCGGTGTCCAATAACTGACTTCCTTTGTGTGGGTAAGGACGTAAGGAAAGTGTCAGCCTCATCTTTCCTTAGCTGAATCACTGTCTTATCACAGCTCTTAGAGCAGCCTGATAAGGCAAAACTGATGTGTCATATGGCCATTTGCATTGCAGCAGCAGTCCCATTCCCTCTTCCCAGCTCTTCTCCCACTCAAGCAGAAGAGAGCCCATGCTTCAATTATTTGTCATTCTTATCTGTCCCAAGGCACTTCACACAGCAACAGGAGCAAACACTGAAACTAAAATCCCACATGGGCATGTTCAGAGGCACTGCCTTGCAGAGAGGGAGGGGAGTGTGCTTGCCTCCTGAAGGCTGGGTATTTTCCTGATGGGAGTTCCCTTCTCCTGTGTTTGCTTTTCCACTCATCAGGATGCACCTTTAGCTACTCCAAACTCCTGATTTTGAAGGCACTCTTCCTGGCTGTTTCACTGCTTTGTGGTGACTGCAGAAATTAGTAAGGAATAATGAAATACAGATAAAATCCTCACTTTGACTAGCCTCACCTCCACTGTCCCACTGTTTCCTGGCTCCCTGGAAGAGATGGATTTGAAAGTGTTGGAAATGTTACAAGCTGGGGAACTGAGGAACACAAGCTTGTTGCTGTCAGCATTCTTATCTGAGCATAGAGAGCTCAGACTGACAGACACACCATGACCAGCCCTCAGATCTCCAAGAGCAAAGCACAGAGTCTACCACTTCCTGCCAGTCTCTTAAGCAGCAGGAGAATAGAAAGGACATGGAGAGGTCAATCTTTGCTTAACTCAAGGAATAGTATTTGTAAGGTTGAAGGAGCTCATTTCTGCCTTCAGACTGCAAGGACATGACTGATGCCACCTCAGAAGAGAGCAGCAAAGGCCCAGCAATGCCAAGATAACTCTCTGGCTGAGACAGAAGAGCCTTTGAGCATGTTACTTCTGCAAGTCTGGACAAAGTTCAGGGAAAGAAGATAAGAGACCCATCAGCTCGCATGTGACCAGTCTGCAGCCACGGCCAGTCCACAATAGCACTTCACCGAGGGAAAGAGAAGTAGATAAAGGCCATAGAGATTTCAGACCTTTATTTCTGCTACACAGTAGGTGTTACTAAACCAGAGCAGAGCTTTCTGCCAGGATGTAAGCTTTAAAAAGCAGGAAAATGTACCTGTACCAGGAGTTGTGCCTTGCAGTCATATCTTGGCACTGTTATCCCAGTGGGTCCCAAATCAATGGAAAGTTTTGGTGGTCAGGAAAAGAGACCAGGGGATATCCTGAGCCTGTGCAGTTGGGTCACTGTGAACATGAGCTGCAGACTGTCTTCATTCCTGGTACCATTAGAACCAGGGATTTATAGAATATCCAGGGTTGGAAGGGACTCCAACTCCTGACTTGCTGGGTACCTGCACTGCAAGTTAGAAACACAAAACATGTGGGAGCTTTCACCAAGTCTCTCGATTCCATTTTGCTTAAACTCTTTGATTTAATCCAAAAGCACCTGTTCCTGGGGATTGCAGGTCTCTGCCAACACAGCTTGCCCTGAGAGCTCAGAGTTTACTTAATCTTAGCATGGCTTTGCTCCACAGAGGAAGCCGAAAGGACGACCTGCCTTTCCATCACGAGATGTGACTCCAGGCTGTTTGGGCTGCAATCTCTCATTTATTTTCGGCTCATGAGGGGCATGGGGGTGAATAGGATCCTGTTGCTGGTTTCACAAGCACAGCACCCTACAAGGGAATTCGTGCTGTTCGTGTCTCCCTGGCTGCTGGTGCAGCACAGGCTGGAGGAAGCCATCACCACATGGGTCCAAGCTAATGTGGGTTATCTTCCAGCAAAGACAGAGACCTTTTAGGTACAACTGCAAAATTCACTGTGTGCCAGCAGATATAATAAATGAGAAAAGCTTGGGGAGGCATGGGGGGAAATAACTGAGAGCATAAAAATTAAAGAGCAGCATTTGAAATCTAATCAAATATTCCCTCAATTTACTCACCACCCCTGCAGAGCTGAGCTGCTTTATTAGGTTTCTATTCTGTATTCTCTTTTAAAGTGACATTTACAATAATTTACAGTACTAACATGAAACCCCATTGAAAAGCTGAGAGTTTTCATAACTTCTTATTTTTCAGCAGCTGTTGCTGGGTTTCCAACCAATTAATTAGGTATCTTTAGTTTTATTTCATGTCTGTAGGAGTGTATCTGGAGTCCCTTCAAGGTGGGTTCCTGCTGGTTTTGTTAGATGTGTAAGGGAGACCATCTTTGTAAGTTCAGGTGGTAATTGGCTGCAGAGCAGAAATGTTCCATCCCTGAACCCCTCCGTCCTCCAATGTGCCTTCAGTGCCTGTAATCAGCTCTGGAACCTATTCCAGCTTCAAAACCAAGAACCATCTGCATTTTGGGGGATGCATTGTAATCAAAATGTTCACATAGAGAGGCCTAATATTGCTTTGATATGGTGGGATTTGACTTCAGGTCAAGAGAGAGGGACCTGGCTGGAAAATTGGGGTGAGAATATGCACCCAGAACCAGCATTTGAAAATTCATTTCCCATCATATTCTTGTCTTTCTTTTTTATGTGTGTGTTGGTTTTTTGTTCCCCAGAAAACATTGACAAGTTATCACCAGTGCCCAGTGCATTATCCTGGATCAGGAAAGGCGCTGGTGGTACCTTCTTGCCTTGGCCAGAAGTGAGAGCTGGGGGTCTCTTGTGCGGTCCTGGGACAGGCCAGATGCGCAGCTCACAGATACAGATTCTCTCTGGCAATCCACTTTTTCCCTTATTCCTACAATTTCTTTCTTTTTTTTTTTTTTTTTTTTTTTTAATAATTCCCCAATTAACACAGGTAATGAATTGCATATGGGCATGGCATTTACTTCTCTGTGTGAAATCTGTAGCAGCTGCATTGTTTATCAGTTCAATATGTTTAGTACAGATGCCATTTCTGTATCACAATTAAGTTGTTTAAAATCTCCTTTTCCCACCCACTGTGTCCCTCCCAGCTTTCCCATCTTCTTTCCAAAAGGAATTGTTGCAGTCTGGTTCCTCTTCCAGGCTGATGCCATACTCCAGCTAAAAGGTCAAACCTGCCAGAGGTTGGAACCTTGTGTGGCCATTTCAGCTGATGGAAAGTTTTGAAATATTCACTGTATTTTGTCTTCCACCAAACACAAGGTGAACTGATCACCAAGGGTGCCAAGGGTGGAAAATAAGACCCAGAGCCTTTTGAGTGAGATTAACAAAAATTGATTTACCTCCTTTCATTTAACCATGAGTGAATCCTCCACATTTTTGGAGAAATACTGGGCTCCTCAGACCTTTTCAAGTATAATGACATCTGAAATGCACATGCTTTACCAGAGTACCAGAGCTATTGAACTGGACTGTGAAACAATCTTTGAAACACATCAACATGGCAAAACACACAGAGGGGGCATGATTTGCTGAGTCCGTAATTAAACATTGAATTTACCTCTCCTCTGGGCTCTGCTGTGTTCCCATCAGACTCCTCTACAGCAAATTGTTGTAACCTATTGTCCTCTGCGTTTGGATTTTGTTAATTTATTTCCTCCACCTCATTTTCCTGGAATGAGAGTGGTTATTTATGGCACAGCAGCAAACACTTTACATTTATGGGGGGTTATGAATTTCAGTAATGGGTTTTGTGGTAATTTAATCTGTCCCAGCTATGACATTTCAAAATGACAATTAAATTATTATTAAAAAAATAAACCTCAAATGACATTCTTATCACTTATCAACATATCAAAAGTTTCACTATGTGGCATTTTTGGGCAAGGTTGTAAATATCACCCTGTACTTTTTAGAGAATCCTTGCCATAAACTCTGAGTAAACTTAATTAACTTTCACAGATTATTTGAAAGGGAAAATTTTTACACATTTCATTGTTAGTGAGTGAAACATTTTTTTTAAAGTCACAGAATCACAGAACCGTTTAGGTTGGAAAAGCCCTCTAAGATGGTCAAGTCCATCCATTAAGCCAGCACTGCCAAGCCCCCACTAAACCATCAGTTCATCATATGCAAAAGCAAATGCCAATGCTTAATATTTAAAGACTTACACCCAATGAACTACTTTGACTCCTGAAGAAGAAAGCACCCCATGAGGTGGAAATAGCAAATTTGTGAATTTTCTTGTCCTGACCTCATGGGAGAAAAAGCTTTTATTTCCACTGGTCAGCACTGTCTATGAAAAATGATCAAAAAAGTTTCAAGTATGTTAATTTACACTCCATTAAATTAATTTTAATGCTGGTCTGCTGAGTAGCTAATTTTCAAAGCTAAATATCTTGGCTCTCTCAAAACGTAATTTTTTTTTTTCCTCCAAAACACCCAGAATGCTCCACTTCTTTTGGGGAAGCTGGGGACTTACATCTTCTTCAAGATTTAATATAGATGTGCAGCTCTGTGTGGGAGAGAGAGAATGGAAATCCCTCTCTCTATCTCCTCTCCAGAGAGCAGCAAACAAAAAACTTTTATTAGAAGAGACTCCTCAAAGTTATTTTCAAATTTCTGCCTGAAAAAATGACCCCTAATGCACTGATTATGGTAATGCCCAGAGGCTCAGTTAGATTGGGACTATATTTTGCTAAGTGCTGCATAAAATATCAAATGGTACCTCTTCAAAAGAGCCTGCTGTCTCAGAAGGCAAGGCAGACAAAAAGCTGGGTAAAAAGAGTGGAATTACTCCTATTTGTAGATAAAGCCAGCTATTCTAATCATCAGGGTGCTATCAGAAGGCTTGTGATCAATTCCTTGTTCAGCTGCTGCCAGCTCCAGTGCCCCCCAAGCCACAATTAGGATTTTAGGCAAGGCAAGGAGTGTCTCCATGTCTCCATTCCCCACTGGGAAGCAGTGGCAGTAAAGCTGCTCATACCCATGGAGGAGATTTGAGGTTGAAATTCAGAACTGAGGGAAGGGAGAAACACAGGTCATATTCAGAGCCTGTCCTCAATTGAACACCTTTCTGGTTAAAGGAGCCCACTGTCTTTCAGCTCTCTCCATGTTCCATGCTGGGCACTCTCACACCCCTGGGCAACAGGGAAACCTTGGCTGTGAAGCCTCAGAGAGACCACAGCAGTGAGTGACTCCTTGTTCTCCTTGAGGAAAGCACTCTGCACAGAATACAATTTTCTTCCTGCCTTTAAGTACCCCACATCATTTAAAAACAGCTGTATTCTCTGATTTTGAAATGTACGGAAACTATAAGCAACAGCCTGGATCCAAATTTCCCCCCAAAATAGTTGAGAGCCAGAAAAGAGCTTTAGGGCCTTTAGTGGTGGCCAGAGATTTGCCTTTTCTCTTCTATTTCACTAAAACAGAAGAGATCCCAAATTCAAACCACATTGGAGCATCTTCAGGATTGCAAAGGAACAGAGCATTTAGTCCAAAATTCCCATCCAAGTGTGTATCCATAGACCCTGGCTTGTTCAGACAGCTGAACTTGGTAAAGTTTTGAGTCAGAACCTCATTTTTTGACCCTCTATCTTTTAGCAACTGGTACTAAATCATCTGCGTGAACGAGCTAAGTAAGTTGGGGCTGTTCAGCCTGGAGAAGAGAAGGTTGTGTGGAGACCTCACAGAAATGGCTTCAGACTGACAGAGGGAATATTTAGGTTGAATATAGAGAAGAAATTTTTCCTTGTGAGAATGGTGAGGCCCTGGCACAGGTTGCCCAGAGAAGCTGTGGCTGCCCCTGGATCCCTGGAAGTGTCCAAGGCCAGGTTGGACAGAGCTTGGAGAACCCTGGGATAGTGGAAGGAGGTCCTGCCCATGGCAGAGAGTTGGAACAAGATGATCCTTAAGGTCTCTTCCAACCCAAACCATTCTGAGACTCTATGATTCTAACAGAGGAAATAGAAACTCAGCTTCCATCCACAAGGAGTCGAAACCACTTTTGCTGTCAACCACAGTTTGCTGTTATCTGGGACAGGTTCAGAGACTGATGGAGACATTGAGAATCTTGGAATGATTTTCAGCCCACCTTGATAATGCCTCTCTCCCCTGGGATGTGTAACAAGAGTCTTCTACAATTTGTCTTTAAGCAAAAAACCATTACCTGTAAAGAGAAAAATCCACCTGTAAGAAAACAAGATTCCCTGGGGTAAGGGAATCATTCACCTTGATAAATCAAACTACATTCCTTAACAGCTGAAAGTCGGGCTTGTAACTCATAAATCTACTGAAGACATCCTGCAGGTGTTCTAAAGAAGCATCCCAGCACCTGCCCAGGTCATGAGGATTTGCCTACTTAATTAACAAAGTTATTCTGTTTTCCCCTCTTCAATTCCAAATAACTGGGGAATTGGCTTACAGAGATCAAAAGGTCTTGATTGCCAGTGAGGAACCCCCAGGTTAAATCCAGCCATGGAAGCCTTCCACTGATGGCAGGAAAAGAAATGTTTACTGGAAACTGCAACCCCTAGGATTCAAGCTTATGGCTCTTTCCCACTGTGCTTTGAATTTAGCTACATGTTCTGCATTTAAAAAGTTGTAAAAAAATTGTAACTAAGATCTAAGGGGGTTAAAGCAAAACTTTACAAATGCTTTGTTTCCAAACATAAATGCAGAGGCACCTTCATGGGCTTTGTTCTCTTTTCACTTAATTTTTTTTTTATTCTGCCTTCAGAGAAAAAAAGAATTAGCAGGAGAAGGCTTTCTCCCTGCCTCAGGCTGCTTGGGGAATGGACCTTGTTTTCAAGACAGCCCCATGCAGTTCACCAGCAGCAACTTCAATGCTCCTAAAGTTTCAGTGGCACTGCATGAGTCTGGCAACTTGGGATAGAAGTAAAAAAAACTCCCTGTGAAATACGGTTTGGAGCAATGTCCTTTTTTCACTCTCAGCACAGTGAAAGAAGAGCTTATGTTTTGTATAGGATTTTCCTCTCTTGAATTATTTTTATTTTTATTTTTATTTTTATTTTTATTTTTACTCTGGATAGATTTCTAAAGTGAATTAACAATTCTTCCAATGTGGCTCTTGGGGCAAGGCACACTTGTTCTTTAGAGGATTTGGGAGGAGATGTGTCGCTCCTATGAAGAATTGACAAGTTTTGGAGAACAGCCAGAAGAGCACAGAAATTCACACTCAAGCACATCTTCATAACAAGCAGAAAGCAACAGCTTCTGCACAGAGATTCTCTTCCTCAAAAACAAGGGTGAAGGAAGAAAAAATTCTCTGAATTCCCATCGTGAAACACTGAAAGATTACCCCAGTCTGGGCTGAACTTATTCTCCCTGAAATCCATCTGCACCTGGAGAGTTGGAGCTGTGAGTGATACGTTATCTTTGGGTCAGCTGTGGATGGAGTTGAATTTGCAAGGAGATATCTTAAGTCGCAAGTGGGTGATTTCAGGCAGCCAAACAGGCTCCCCTCCAGCCATCACTGCACTTAATTGGTCTGGAGATTAGATACTTACCAGTAAACCTGATAATAAATTAACTGTGGACACAAAAAGGGCCTTTTAAATTTTTTTTAAAGAAACATCACAGAATAAGGTTTAAATGAACTTAAAACTCAACCACTCAGAGCAAGTTGTATGTAGCACATGGATTTGGTGACAGCAGCTGCTGTAATTCTGCCTGTCCCCAGGTTGACAACTGCTACAGTTAACGTGCCATGTGTTTCACCTCAGTAATCTGAATTTATGTGATTTGCTAAAGGTAGCTTCCAGGCTCGTTTTAGTATTAACATAAAGATGGATAGAAATCTCCAAAGTGTTGCTCATCCTGTTTTATAAACCTCTCCCAGAGAAGCTGCCTCCTCTCCCTTAGCTACTGAGGAAGCTGAGGAAACTGGGGGAGGTGAAACAGTAAATTTTTACGTTGGTAAAGCAAGGGGAGATGAATCTCATGTTCAAACAGCATCATGTTTGGTTCTGAGTCTACTCTATGTTCATGTGTCTCATGGTTCTACAAGGGCAAACACACACTTGTCATAGGTCATACAACATGCTGACGTGGTATTTCTTGATTTAAAGCATCCTCTTACTTTGGCCTCCTGAAAAATAACATTTTACCTTGTGTTCTTCATACTCTTGAGTGTTTCTAAAGCTCTGAGTTCTAACCCCTCTGCTTTCCCCCCCTTCATCCTGCAATACATACTTATAGATCATTGGAAGAGTTTCCTCCACCTTGTAAAACAAATGAAGGCAGATACCTTCTCCAGTAGTTCAATAAAAATTTGCAGAAAACATGAATTCCAGTGGAGCTGCCCTAGATTTCCATGATTAAATATCTGTGTCCACAAATATTGGTATTCTTTTCCCTCAATCCATATTCAGAGCAACACCAAAGCATAAGGAAGGAGAAGGAGACCTGGATGGAAAGCAGACCCCCCTTGCAAAAAGCCTTCATTCAATTTTGGCATCTAAGTAAAATCTAGGTTGCTTGAAGAGCTCAGTGTCCCACAGAGAACACTGAGGTTCTCATAACGACATATTTGTAAAGATTCAGGACATAAAGCATCCTCAATGCCCCAGGTTCTTGCAGAGGTGTCTAAATAGGAGCTGAGCTCTTTTGAAAACACTGCCTGCATTCCATAAAGGAAAGCCTTCAGAGCAGTTTAATAGCAGAAATTTATTAAGACCTGTTATGCCTTTGTAAAATAGGGTCATATTTTTACTCTTCTAATTTTACATATAGATAAAATGAGATACAGAGAGGTGAAGCTGATGTGCTCAGGATCATAAAAGAACTGTAAATTAATGCTGAGTTTCGGTGGGAAAGGGCAGACATCACAACTCCCATTACCTTCTTTAAATACTGGACCCCTAAAGTCTTGAAAAAATTCTACAAAGGGATTAGAAATCAGATTTTATTCAATTTCCCCTCTGTGAATCATCTCCCAGGCTGCATGACCTGAGAGCTTCATTCAGGTTTTGGAAGAGACAGAATGAAATATTTATTAATAAATAGAAAGAGTTTGGAATATTTAGCAGGATGAAAGTTTAAAGATTATAAAGCTCTGAGGCTCTTTAATAAATATTAAATATACATTTTTCACCTCATTTTTGGCCAGACATGAAGTGTGGTATAGAACTGCAGGGACAAAGAATTCCAAAGCCAAGAGACCTCTCTCTTTGTTATGGGCTCGTTCTAATAAAAAAATACTTGTATTCCCTCCAGTTAATGTAAATGTGCTGTTCCTCTGATTAGCATGAAGAGCACCAAATGGCAATAGAAATCAAGGAACCTAATTATTTCCAGCAGTCACTTCAAAGATGCACCACTGCAATGAAAGACAAGTCTCTTACCTCTCGGGCCCTATTATGTTCTAAGCTTTGCCTAGCCCTACTGACATGCCACCTCTGCTTCGGACAGATTTGATGAATCATGAAAACAGCATCATTTACAGTTCAAGGTACCAAAGCAATTTTCCATTGGCATCACTGTGCCCTTGCTGCTGCAAGAGGAAAGAAAAGAAAAACTCCAGTGGCTTTTCAGAAGGCAAGTGATTTCTGCACTGCGAAAAGAAAAAAACAAAACAACAACACAGCAAATATTATCTGAGAACAAGTCTCCCAGGGTGGGCACTGGTGTGCACTGGGTGCCCCATGTACAGGGTTTTTCAACAGCAGGGATGCACAGGAAGGCAGGAAAATACAGATGGGAGAATGTTTAGTGGGGTTTAGTGGCAGGGACATCTCAGCATTCAGAGGGGTGAGCTCAAGCCTTGCTCTGAAGTTCTAGTGGAGGTTGTCCTCAGACAACTCACTGGTGACTGGGTACCAGCTCGGCTGGGCTGAGAGCTGCTCAGCATCCCCTACTGGCACTACTGGCTGGGATCCAGCCTTGGCCATGCTGGCTCAACACACACCTTTTAATCATTGCTTTTATAATCACACCCCAAGCTCTGGTCCCATCTTAGCCTCAAGTTTATGCCATTTGGTTGCAGGCTGCTATGCCAGATCAGGGATTGGAGCAACCCTCGCAACAAGAAGAACGTTGGAGGGTTGGAGCATGTCCAGGGAAGGACAACAAAGCTGAGGAGGGGTCTGGAACAAAAATCCTATGAAAAACTGGACCATAAATCCTGTGAAGAACAGCTGAAGGTACTGGGGTTGTTTAGTCTGGAGTAGAGACATCTCATGGGAGACCTTATTGCTCTCTTCCTCTCCCTGACAGGATGTTGTAGTGAGGAGGACCTTGGTTTCTTCTCCCAGAAACAAGTGACAGGTCAAGAGGAAACAGCCTTAAGTTGCGCCAGGGGAGATTCAGGTTAGGTATTAGGAAGAATTTCTTCCCTGGAAGTGTAGTTAAACAATGGAAGGGGCTGCTCAGGGAGGCATGGAGTCCCCATCCCTGGGAGTGTCCAAAGAACGACTGGACATGGCACTCAGTGCTCTGGGTTTAGTGGCTGTTGGGGTACTCAGTCAAAGGTTGGACTTTTGGAACTTGGAGATCTTTCTCAACCTTAATGATCCTGTGATTCTGTGTCTGTTCATTGTTTCTGCTGTCACAGGAGGGGTGAAGGTCTCCATGAACCACACAGGAGGTTCCTGTGGCCTCTTCCATCCCATCTTCTTTTTCCTGTCTCCATAACATAGGAGCAGGGACAGCCTATTAAACCCACACTAACTCTGATTGTTATTTCAGTCTTTCTGTAGCACACAGTTGTTCTCATTACTTAGCCTAAGGAGGCTGCCATTTTATGTGGAATTAATTTCCTTCCTGGAATTCTGTGAGCAGAGCTGAATATGTATTTCCCACCAAAATGTCATGAAGGTTTTTTTCCCTTTATCATAACCCAGGACATTTCATGATTTCTTGAGAAATGCTGCAAAAACTTTATTGAATTTCTTTTTTTTTTTCCCTCTGGTAAAATCTTCACAAGATGATGGTTTAGTATTGACAGGTGTGAAATTAAGGGAGTTTCACAGTTTTATAGAAGTGATCTGCATCAATGAGAATGCTAAATCTCAGGATTTTTTAAGTATCATTTTAACAAGAGTTGATATTTTCTAGTAAAAATACGTAACATTTCACAGCAGTTTAATGTAGTACATCTTTAACAAAATTTCTGTGAGGTACCTCCTGGCTTGGCACCCTTCTTTGACTGCTGAACATCAGCTTTCTCAGCAAGCCACTGAATTCAAAGCCAGAATGAGTCCAGACAGAAACTGATGGGAGTTCAGAGACCTCTCCTCTCTGCCTCCAGGTTCCCATATCCCTTGGAAGGTGCTCCTGGATGAGGTGAGGTGAAAATTTCCTAATTTTAGAAAGTGCAAGAAGTTTTTTATGAAAAATCCAATTCTCAACAAAAGACCTGGGTTCTGCTCCTGATCCTGTCACACACTGTGCTGTAACTTCAAATGAAACCATTAATCTTCCTGTGTTCCTATTGCTCCAATAAAATGACACAGTCAAGCTTCCTTTCTCTTCTTTCTTTGTCTTTATGATTTATTTGTTTTACTTCTCTGCCATGTTTTCACTGTGCATTGAAGCTGGAGGCTATGAATACTTTTCATAACAGCAATATATTCAGTCTCAGATGTGAAGATGACATTAACAGATCCTGAACGAGCATGGGGACAGTTCTGGTGCTGGCTTTGGCTGGGGTAGAGTTAATTTTTTTTCCACAGAAGCTGGTACAGAGCTGTGTTTTGGATTTGTGCTGGAAGCATGGTTGATAACACAGGAGTGTTTTAGCTGAGCAGTGCTGACAGTGCCAAGGTGTTTTCTGCTCCTCCCTGCACCAGGGCACAAACTGGGATACAAACTGGGGTACACAGCTGGGACAGCTGACCCCACCTGATCCCACTGTTCTGGGTGAAAACCCTGCTGTACTGAGGATGGCTGAGCCTTCCTGATGGGAAGTGGGGAGTGAATTCCTCGTTTTGCTTTGCTTGTCCACATGGCTTTTGTTCTCCCTTCTGTTAAATTCTCTGTATCTCAACCACAAGTGTTCTCCCTTTTCCCCTCCCAGCCATCTCCCCCATCCCATCACAGGGCTCTGGGTGAGCAGGGCTGAGCTTCTGGCTGGGGTCGAAACACAACATCCAGTTAGGAGCCGATTGACTTAAATTATCTGCAATCAGGTAACTCATTTTCTCATTTAAGTAATTTGCTTTCGTTATATTAATAAAGTCAATGAAAATACATCTAAAGAGACATACATGCAGGAGCTGGATTCAAATCCCAGAATCACTTACAAACTTTTGTATGACACTTTTGTACGACACTTTTGTACAGGACCCGGCCCAAATGGGTTGATTTCTTGATTAGAGCTGCTTAAAGTCTTTCTCTTACTTTCGAATTTTAATCCTCATCTCTCCAGACAGCTGATTTTTCTCCTATTAATTGCCTTTAAATCCAATCTAATTCCAGAATACATCAAACCCTGGGGTAGGTTTTCCTGAAACTTAGTTGAATACATTTTCTTATGTTGGCAATTTCCTCCCCTTTTCGCCATTCTTCTTTGCTTAAAAATAAACAGTATCTTTTCTGTAATTCCAGACAGAACACAGGGCTCTTGCCCTGTTACACTGAAGCTGAATTCTAAGTATACAATTATACAGGGAGGATCTTTCGATCAACCAGCTTGAGGACTTCTGAACATTAAACTCAAATCAGATAACGGCTTTCATCCTGTGCACTGCATTACACAGGGTGCAACTAAGTGGAAGGCTCAAGGGAAAAAATACACCTTCCATGAGTATAAAGATGTCAAGGCAACAAAAAAAGCAGATGCAAAATCCTCCCCAAATACAAGAGGAATGGAGAAGATGAAACAGAGAAATGGCACTGCTTGTTACCAACAGCTTGTTGGAATCTCAGGGGAATCTCTGGTCTGGCAGAGTATACACCTGTCTTTTCATGTGCTGCTGAGGGCTAAAAAGAAAAAAAAAATGAACAAATATCCTGGGTGAATGTTGAGTCCCAGATCAAACCACTAATAGAGTATTCTGTATAAAACAAGCGAGGCAACTATTCCACTCAGCTCTTCTCTGCTAGGGCCTTAATTGGAAGAAAGTGTTCAGTTTGGGTTCAGTGCTTTATTATTCATATATAATATATATGAATAATATATATTAACATATATATTAAAAACATAAAAGAAGATAAAAATGGGGTGGGGGAACAGAGAAGCAGTTCATAGGAACTCGTATGTAAAAAGGTTTAGGAGACTAATGTTGATGAGGAGAGCCTAAGGACACTTGAAATAAAACAGTGAGTAGAAATAATTATTATACACATACTGAGGTCTGAAATGCAGAGGCAAGGCAGAGCACTTGTTCTCCTGGGAATGACATTTAGCCCAGGGAAAAGCAAGCAGCACACATCATGTGCATCAGATAAAGATGTCTGAAGTCTTCTTCTGATGATGTAAGACACGCGTAGCCTTTTTGCTGGCCATTTTTATTGACAGCATAGAGAAAACCCTATCACTTTGTGTCAAGATGGGACATTTTCACTCAGGTTTTGCCACAGTTGCCTTTAGACTTAAGGGCTTTGAGCCACATTGAGCATCTGCTGAAACCTGTGCCAGGCAGAAATCATCAATGGCCTTTTCAAAAGTGCTTCAAAATGCATTCTTCAAGTGCTACCTGCTCATCCTCCCCACAAGGACCATGTAGGTTGTGAAGTTTCATCTGGTTCTCTGGAGATAGCATAAATCCATTCAGGCAAAGAAATGCATCCTCTATGTCAGTTCAGGAAAGATTTGTGGCAATTTCATAAGGGTCTGAATAAACCAAAGCTGTCTGTAGCCTCAGATTGCACAAATCTGGGTGAGATATGTCCCCCTCGCTCCTAACAAACATTTAGGAGAAACATTTCGATTTCACAGCAGTCTCTGAATAACAGGTTTTCCTGAAGGCAGATAAGGCACTGAGTGTTTCTGCAGCGCAGGGAAAGCAGGTCTCAGTAATCTCAAGAGCTTGCCCAAAACTCTTCCCAAAGCCAACTCTTTATCTTAAATTCCCATTGTTCTCAACTTTTGCCTCTATCTCTGCAATTCCCAACAATATCTTGTTCATCGATGGCATTGATCTCTCAAGCTATCCCATGGAGATTCATTCTTTTGGGGGTTTAACCCTCACTGAGAAGTGAAAAAGTCTTGGAAAAATCTCACAAGTGAGTGAGAAAAACCTCATATGCTTCTGGAAAAATTTTTTTTCAACATGTAAATTTATGAGCCACAGAAGTCCCTGGAGCCTTCTGCCTGTGGTGAAAGTCCACGGTGCAGATCTCTCCAACTTACCAGGCACCTGAGCACGTGCCAGGGTGGCTGAAAATCATCTCATCCCAAGATTGTCTCATCCCATCCCTAAAGGGTCAGATGAAGTGTGTTTGTGATGGGATATTCCTCCCAGCTGCTACCAAAGGGAGCCAGGACAACCAGGTAGGATAGAGATGCCCACACTGAGATTCAGGAGGAAAGCCAGGGCAGGTAAAGTCCTGGTTTCTGCTATTTCACCTAAATCAAGTTTTTCCCCTCTCTTCTCCTCATCCCTCTCTTCTCTTCTCTTTTGCCTTTTGCGTTGAGTTTTCTCACACAGAAACAGTCACTCTAAAGATGAACTTTCCTCCTGGGTGCCAATTGCAATCCATAATGCCAGTAATTTGGGTATTGCAGACACAAGTTCAGTCACCCTTATTTCTCCGTCACTGGAATTTCACAGTTCAAAACCTGAGAAACAGAATATACCAGGGTCTGTCCTCACATTGTGAGTGGAAATTACCAGCAGCAGAGATGTTTCATTGTAACAATAACATTTCATGTAACATCTCCCATTTCACACTACTTTTACAATATAAGGTGACCTCTCCAAGAAAGATGAAAATACCTGTAACTACATCTGTGAAAACCCCAAAAACCTAGAGGAGGGTGGAAAATCATTTGCCACATATTGTGTGGAATATCTTCGGGAGCACAACACCAGTTCCCTAAGGAATGGTGAATGGAGGGACTTAGAAGTTATTTCCTTTGTTTTCAGTACAGTGCCTGATAGTTGTGGCACTGCATGGGATCTGAATTTTCCCCAATCTATGTTATCACTGATGTAAAAGTCCCCTTTCCAACATATAAGTCTCTCATTTGTGGCAGGAGCATCACCTCTCACCCCCATCTTGACCCCAGGCCTGGCCCCAACCCCATTTTGTGTGTTGCCATTTTGTTGAGGAAAAAGAGAGACAGAGGAAAAGGAGGTGATTCCCCTAAAGAATGGCAAAATGGAACCCCAAATCCAGGTTTTCCAGTCCACCACACTGCTTTCCATCACACTTCTAAATGGTTAAATCTGTTTCTGCCTTGTCCTCAAACTCAAGCTTTCCTGCTGTTCTTTGTGGATGGCCCTCCCAATCAATTATGTCAGAACAATCACCAGCATGGTGTAATAATGTATAATTTTTCATCTAAATTAAAATGTACTTAGGAGACCTTATTTTCCCACACATTTCATTGCATTCATCAGAAATACAGCAGGAAAAAAAATCCCTCTAAGCGAACACTGTGAGTTGTTTACAAATGCTTTGAGCACAAGAAGACATGGATTTTTGTTCCATAGACCCTCTTCTTCCCACCACACAGGAGATTTTCCAGGCGAATTCCAGAGAAGGAGATAGTGGGGTAGCAGGGCCAGCTCTGATTTTTAAAGAAAACAGTCTGTGTAAGGAGATGGTGCTCCATTTAGAAATCTTGTTGTGTGCTGTAAAGCAGTAATTGCCATCTACCCAGAGACATTCCGATCACATGTCTCTCTTAGTGAATGAAACTGCAAATTAATTACTGTCTTGTGTATACATCAAAGACCAGTGCTGTGCACAGAAAAGAGCCAGGGTGGAAATCAGGCCGTATTTACTTCAGGCAAGCTGTTAAAATATAGGTGAAAATCGTAATAGGCTCAAAAGTAGTTTAGACAAAGCAGGGCAATTCTGCAGCCTCACCTTAACTGACTCCGGTATTTTCTTATCAAACTCATTATAATGCTGTTTTTATATGGAAAGACACAGGTGTGTGTGTGTGTGTATTAATAGAAGTCGGGTTTTGAATTAATGAATAACACAGCATTCCCAGAGTCAGAACCATAATCAAAAGCCTCTTCCAGAGTAGCTCATAGCTTTTAAATATATTCTCCCATCAGAACTGTAGGTTACCTATTAATCCCACCACCCAACCAAAAATGTGTATTGTTGCAGTCCGTGTTCTTGCTTGAGCAAACAATGCCTTTCTGCCTTCCTAAACCCTCCTATCCCACAGTCTGCTGCCTCTTCCCCAAAACTCCCCTGCTTTCCCCTGCCTGAGCCTCTGTTTTTGCACATCTTACATAAAAACGTGGACTACCCAGGTTGTTGCTCCTTAGGAAATCTGTTTGCAAGCTTGATAGTTTTAGGGAGACACAAGTTATCTCAAGTGCAAGTGATAGTCCTAAAATACTGCGCTGTAACCCTACAAAGAAGGTTGCCATATATAATGGTTTTCTTGGAGATGATGTATTTTCTGTTAAAAAAAGATTTTGGCCAAGGGATTTTTGAGGACTTCATATATTTTTCCAAATACTGGCGAGCCGAAGAGCCCAGACACCTACAGTCAAGCTTTTGCTCCCTCAGGAACCCCACTCACAGCCAGCATGAAGTTATTGTTGTCATTTTTCTGACCAGCTTCTCACTGTAAATCACTCAACAGTGCCAGTGTGGGCTTACAGCAAGACAATATCACTGTAAATGCTTTGTCCAAAAGATACAGGGGGGAAAATTGCATTACAGTTAGAGAAATCAATTAGGTGGTGAATGGGCGTGTAGCAATTTCAATTCCCTCTCACACAACTCCATAATGCAGGGAATGCTTTGATTCTAAAACCAGTGAAGTGGCTGCATATTTCAACCCTCAGTTGTGTAGGAAAATGCCAAATAAGATATTAACTTTTATTTTTTCACTCATACAGGAAAAGAAAACAGCTTTTGCTTTCACCCTTGAAAATGAATAGGAAAAGAATGGAAGGAAATTTGAGAATCTCCAACTCCCCCTGCTGAGTTAGTAAGACTAACTGTACAATCACACTACTCAGTGGTGTAAGGAGGCAGTTGTGGGGCTTAGAAACTCTAATTTTTTCTTACGATATCTTCCAGTATCCTCACTGGACATGGATTTCTTTTAAAATGCATCCAATATGGATGGTACTTTTCACAAAAAATAGACAAAAAAAAAATCCCAAAGAAATAAGCTGTAGGAGGGAAGAAAGAAGAAGGCAGAGTGTAAACGCAGCTTGCTTAAGGTCACATTGCGAGGGCAGGAGTGGAAACCATTTCTTCTGAGTCATGCTCTCCTCACTGGGCAATGCTGCCATGCAACAAAACCTGGATAGAGCAGAAGAGCAGGGGAAAATCAGAATTGCTTTGCCCATTGACATCTTCATGTCCCTATTTTCAAGGCTTTACTGGAATTAAACTAATGTATTTTTAAAAAAGAAAGAAAACAGAAGGGAAAAGCCCATGGTGTATTTGAGAGGAGACATGAACCATTCTGTCTTTGTCTGTTGCACTTGAAATATTTATTTGTACATATTGACAATGAGCATTTACAGCCGTCTGCTGAGAAATATTACCCCAAGCTGCTTAAAACACTGTGCTAATCGACATTGAGGTAGATTAGCAGAGATTTCCTCTAGAAGCCTTGGAATTCTTCTCCAGCAGTGCTTTGCTGATCTCTTTCCCACAGAGAATAAAAATTTTCTTTATTTTTCTTTTTTATTTTCTACTGCTTCAGGAGAAAGGAATAGGGAAAATGAATATTTTCAAGCTGATGACTGTCATTTTTCCCACCCTTTCCAAAGCAGTGTGCAGTCCTGGGTGGTGATGAGACTCAGTTACTTGGGATGGATGAACTTCGTCCTGGCTGCACTGGAATGGAGAAGTCTGGGCAGAGCAAAGGGATGGTGGGGGTTTTCTGTCAAGGCCGATGCAGGGATCCTTTCCACCGGTTGATTACTCTGCTTGAGCTGAAGCCTTCCTCCACTAAAACCTCCTTAGATGAGAACCCAAAACTGGCTGGATATCACAGCTGAACCCCTCTATCCCTTGACGAGCATCACTCCCCACAGACATGGGCCATAATATCCTCCTTTATCCTCCGTTTTTTGCTCCCAAATCCATGTTACCACACAAGAACAGAACCCAGGCCTTGCGGGGAAGCAGCCTCCAAAAGAATTAATAGGTTTTATTTCCACCCTTGAATAACAGCTGGGATTCTGAGCCATTTCAGCCACATGTGACAACTGCTCTGAGTGGTGTTAACAGCTGTGGGGGCACAGGAGAACATTTCAGAGTGGAGGGAGAAGGGAAGGAAATCCCTTTACACTGCCAGCATGGACCAGGCAACGGCCTTTGCTTATGCAGATCATAATCATAGTCATTACCTTTTATGATGAAGTGCTTTGGCATTATGGGGCACAGGTACTTTTTTGAAGTGGTTACTAACACATTAAATAAGGAATGAAGAGCCAGGCGGCATTTGATAAATGGCTGTTTGGGGGAGCGCTTAGACCATAAAATCTGCCTGTGATAACAAGAATCTAAGTCCTGGAAGATAGACTCTTCCCTGACTTTGAAGCAGTGCTAAGGATGATTGGAGAGACAAGGCTATCGTCCTTTCAATGTCATTCCAACCAGTGTCCTCCTGAGGAAATATCCATTTGGACCATGAAGCAGGTGAAAACCTCCGCCCATGGGTGACTGCAGGACATGACTTCAGGCAAATATACTGTTACAGATCTCATGCAAAACAAACCTGCTCAGTGCAGGATAAGGTCTGAGCATGTCTGTGTGAAGATGTGGGAGTGAGCACGTCAGTAATTCCAGGTATCCATGTTTTTCTGCTTCTCGCTCCATCTCCATGATGGGACAAGGCACTGAAACTGAGCACAAGGCATTAGAAGTGGGATCCACTGAGCTGAGCTGACGGGAGGAATTTATCTTATTCCATACCCTTTCATTGCTGGTAAGTGCTCACATCTCCTCAGATAGAAGGGCTGATGAAATCAGAGCAGCTTCTGTTGTTTCTGGCTCCAAGGTTAATTTTATCAAAAGCAAAACTCCTTTTTTTTTTTTGAAAGTAAAGCTCTTTTTATTACAGGGATATCAATAGAAGCATTTGTCTGACCTCTCTACTGCCTCTCCCCTCTCCACCCTCACTGGCTCCAAATTAGGGATGGGAGAAGAGAGCTGATAAAATATGGCTAAGATAAAAATCTTAATATTGCAGAACCTGTGACACAGAAAGTAAGAAGAACCACAAAAGCCCGGTTTTGACCTTCAAAGATGGCTCAGAATCAAAACCACAGGGCTTTATCTATCCATCCCAGCCTCTGGAGCAGATGAAGCAAACCCATGTCCTAAGGAGTTTTAGTTTTTGCAGGCAAATACAGCTCTAATATCTTTCCTAGGGAATAGGATACTGGAACAACACAAATAGTGATTCCTGATGGATTTTAGCAGCTCCACCTCTGTCTGGGAAAAATTTAACCTGGGATGTACCGACAAGAAAGAAGTCACCACACTGATCTCTACCTCTTCTTCAGAGCTTTTTCTTTCATTTCCTTGTTCTCCTTCCATCATGATCTATAGGTATAAGCAAAGGCAAGAGAAGACAAGAAAAAGCTGACTAGTTTTCCTGGTTCCATACATGTTCCTAGCAAAGCTGACCTTTAAAGCAGGTTTAATAACCTGTGGCTGTGAGCACAAGAGTCCTGCCCAGAGAGGAGTGACAGGATGTCGTATAACTGAGGCACTGAAAGGGCTCTAAGGATATGTGGGTTCAATGGCATCAATTTCCTCTGTGATTTTAGAGAAATCATTTTGGGCCTGATATTCACTAACACTGAAGCATTTTAACGTCATGAGAGAAATGAAAAGAGAGTGTAAATGGAATATATATCTACTTCATGGCCCGTTTATGCTGCCAGAGTAGTGGAAAGCAAATTTAGTGCAAATGAGAATCACACATTTTATCTTTCTGTTCCTCAGTTCTGCATCTGTAATACAGAAGTTAATAAAACTGTCTGACTCCCTCTTGCTCTCACTCCTTTTTTTTTTTTCTGGCTATGTGTCAGCCCTGTTTGTTTGGCCTTTAAACTTTTCAGTGCAAGAGCTACCCCTCACAACACCTTTGTACAACCACGTGCACAAAATCATCTTGGGCTGAGCTCTGGATGCAGTGAGAGCCTACTCATAACAAAGTCCTCTCAACCAGCACAGGGATTCCATTTAAACTTAGGAGACCACCTACATGACAGAAACTTAGTCATAAGTCTTCATTCATTCTTTCTTTTTTTCCCTTTTCTAGGGTTTTTTTGACTGTTCCAGGATCTAAGGGAGACATCTGAAGCTGAAGAAAGGAAGCAACTGGCTCATAGGTTGACACCCTGCCAGCAATCATTACAAACCCTGAAACTGGTATTTTCACCCTCATTTGGATGATCAGGTGTAGATATAAATTTTAATTGTTTACATAATTAGGTCAGTAATTTGCTGCCCGTCAGAAAACATTTGACAATATTTTGGTGCAATCTGTTTCCTAATTGAACTTAATCTCTAAAAGATGTTACAAAAATATCCACTAAATAATAATGATAAACACAGAACAATTCCCCTCCCCCTCCCCCCCAATTACTGCTATTTTCAATCATTTCCTAGGAAAAAAGAGGCTGGGGTTCAGATGTGCCAAGGTCTTGTTGGTAGATGAGCACTGAAACAATAATAAAATGTTTAGAAGGACTGATGAAGCTCAGATGGTGGATAGGCAAGGCCTGACTGCATGCATAGAGGTGGAAATAATTAAAAAAACCAAACCAGAATGTGCCCCAAGACCTCTGTAAGTGATGGCCAGAGCTTGTGATATTCCCCTGACTTTCAGACACACTACGATGTCATAAAGCTCCAAACTCCTTTGCGTTAGAACGGCAGAGGTGAGAGAATGCAACAACTGGCACAGGCCTGAAAAGACAACATAAAATAATAAGAAAATGTTTGGCCGTAAGACCTGCATCTGCAGAATTTTCTTCTATGCAGCAGAACCAGTAACTTTCCAAAGGCAAATCATGGTTTTAGAGGTTTGTATCACTGTCCAGCAGCATTTTGGGCATTCAGATACTTAACTCAAAAATGCAGAAAATTATTTGGTCCATGAAAATCAGCTGGAATAGTCAAGTTGCAAACAGTATCAGGAAACTTGTCCTCACCTCTCCCTTGAGTACAGAGCAGAATCATGTAAACTGGCTCTCATTCTGTTTTGGCAAAGGAGTGTCCTGGTTTCTTTCAAATAAACATTTTCCAGGATCCCTTCATGTTTTAATCATATTGTCAGCTTCTGTAGCCGAGCACTGGGTTGCAAAACAATCAGAACATGTTCACTTTTTAAAATAATCAGTTTATGGAGCTTTAGAAAAGATGCAGCTCAGATCTGATGCAAGTCTGGCTTAAAGATTTTGGTTAGTAGTTACTGTCTCCTTCACCTTGTAGGAACAGAACATTCTTGCTGATTGAGTTGTCAAAATCAAGGTTCATCTGATGGCTCCCAACAGACCTCTATAAAATTGGTGTACTCAAATCAATTGGCTTTGCTGGAATTGAAAGCACTGGCTGTCAACCACATATGGTGCCCGTTTGCTCATGTGGATGGACTCCAGACATTGCACCAGAGCTGTTAAAGCCAGAGCTCCTTCTCATAGGTGGCACAAGATTTCCATGGGAAAGTCTTGCTGTCTTTTCTTTGACCATTTTTATGACAGGCAGGTGGAGGAGAGGAGAGATGCAGTTTTATGCTAGTTTGAAAACAAACCAGTGAGAGACTCCAATGTCAGAAAAACACAATTTAATAAGAAAAATAAAATAAAATAAAAATAAAAGTAACAGTACAAGAAAACCACTGACAGAGTCAGAATACAACCTGTCAGCCAGGGTGTTGTTAGGAGTCCAAATGGTGGCTGCAGTCCTCCTGGAGTGATAGTTCTGTTGAAGCGGTGATCCTGCAGAGAAGAGTCTGGTCTTCACCTGAAGGTCCAGTGATATAGCTTCTTGTCCTCTGGGAGTCCAGCGGAAAAGGCTGTGCTGTCCCAAACCTCTGATTATATACAGGTGGGAATGCTCAGTTCCTCCTCCTGGGCGGAGCATCCCACAATGGGATGGTGAATCATGAGGCAAGGCACTGATGGGCCCATTAACAGGAGGTAGTTCGAAGTGAGTTATCTGTGAGTCAGGTGCAGGGTCCTTGACTGTCCATTAAAGAAAGATAGCTCCTGGAGGTAGTTGTCACGGATGAGTCAAGGTGAACACTCCCCCACCTGCTTTAACAGTTTGTGAAGATGATCATAGAATACATGCTTTTGGTTACATTGTAACCTCGGACAAGTTTTTTTGATGAAATTTGAAGGAAAGCCTAAAAATACTCTCTGTGTGTGTATGTGTGCGTGCATGTAAGGACAGGTATGTGGAATTTCTGTTCATATATTCTAAATGAACTTCAGTTATGATGGAACATAGAAAAGATCAATATTTTTTGTCTCATGTCCCAAAAAAAATCATCATGCTCAAAGAGTCACTAAAATTGAGTAGTTAATGAGTTTGATGGGAAAGGCCTATCACCACCTCTGTAGTCACATTAACTTTCCAATTTATTTTCTTTTAATTTCTCCTTTCAATTGTGCGTGAAGAAATCTGTTCAATTTAGCCTCTCCCTAAGACTTTCAGGGTACATTTTTTGTTATTTAATTTTCAGAAATACCGGAAGATCTTTCTTTGAATTATTTGAAATAAAAAGTATTTTCCTCTTATATTCTGATCAGACATTTCACATTTTGATTTCTTAAAAGTAGATTGGGATGGACTTGCCAAACTGTCTTATTTTGTAGACATAAGTGTGACATAAAAATCAAGTCAAGCTTGAAGAAAGTTGGATGAGTGGTTGAAAAATTAATAACACCTACACCAGGAAATTGTGAGTTGAAAAATCATGGCATTTTCTGCCAGTTTGAATATTTGAATGTATGCTCACAAGCAATTCCATTAATGGAGACTAGCAAAATAATTATTTCAGTTTATAATTTTTCAATTATTAAAACTATATTTTATCAAATATATTTAATTCTCAATAAAATCTATCAAGCAAGCCAAGTTTGATTTCTCCTGACCTTGAATCCTTCCAAACAGTAGATTCTGCCAAAAATACTGTAAGTTTTTAAAATGTCATTTAAGAGGCTTAAGATACTGTAAGTCCTTAGAGCAGTTTAAGAGGCTTACTGTAAACTCTAAAACTGCAGAGCAATTTAAGCAGTGAGAGCACCTCCCAGGTCCACACCCTCGTCTGGAGTAAAGTGGCACAAACCCCCTGATTTTAAAAGAGCTCCAGCACTTCCTCTGCACCGAGAATCTGTCCCTAAATCTTGAGAAGCCTTAAGCCTCTTTGGGCCTTGTGTGCACAAGGTTTCACACACTCCAGCAAGCCCTTGTCAAAACAGTTTGAGCCATTTCTGGTTCAACATCTCCAGTCCAAATACAATGGACATCAACAAGGTTTTACAAGTGTTCAAACTACCTCAGTAGCTTAATGCCCAGAGTGCTGAGCCTGGCACAGCCCAAAGGGTCTCTGAGAAAAAAGAGTCACTAGAGGTTGCAGGGAGGTTTGGGGTATGTGGGGTATGTCTCAAACATGAGACTTGCTATGTTCAATATGCCATGTTTTAGACCTGCAGCCTGACTCTCCCATTAAGGGCACCAAGCAACAGCAGGTTGTCTCAGCTTGGCAGCAGCTTCTCCAAGAAATTCTGGCATCCTCCCATCCCCTCAATACCACTCTCCACGTTGGCGTGCAGACACATCATACTGTGTGTTCTCAGCTCTCATCACACTCTCCTTCGGTGTGCAGCTACTCCTGTACTTTCAGCTCCAGGGAGGTTTTGCTCAGCTCCCCATATGCAGCTCCCAGAGGAGATACTCAGCTCATCCTGCACACAGTTAATGGCATAAGTAGATGTCTGAAAAGCAATAATGGAATTTAGAGTGCCCATCACAAGTTTCCTCCTTGAGCTTTGATCTAACAGCTGCACCTCCATGGAGGCCAAACTTAACTCAGTCTTGTTGAAGTTCAGTCTGAGACTTAGACATGGATTTAGGCTTTGTCACTGCAATTCATCTCAGTTCCAGGATGGGAATTTAGACCCTGGAAAAACACTGATTCAGTTCCCTGAGTCTTACCTGGATGTGAAATGCACTAATGAAGACAGGCCTAGCACCTAAAAAGGCCTCAGTCCACGTGGAGCTCCCAGGCTTTCCAGCCCTTGAGTCAAACTGCCTTTATTGCAGGAAGTGGATTGTGAGAGGACAACTAGCCAGGGTTAAGTCATCCCTGTATGCCAGAGCTGAGTGAAGGAAACCTTTACTGCTCTTCTGGAGAAAACCATAATTGGACCCAGCCAAGGGCTCCACTTGGCACATGCCCGGACACCAGATGCCAATTCAATTTCAGCCAAGACCTACAGCTGTTGGAATGACAGATCTTTCCTTAACACTTTATTAAACCCTAATCTCAAACTTATTCATCATTATTAAGCCTTGAAATTGCGCTGAATATTTAAATGAGGTGAAATGGAAAGACAAAGAGGTGTTGGTAGTATGCGATCTGGGGGTTTAGAGGAAGAATTAAGGAGACAGCTTGAATTCCCTTCAGGAGTTGAAGAGTAATCTATCCAGATTCAGGGACTGATAGAGGCAAAAGACTTTCAGAAGTAACTAAAAAGGAGAAAGAAACAAGAGAGAGAGGAAGAAATTACCTGTTAGAATGCAGACTTGTAATACTAGTCTTTCAAAGACTTCTTAGTAAAGTAGCAGGGACGTGGGGAGGAGGGTTTGCAGAACAGAGACTGAAGACACAGAGAGAAAAGATGAATTGAGAAATTAAATGTACCAGGGTGAATATAAGGGCTATTGAAATATGACTTTCCCGAGGTGTGTGTTTGGCCCAGGCTAAATGTGATGATAAGGAATGGTTGGTATCAGCTGGGTCCATGGTAGCAAACCCCTGTCAGCTGCATCACACCACAGGCAAGTGTGAAATGCCTTTAAAAGTCACACTAATTACATCATTCCTGATTTACCTGTAATTTCTAGACTCAGCACCTACACTGAGTACCTTCACCACTAGGATGTGTTGTATCAAAAATATTGGTTGTGCAATCACTGGAACAAGACAGGAGTTTAGTCTCAGCTGCTTTTAACCATGGAACCAGACCTTGAAACTGACTTTCTCCATAGGGGGCAGGTTGTGGCCTCAGCTTCACCAGCCCCTTGTGACTCTCAACATCAATCTAGTGCCAATCCCAGCTCCAGACTGTTTTGCTGATGTAAGGGAGATCACAATCTGCCTCACAAGGAATAGTTATTTTTTCTGCATTTAAAAATAAATATTCAGATTTGGAGCATTTCATGGAGCAGGGTGACCCACACCATCTGTTTCTTCTGACAGCTCTTGGGAAGCCTGCATGTGCTTTTCAAATCACATTGCATAGATAGAATACTTTTTTTCTCATTGTTCCCCCTTTTTTTTTTCAGATGGGACCAAGTCAGAGGAATAATCCCTGCTCCCTTCTCACAGTTCCTGCCTACCCAAAATAATTCACCCAGCTCATTGAAGATTTGTGCATATCCACAATCTGTATCCCAAAATGCTAAAACAATCTATTTAACCTTTACACCAGCTAATGCATACATTAGAACAAGGACCTATATATGAACATAAAAATGTGAGAAATTGAAACTCACTGACGTAAAATCAAAGAGCTTGGCTATAAAAGGTGTCACTTTTATGTGATTATCTTGCCAATATCTCCACATTGAGAAACTAAATCAAAGAGCAATTTTTCCCACATGTATTGGATTTAATGGAGTCCGTTAATGGCAGCGATTCCTTATAGATCTCCATTTAATGGAAGAGTGGTTCCTGTGCCATAACGCTGGGGAAGCTGAGCCCTACGCACACACACAGGGCCGTTTATCTTGTGAGCTTGACCTTATGTGACTGCTGTGTCAGGCTACACTGAGCACTGCCTGTGCTGAGCCAATCCCTCAGGAAGACGGAAAGGCGCTTCAGGGAACCCTCTGCTGCCAGAAACTGGAACAAACCATGGCCAAAACTGCATTCTCCAGCTTCCTCCACTCACTAAAAGAGACACCACATGCTGCTGAGCTCAGGAGTTGTGTTTGTGCAGTCCCGCAGCAGCTGGAGAGTGGGTTCCCAAATTTATGTCACAGGGCCTCAAGCAGGGACACTGTTCTCTCTTTTGTCCAGCAGAATGGCTTCACTTCTCTGTAGAACTAAGATTATCTTGCTGATAAAAAACCCACACAAGTTCTTTAATCCATAGATGTCAAAAAGTGGAGGTGAGTGTCTACTTCCCAATTTTCTAGCTAGGGAAGATGGATTGAGTTGATTTCCTCATGTTTGCACAGCAAACAAATTGCAGGCTTGGGGCAGAACACAAACAGCTGTATCCTGCATTTCTACAATCCTACATATCCTACAATTCTAGGATTACACCATGCCCATGGCTGTCTCCATGTTCCTTCAGCTCTTCTTTCCTACTGTCACAGACATATCCTTGGAGAAAGCAGAAAACACAAAGTGGAAAGTGTAGAGATCCCTCTGCACAGGGGATTTCCATAATCTGGGAAAGCCATGATCAGGGCTGCTCCAACATCTCATCAATGTCCCTTGGACTCCCAGAACTTGGTGTAACTGGGTGTCCCACTGCAGGATGTCACATCCATGCCCTGGATGTTGGAGCAGAGCTTACAGAGGGATGCTGCTTTCACCCCATGACAAAACAAACACAGATTTTTCAGGGTTGCTTTCTCCTGTCCATAGTCTTTACTTCTCTCTGAAGAAAATCGTCAGCCTGAAGCCAGCTGAAATCGATGCAGTGGCAGCCCAGATTAATTTCACATCCACACGCCTTTTTTTTTTTTTAAATTATGTTATTAGGAAGATTTTACTCACTGTTGTTCTAAATCCCCTGGAAATATGAAAATTCCATTTTCCCTGTGTCTATTCATCTTTATTAACCACATGCTGATTTTTTATTCTTTTCTGGGGTTGCTAGAAACTCCAAGCCAATGCAACTCCATTTTGTTGCACTTTGATACCGACCAAACTGAGATTTCTGTGATCTGTATGTGCCAGTGTCAAGGACTATAAGTGTGTTTATCAGCCAGGAGCGGGGTCATTGCTATTACTTTATCAGCATTCCCAGCCAAATTGAGTTGATTGTTTTCTTTGGGGTTTTTAAGCATTTGATTATTTTATTTTAGCTGAAACAAGTAACATCTATTGTCTAGAGTAATGTTGCTTAAAACCATTTGTATCAGGAGGAGTAGGTGGGAAGGGGATAAGAAACAAATCAAAGCTGTGTATTTTCTAATCAAGTAAGACAGTGATTTTTGAGAAAAAAAAGTGAAGTCTGGAAGTGTATATGTAGCAGTTTTAAACTTGAGCATTCCTAAACAACAATTTCATGGCAAATTCAAGATTTTTTGCTCATTCCTTCTCTGCATAACAAATCATAACTTTTGGGTTGCAGTCAAAAAAAATCTCAAGAAGCCTCCACACACAGAAATTGCTCTCTCAGAAGCTGACAAGAAATTCATTTCCCAGAAGCCAATGTTTGAGTAATTATTTTGGATTAAAACACTTCCAACAACAATCTGAAGAACAGAGCAGTTTCAGCCTGGGTTTCTCACCAGATTGTCACACATTTCCTGACCCAGAGCCGCTGACTCAGCAGGATTGCACAGCAGGAAAGTCTTTCTCTCCACAAAGGTTCTCACGAGCAGCAAAAATAGACCAGTTGGGTCTCTGAAAGCTGCAGTGCTTTTGGCAGGTTAATTTTTGATCTTTAACAAATTGATCAGTCATTTTTAATCAAACACTGTGTTCTGGGCCATCTACCATTACCTTCTATTACTGGAGAAAAAGATGTCCATATGCTATTTCTGTAGGGACCCAGAGTTTGGTGTGTGAGGAAAATCCTGGGAGCTGCATTTTGGGTTTGCCCAGAAATAGAATTCTCTTCTGCAGCATTATTTGTCCTCCTTGAGAGATCTTCTATGCTGCTCCAATCCTACAGTTCTCCCTTGGCACTTGGAAGTGCAGGAAATCTCATCATTTCAGTAATGCTAATATGATTCCAAGCCTATATTTCTGCAGCATCCCTCAGATCATCCAGTCACCTCATGGAAAAATCAAGTGCAAAAACTTCATCTGTCCTACTTATCCAGAACAAGCCCACTTCCATCCTCCCACTGCACCCCACATTTCCCTGCAAAACAGAGGAACAGCAGCTATAGCCCAAAGGTGTGACAAAGGAAATGCAAAGTTTTTCTGCATTTAGACTATTAAAATCTGAAAAGAATATATGATTTTTTCCACATCCCTTGAGGCCTTTTCGGTGGAAGTGTGCAGAGGAGGTTCAAGGACTCCTGCCACAGAAGATTTGATCAATGGATGATGTCCCAGGGCAGTGAAGACAAAGAGTAGAGGTTTGCACACAGGCAGTCCAGAGAATTTTGTGGGAGAAGTGGCCCCTCAGCACAGGGAATGGACTTTATCTACATCCTGAAAGGCACCATGTAACTTTATGGTGTCATAAAAAGGGCTATTATACTAATAAGAACTAAAAATTTTTAAAGATTCATGACCTCTGTGGTCATCTTGGCTCAGCTGCAGCCTTGGCAATATTTTCCTCTGTGTATGTGAAGGGAGCTGGCAATGATCATGAAACAGAAAGGGCCAAATCCTCTCTGCTGTAACTCAGCCTGACTCATTTAAGCTCTGCCTGTGAGTACTGAGAGGTGCATCTAGCCGATGGACACCTCTGGTACTCTGCAGACTTGAAGAAATGTAAAACTCTGACATGATTTACTCTACCCTGGGATCTCAGGCTGCTTTGTCCTACTTTTTGTCCTCTGCAGTGCCTTTTGAGCCACCCTTAGGTGTAACGGGGCTTCTGAGCTATCTGCTCTAATCATCTTAAGGAAACAAGTAACTGCACACAGTGGCTGGTTTGGTGGGACTGGGAAACAGGTGCAATTTATCTGAAGTACCAGAGTCCTCATGTGTTCTCCTGTGAGCAAACCAGAGCAAAAGGGATGTAAAGACCATCTACGGTGCTTCCATTCCTGATCCAGCAGCTGCCCTCATCTTTCTTGCACTCAGTTTCTGGGCTGAAAAGAATGCATTAAGCATTAGGTTTTCTGTTCTAGGAGAGAGATTTGCACTGAGGTGGATCTCAGACAGGGACAGGTGAGGCATTTTAAGCAAGAACCATTCTTAGCACACTTTGCTCTAATTCAGCAGGAGGTGTTGGTTTCTCTGTTTCATCATCTTCTTTATGCACATTCTGGTGTTTGCGTAGAATATTCAAATGTACACATGCATACGCACAGACACACACACACTTAAATATAAGTCTACATCCATATACATGAAAGCAACACTGAAGAGCTGTTTGTTCAAAGCACAGACCTGAGAAGATTGAATCTGTTCCAATGCCCAGACAGCAGCTGGACACCCCTGTAACTAACATTAAGGTGTAACTCCCTAAATATGCTAATATGAGAACAGAACCAGGCCCCATGCTTCTCTGAGAAAACCCTCTGGCAGAATATTGGTATGAGTTCCTTGTGCTGGTACAACCTAATCAGTAGCACCTCTTAGCCTGAAGAATCAGGGCTCAAAATAGTCCACTCCAGGGTCTTTTGATTGTAAAATGCTTCAGGAGAGAGGAACTGTGTGCAAAAGCCCAATAAAATGAAGATCTGCACTCACTGCATTTGCATTTTCCAATGAATTTACCTGCATTTTGCACCTGCTACGTACTGTTGCAGCAATTTCCAGAGGAGGCTTTTCCTTCCCTCTGCTGCAATGGAGAGGTGCTGAATGCTGCACCTTGAAGCAGACCTGCCTCCTCTCCCAGGGAAGGGGCTGCTGGAGCTGAGGAGAGAAGGAGAAAACCAGGGTTCCCTGGTTTGAGGGTAAAGAAGAACAAAAGAGGACAAAGCAAATATTAGCCTGGATTTTAGCAGCTAGAAGTTAAATTGGAAAATGAAAGAGGGAAGATTAAATAGGGTGGGTGTTACTGTGCTTGAATTAAGCAGTGCTGAAGCTGCATCCCTCTGTCCCTGTCCTTTCTCTTGTTCTCTCTGTCTGTGGCCTGCACAACCAATTCAGTGTATCTGTATTTTTGGCACAAATCACAGTGCCCTGTGATTCTTGATTACAATTATAATAATGGGTTTCAGAAAGCCTATGAGTAGTTCTGGGAATTCTAATAAGGGTTTGAGACAGACGTGTTGTTCATATGCTTAGCGTTTGTTGCATTTGAAATAAAGTTTAGCAGAATAACTGCTGTAAAAAATGGCAAAATACACAATTAAATGCAAACTAGCAGAAAAACCCCTCTTTTCCCCTTGAGAGACAGCCATGATGATATTGTCACCCCCACCCTATGAGCAGGGAGTAAAGCAGATTGCAGATGGACAGTTCTGTTGTGACAATATTCCACTGCATTTGCCTTGTCTGAATTTCCACTCCTTTAACCTTGTCTTAATTTACCATGAAAAAAATATGCATTTGATCCTTTTTCTTCATGTTCAACTCATCTCTCTTCATAATTATCCTTGCTTGAATCAACCAGCCATGCAAAAGCTCCACTGAGTCATGCAGTTCCCATTACAACCCCAGTAGAATTATGCCCAATGATAGCATCTTTCCAGTGATTTTTTTCCTTTTCCAAGAGTCTTAGTTTCTATTCAGTCACATGACAAGATTTCTACTTTCTTCCTAGTGAAATTATTTTATAGTTTTAATAGCTGTCTGTAAACTGAGGCCAAAATCTGCCATGGTGCTCCTGCCTCAGAGCTGCCTCCAAGTATTTGCTGTATTTTGACCTTGGAAAACTTCTCTGATTGTCAGCATGGAGTGCATGGACACAGGATGGAAATAGGGGCCCTCAGAGATGATGCAAAGAAATAAGTGATTTTGTACAAAGCCTGTGTGAGTTTTCTTTCCTTTGTTCATAGTTATGACAGATAGACTCAAAGCCACAGAAGGGACTGCTGGGGTTTGCAGGATTTTGCGCCTGAGCAAGCAGGAGGAATTGAGATTGTACTCAGGCCCAAAGTGAGATTTCTGCAGAGTAACCTGCCAGGCTGAGATAGGGCTGAGGGTGGAACTGAGGGTGGCACTGAACCCTAGCACTAGGGCTCAGCAGGACCCTGCAGTCATTGGGCACATGCAGCTCCGCTCCCACTGAGATGTTCTGCAAACCTTAGAGACACAGCTTTTCTCTCTTCTGAAGAGGGGCGAGGAGAGGGGGGAAAAATGAAGATAATAGTAAATAAGCCCCATAGGCCTTCCTCCTGGCTGTGTTTTTCAAGGCTGCATCTCAATACCTCACTGGCTGCTGTCAGATCCCACTCGGAGAGCGCCAGGCGCAGCCATCCCGCTCTTTCCCGCCAGCGCAGGCTGCATGTTGATCATGCTCCTCTCCTTTGTTAACACAATTGCCTTCACCTTTACATAAATCAGATTTAGAGAACACACTGCGTCTCAACAGCCTTGGGACACCTCGAGGCCTCTCAGTTCAACGGAGCTCATTATGGAAATCAGCTAAATGCTGAGCAGAGAGATAAGTGCAAACTGTTTACCAGCCCCTCACCAGATACACAGCAGTTGCTAATGGGAGTTCATTTGCAGCCTTCCTCTGTTATCCAACCCTCCTTATCTGCTCCTCCGACTCATCTACATAGAGAGATGTGCTGGTTTGCAGCAGCGATCTTCCTGTGAAGCTCCTCTGGGACAGGCAGAGTGGGGAGAAGAGGAGAGGTAGGGATGGGGTAATGAAGGAAGAACCAAAGTGAGCCAAAATCCAAACACCCAGCTCCAAGCATTCCTGAAGATCGCTGATATTCTCAGCTCCGAGGACACCGCCCATCTTAACTAGAGATCATTGCTCCGAGGAGGAGGAAATGCTCCCATCTCCAGGCCTTGCAGAGGGCATTCATCACTCCTGAGGATTGCAGGCACAGCTGATAAGGGAGTGAAAATTAGGGCTTTCAGGAGGTTTGAGGGGAAGAACAGCAGCTCTAATCTGTGAGGGCACAGGGAGCTGTTACCTAAGGTGGCAGACCATCAGGCTAAATGGAAAAGTGGATGTAAAATGTTCTCAGCTGTGGCCATGGGGAGTTTTCTGGAGACATTTTTCAGCCTGGTTCATCCAGAGCTATGCACAGGCAATCACAAGGAAGAAAGGGGTGAACTTTGCTCTAATTCAGATACCTTGCCCTGAAGATACCTTCTGTGAGTGGAAGGAGGTCCTTGGATCAGCAGCTCCACCAGAAAGCCTGGGTATACCTGTACAACACACACAAATTACAGCCAGATCTGGAACTGGCTTTTCTTTTTTCTCAAGATTTTTCCTTAGGATGGTGAAATTTTACAACCTGGGGAATGGTTTTGACATGTTCCTCAATTCCGTATTTTTCAAGTTTGAGGGTTGTCAGAACATTTTGTTCTGACATTTTCTCTGAAAAATGCCAATTTTCCAGTTTGATAGACTTTCCATTTTTAAATTAATGCAGAATTATTAATGTCATGACTTTAAAATAAACAAAGAACTATGCTTTTAGCTATTTAATTATGGAGGGGAGGGAGCTGTTCAAATACCAGACAAAAACCCTTTTCAGTTTTCCAATGTGAAATACTTCTTCCGATTATAGGTTTGCAAAGGTTTGGAAGATGTCAGCTTCTCGTCTTAATTCAAGAGAGGGAAGCATTTCAAACTCTCCACAATATTTTTGGAGGAGGAAACCCAATTTCAGCTCTAATAAGACTCCTTTTATGGAACAGGGTCCATTCAGAGGTTCACATTAACTGCTGTCAATGGCTGTAATTTTTGTCTGTCCAACATGAAGAAGTCAGAGGGAGTGTGATATTTGTCCCTGACATCCCAGCTGCTGCCGCAGGAGTGCAGGAAAGGTGCCTATTTTCCCAAGAATAACCTCTCTCATTAGAATGCAAACATACTTTCTAAAGTAAGATCATTTTTCTTCCTGTTGTCTCAAATTCCAATACTCTGCCCTTTTCAAATGATTTTCAAGAGAATAGTTCAGTTCTAGGTCTATATAATTTTTTTAGTAGTTTTTTTTAACATCTTGTAGGTTGGACTGCATTTCTTCCTCAGCTCAGAAATCCAAAGCAGAGCTTTTAGCTGCCACTGCTAACTCCAGCATTTTGCAATGGAATGTTATTTAAAATTCAGGACAAATTGTCTCCTCTCTGCCTCAGTAATTTCATGCAAGTGGATAGGGGCAGAGTGGAGAGTGAGATTAGTTTTGAGTTTTGTGTACGTTCTCTACATGAGTGAGCTGGACATCCTTGTGTTTCACTAGCAATTTTGTTTTTTGCATCTCTTTACATTCGGAGATGATTTTCAGTAGCAAGAGCTGCAAGAGTGTTTTATAGACCACACACAGGACAGACACCACAACACCAAAATCCCACCACCTCTGAGATGGAACGCATCAGTTATTGACCAAAATACAGCAGTGCTTTGCAAGGGTGAATATGGGGATTACTGAGCAATCCTGAGTTTAATTTGAGATTAAAAGAGAATTTTAAACTGGTGAAAACAAAATTGCCTGCATTTAAACTTTACAGAGAGGCTGGACCTCTGTTGCTGGTCCACAGAGATGTTTGTTGGGATCCTTGGTGCTCAGCCCATGCTTAGCTCATCCTGACAGCAGGAATGGGAATTCTGGCTGGAAATTAATCCATCAGGAAACTCCACTTGCGTGGAAGCCCTTCACCCACAGCAAACAATTCATATTTTTTAAGGCATGACATGATTAACAGCCCTGGCAGCTGGGCTTTCCCACGTTACATTCCAGGAACAACCTAATTCATTTTTACTGGAAGTTAATTTGTACTTTAAATGTCTTTTTTTACCTTTAATACATCTTAAGTCAGTAGAACTTTTGCTATTTACCAGTACTTAGATATGTTTTCTAGCACAAAGTAAATCTGGGGAGTAACTACTTAGTGGAACTTAAGGTAAGCCCAACCACTGATTAGCTGGAGCTTCTGCTTCCAAGGAAATTTAGTTGCTGAGATTTTAATATTAGGCACTTTGGGGGCAAGAAGGAGGCAGAACAAAGACATACAACTGGATATTTTGACTCCTACATTTCTACTGATCTGCTGAACTCTAAAGAATCCCTAAAAAAACGTACAACTAAATAAACCTCACCTGAATAAGCAGGTGTTGTTACCAGATGCTCTGAAGCCTCCTCTCCCCTACCACCTCAGGATTTGTACCCAAAGCTCATCAAAGCTGCTCTTCCCAGACCAGGAGCTTCTATCAGCATTGACAGTGCTAAAATCTCCAGCACAGATAGGGCTTGGGTCTAAACTTGCCGTCAGGGGTTGAAATAAAAAATAAGGAAACTTCTGGAGGAATCAGCCTCTCAGAATTGTTTTGCACTAGACAGAACGGACAATAGAATTAACTATAGATTTCTTCCAAAACTGATGTTATAATTTCTCCAGGGTTTCGTGGTGACCTTTGGTGCATTTCATGATCTGGTCCTTTAGAAAGCTCTGTATTACATCTCAGTCATTGTACAAATAACATCTTGGGATTATAGCCTGCTGTTAATAAATGTGGTTAATCATCAATAAGAGAGTTTCAGCTATTATACGCTGATGATGTAATTTTATACCTCACCAATCCACAGAAATCGGTTCCATTCCTTTTAGATTTGCTGGATAGATTTGGGGCCTTTCAAGGTTAATGTCACTATATCACCTGCTAATTTAAAAGAATCATTTGAGTACCTGGAGAGAACATGTCCTGTATTTCTAAGTTAGGTTCTAAATACTTCCTTGGCTTTATCTGATCTGCTGGGTTTAGAAGGAAGATTAATACTGTTGTTGCTGCAACAAAGCAAATATCCAGTGACCTTGAGAAATGGTCTATTTTACGCATAAGTTGCATGGGATGCATTAACACCACTAAAGTTGTCAGTCTCAGACAGTTATATCTTCACTCATTAAACTCCATTTCAGTGCCAAGTCAGCTGAAAGAAATACAATTAGGAGTCGATGAATGGTCTTGTTTGTGGGAGAAGGAATGTCTGTGCAGAAGCTCAGCGCCAGGGATTTTATCTGAGTGCAGGGAACAGGCTGGCCATGGGAGCTGGGGATGTCTTCACCTGCCTTCCTCTTCACTCTCACTGTGACTGAGTGTGGACAGAAAAATGTCCCTGAGGGAGGAAGAACTCACAGAGGACACATGAGAAAATCTGGGTTTGTCATCCCCCACTACATGGAAGTTATAGCACAGAGGATTATCCACCATCCCTGCCACAATGTGCAAGCACATCCATAGGGACGAAGGTCACTCACCTCACCACCACTGAGGGTGGGTAAGCCATGAGTTTGTTGGCTTTGCACAGCCCCTTTGTGATCAGCTGAGAGGGATAAATAAGCTGCAAACTCCATGGCCCACCAAAGAGAAGGAATGCCTTGCTCTTGGGAGAGTGGCTGCAGGCAAAAGATAAGCTCAGTCCAACCCTCCCAACAGACTCAGAGTAGTTCCCACAGGGAAGATGTGACTACTGTGCAGCACAAATTTTGCCCTAGGGGAGTGACATCTCTTACGACAGAACTAAAAGTCATTTTTGCCTTATCCTAAATGTGCCCATTAATTTTCTATCAGTGTCAGATAGCTATGAATATAAGGCATAACAGATATAATGAGATAAAATGTATAATAAGACAATTCTCCCTAAATTTTTTTGGGAAGACACGTGTTTATTCGCACCAGCAGCAGCAATGGATTAAAATTTTTGTATTTAAAAAAACCCAACCTTTAAAACAAATAAATTACAGAATGTTGTATCAACTTTCTACAAAGTTGTGCAATTTCTAGAATAACCCAAAACAACTTCTCTGACTTTAATCTGCACATTGGAAGTATCAGACTTCCAGGAAAGCAGCTCATGCCATCCCACCAGGCACTGCAATACGCAAGAGAATAAGAAATCTCTTCTCTTCTAGCTCTTGCTGACTTCCTGGCTTAAAGGCATGAGGATTACTCCTGTAATAATTTGTTTGCAAAGTGTTATGAATCTGATCTATTAAACTTATTTGCAAATTGTTTCAGCAGTTTTATAAACAGAGTATGTAAAGGAGGAATAGGGAGGAGAAAATTGGCAAATAATGCTATTGAAATGGAATAAATTACTTTTGAAATGCTGCTCGACTCATTCCAGCGTGACTGTCACAGGCAGAGCCTGGAATCTCATCCAGGCGGGAAGAGCCTTGGGAGTGGGGTTGCTGCCTGCAGGGCTGCAGGATGCAGAGCAGCCTGCAGAGCTAAAACCCAACTCCGGGCATCTTTTCTAGAGGCAATTCAGGCTCCATTCTTTTGCGTATTGTGGGAATAAAATACCTGCTAGCTGGGATTATTACTCACTGGGATTGCGCCTAATGTGTGAGGTGCCGGAAAAAGTGACCAGCATTTCCCCGCTCTCCTCTGGCTGAGGAATAGCAAGGAATGCAATTTGGTGGCTAAATGTTTATCTCCTGCCTTTAGCCAATGAATTTATCACACACATTAATATCAGGAGAGGTTAGAGTTCAGGGAATGAAACATTTCATTTCTTGTGCTCTCTCCATAAATAAACTCTGCTGCCTCCATAGCAGTATTTTCACAAAGTCAGGAAAGCACTAGACATTGGAGAGATGGCTCTGGGTGTGCTGGGGTGGAATTGTGTGCATCTTAAAATGCTCCACCACAGACCTCTGTGACTCCAACTGCATTTCAGCTTCTCTTTCCCCCACCCCTCTCTTCTTTTCTTGTTTTTGTCTCATAGTTATTTGTCAGCCAGACGTTTTTTATCTATTGGAAAGATTCTTTAGCTCATATCCAATGTAATCATCTCCTGGGCTTCTACTTTAGTCCCCACAGGCCTGGAAAAATGGCATTTCTTTTACAATTAACAAAACAATACCAAATGCTAAGAAAAATTACTTTATTCTCAACCTTTCATTAATTCCTACTGCGCCTGCTTGGTTGGAGGAGTTACTTTCCCAGTTTCAAGCCAAGCTACAATTTCTTTCTGTTCTCTGGCCCATATAATGCANGGGAGGGGAGGGGAGGAGGTGGCTTATTGTACTAAGAAAATCCTTTGCAGAGGTGTGCTATGAAGACAGTGTGATCTAAAAGACACTCCTTCTGCCTTCCTGGCCACCTCAGTGTTTCTCCTGCTTTCCCCCAGAGCAGGGCCAGCAGTTCCTCAATCATTGATTAGCTGGGCACTGCAGCTCTCTCTCATCCATAACAGGGAGTGAGCTATAAATAATCTCCCTCATTTTCCATCTCTCCTCCCCTTAGGAGATCTCCTTTCTCTAAATACTCTCCTGCTTTGGAAGTCCTGCTGAAAATTCTGTCAGCAAGGGATCAAGGCTTAAAATTTCATTAGTAGATTTGGGAGAAGAAAAAGTAAATATTTATTTCTAGCTTTTGAATAGTGATAGGAAAGTAATGACAGTGACAGAAAACCCTGTCAGGTACCTTTATTATCAACATAAGCCCCTAAAAAGGAAAATTGGCTCAGAAAAGCAGTGTAGCATGGCACCACTCAGCCTTCCTGTTGGCCTGGAAGTCAGAATATTTTAAACTTTTCACACAAAATAACTTTCCAGAGTTTCACATGGAAAAGATTAAACCATTAAGCAAGATTAAAATGTCTTGCATGTCTCCTCAGGACTTATCAGGTCACCAGAGTATGTTACGCTGTAATGAAAAAATACAACATAGAAATTGAAAGTCCGGCACTATTGAAATAGATCCTGAAAGTAGAAGTGAAAATTCCCTCACACCTTTTCAGCAGGACTTGTTTTGACCCGTTGTCAAAATCATGGATCAAACTGATACATAGGAGTGTAGGTGAAAGGAAACAGTGCTGAAAATTACAAGAAAGTTTTAGTAAGCATGATTTGGAGAATAAAAATTGGGCTCTGGTCCCCCCACCAAGTGATTCTGTGGACTTGAAGATCTTCCTTTCTGTCTTTTATGCTCTCTCAGAAGTTAAGTCTTTAGCAAAGATTTTCTTTTTTTTGTGTCTAATCAACACCTACCTGCTGTGGTGTCAATTCAGTCTTTATCAGGACGTAAAATCATATAATAAGCCATAATTTTATACAGTAATCAAATATAGCCCCTCAAGACATATTCCAATCTGGGGTGGTCAAGAAGGAATATTTTCTCTGGTTCATTATTTAAATCACTGCAGATATCACTGTGGATAAGAAACCCTGTTCACTTTTTTTCACTCTTGCTCAACAGAAAGCACTCTGGGAAAGGTTCGACTAACAGCGACGTAAAAAACATGTCATATGACCAGAGAACGAGTTGCGTGGCTGGCGTGTGGTCACCTCATGCATGAGGCAGTGATTCGCTGGGGAGACACATGGACACAACATGATCAGGGAGCTGACTGGGGAAAAGGACACGTGAACAGCGACACCGCTGTGGCAGGCAGCCAATGAGTGCTTCTTTTGGTTAAGTTTAGAACATAAAAAGTCTTGGTTTGTTGCTATAAACAATCTTCTTTGGAGCAAGCAAGAAGGAGGTCCATGTATCTTTGTTCCCATTGCTACAAATCACCATCTTATTTCTGGTGGATTTTGCCTCCGCAAAGATACAGACCTTCTCCTCAATAAATACTCCTTTTTCTCAATGGAATTCAGTTCTTATCTTTCCAAATCTTGCCATTATCTATGGTCAGTTTAAGCCAACAATCGTGAAATATCTGCCTGCTGGGACTGGAGTGCAAGCAGGAGTCATCCGAACAGCCGCTAAAAATAACCTCAGGTGGAAAAGGTCCACCTTGGAGCCACCGCCCTCCCTGTCCACATCTGGACATGGCCATAACCACACTTGCAGAAAAATACTCCTCTCCACAAGTCCTAGCACAGGAGTGCAATTTGAAGTACCCTTAACTTTACAATTGAAACCTGAATTATGCATCAACACAAAGTCTGGTGTATCTTCTCTCAGTGGTCAAAAATTGCCCATAAAAACTGCCCAAAGCTGCTGTGTCCTGTACCAGTGGATTTCTCAGTGGATGATCAATGTGGAAAGGCCCACACAAATAATGACTCACAAATTAAATGGTTCTGTAAATAAAAAACTGACTTCTCAAGGACACAATAACCACAGTTGTGAGCCACATCCTTCAGTGCAAGCAAAAGATTGGCACTAATGGGCCACATGCTTCACGTGTTTCTTCATTTGCAGAGGGAGCCATAAGGTTTAGGAAGGAATGGCATTTATATTAAGGAAAAGGAAAAAAAGCCAAAAAGAGTCAAGGCTCCTAAGCAACACAGCAAATAATATTGCCAACCTTGAGCAGTGAAAACTGGAGAGTCCATCATCTAACAATCCTGGGATAAATAGTCATGAGAATGGGTTTTGTGCTTACTTCATGGAGTTTTTGTTTTAAAATAATATTTTTTCCCCCTGGATTTTGTACAGGGTACTCATTTTGCATAACCAGGCTGTCTGTCACAGCTAAAAGGCTGAGTAAATTCCTGTTGCTTTTTCACTTTTCTTTTTTCCTCTTTCCTTTTTCCTAAAGCTGTAGCTCTAAGGAAAACCTCAAACTGCTGGACTCATTGTAAAATTGCAAAACCACATCTCCTGGCGCATGTCACATCAGTTCTCTCACAGCAGACAGTGGCTGCCTCTGCAGACGTCAGACCTCAGACATGCAAAGGTGATGTGGAGGGAAAAAAAGCACAATGCTGGTGTCACTTCAGGCCCTGCATTCTCCACATGGATCTCCTCTCTATTCACACATGGTCTGGGATGGACCACGTTGTGACAAGGAGGGAGGGAGTTATCCCAAAACAAGAAGCACTGCTCACACAGCATCAGCGTTCAGTGCCACTGGACAGCAAGAAGGGACAAGCACTAATCCTGCATGTTTCCAGTTTGAGAATGCTGTGCAAGCTGCAGAGGCTGCTTGGGACCCGTATCTCACCATCCACAGCCACACCAGGAGTGGGATGGTGTGGAGATGGACAGCAGATCAGAAAGCCTGTCTGAGTCTGAGTCTGACATTGATCTCAGCACAATCCATGTCTACCCGTGAGAAACTTAATCAAGAGAAGCAAGAAATTCAAAACAATAAAGGGAGTAGATAGTAAACGCAGCTGCAGCTGGCTTCTGTTTGGATTCTTGGGATGTCTGTATTGTAGATAACTAATAATAGTATAGTGTAGTTAAAATAGCCAATGAACCTGTTGTAGTAGTTAAGTAACCAATGGACAAGGAGCACAAATGATAAACATACAAAAGTGTATATATGACACTGGCTTTTGGAATAAACGCTTTTTGCCTGCACTTTACACTGGACTCAGTGTGTGTCGCGCGTCCGCCCCAACTGCGACAGGATGGGGGGCAGGTTTGCACTGCCATGGTGTCCCAGGGTTGGGTGTCCTAGTCACTGGGTGCTGGGCCTGTAGCTGCCTCCTCTGAACCACATGTCCTCCCAGTCTCATTTCCAAAGGGAGAAAGCATTTCACTGCTGCTTCCCAGATAATGTAACTGAATCATTCAATTGAGCATAAAATAGAAATTTGGCTTCTTATCTGCTGAGAAAAACAGCTTTACTATTTTCTTTCTGCAAAATACATTTTTCACTATCTTATCTTCTAATAACAATCCCAGCTCTGCAGGCTGCAGAAATGTTCTGAACGCGTTTAAGAGACATTTTTCACCCTCTCCCCCTCCTCCCCTCCCCTTTTCACCCTGTCCCCCCCTTTCCCACCCTTTAAAACGTCTGTTTTAAAGACATATTTTTAAAAGGGAGCCAATTTGTATTCCATCTTCCTTCAGTAAGGGTATATATTTTTCATAAACCTGTCCTTTGCTTTTGAGGTCTATCTCACTTGGTTTAATTTTCTTCCCTGTCTCTTCCCCTGTACAGAACTGAGACACCAAGTCCCCCCCCACACCCTGAATGTTTTCTCTTGTTTTGGGAAAAAGGCAATTCAGGCTTTTAAACTGCCCTCCCCTCCCCTGGCCCTGCCACACGGCGCCCGCCTATCTGAAACCAAACGTGTCAGTGAAAGGTCAGCTATGAATTTTTAAAGCTTTCTATCTCACTCAGGCTGACATCAAAAGCATTAACTGTGGAACTAAATCAGGGAGCGAGGGGGAATTAGAATATGCAACAAGTCCTGCGACACAGCCAGATTATTCAGAGGCTTCTCTCAGGAGGGGAGAGGGAACTGCGCCAAAAGTCTATGTCAAGACACTGATTTCTTGCTTGTCTACCCTCCTCCTTGGGCAATCACACCAGTGAGCTGCCTCCTGCCAAGGATCTGTGAAAAACAGGACATGGAATGGAAATATAAGAGATGCATCATGCACTGGTGTCATTGCTGTAAACAGAAAGCTGGTCTGGGAGGTGATTTCATGATCTCCTCCTTCTGTATGAATCCATGGTTGCCTCCTCACATCTCCTGGGTATCCATCCTCTGGGTTAAAGCCTTTATGGCTCAAAAAACGGCTGAGTTTTTTCTTTCTATGACCCAATTAAGAAGGGCAGAGGAAGAAAAACCAGTGTAACTCCTGCAGAAATGAGCAAATCATACGAGAACTCAAGTACCATGTCCCAGAAGATCTGTCCCAAAGTGGACTGTCAGGATCACACACATTCTGAGGACCTTCCCCAGCAATCACCTCTGGGTCTCCCCTTCCTTGGAATTGCTTTTTCCTCGTGCTCAACAGCTGGCTATGTCTCCAGACAGATTTGTTTTGAATTGCTGTAGAAAGGATCCACAGCAACAGCCCCATACCAGGAATGTGTCATTTTTGCTGCTTTCTTGGCAGGCTGGGGCTAAGCCCTCATAGTTTGTGTATCTTTTCCATAAAAAAAAGTGCTGCATCCCAAAGTTGGAGTGTACAGCATCCCCTGCAACAGCAGAACATGCGCACAGTTCAGGAGGTGATTTATTGTCCATTGGCCATTTAACAATTTGGCAGCTGGGAGAACTTTTCCTATCGGGAGTCCTATATGCAGAGCATCAGTTTGTACAGCATGGACATGTTGCAGTGGAAATAAAGGATGTTCCCACCAAAAGGAAAAGTCAATTAAAAAACCTCTGGCTCATGAAGCCTGCCTTGGCCTCTCTGCAAATTATTAAATCGGAGTGCAGGGATTTTCAGGAACATCATCTGGGAAAATTGGCATTAAAATGTGTGTGATATCAGGTCTGAAATCTTCTGTCCCCATGCTGTGACAGCCTGATACAGCTTTGGTTTCCCATTAGCCACTGTCAGCTTGGAGGAACTCCCAGCGGGTCCTACTGAGCCCGAGAAGAGCTGCCACCCACTGCAAAGGGACAAATTCTGGACCTTCAGCAGCACATCTTTGACACCTGCCCACCATTTCATGCCCTGTCCCTTTTCAAGCCCTACTCCATACTCATCTCTTTTCAGGCTCTTTCTTGATTTCAAGGATGCAATGATTAGAAATGGAAGACTTCTGCTTTTCATTTAAATTTAAAATGTTTCATGGAAATGTGTTTAACAGAATACATATTTGTCATTGTTCTCCAATGTGTGACCATTTAGTTTCAGCCCTTTATTTCATGTCATATTTATAGCATAGAGGATATGAGCTCCCTGCCCATGATGCCTTGAGAGGCTACCTAGAAACAGAGACTAGACAGGAGTAAGAGAATAAAGGTGGATATTTATCTGAAAGGCCTTCAAAGGTACACCCTGGGGAGCCAGAGGCTGCTGCCAAGATGGACCCCAAGATGGACAACAAGTCATGAGTTTTTCACACTTTTATAGGTTTGGTCCATTTGCATATCAGCATAAATTTGCCAGTTAAAACTTTAGCTAATGATGTAATTTCCCCAAGTTCACCATCCTTCTCAAGATGGTGGTTTACACATTTCAGGCCCAGGCCAGGCTGGGTGTCCTTGGAGAGCAGGCCTAGAAAGGCTATGTTGTGACTGCCTGGCCTGAGAGATCAGCAGCAAGCAGCTGCAAGGAACTGCACAGTTACACACTAGGCAGTACAGGATTTAAAAAATATAAAAGTGAAAATCCAAGGCATCACCCACAGCAGTAACTGGATGATCTTTAAGGTCCCTTCCAACCCAAACCATTCTATGATTCTAACATTAATTATGTCATGATTTTATCTAACATTTCTAAAATCACATATGTATTTATTTCATATTGCACTGCAAAGTTTTAAAATTATTGAATTATGTCCTTTTTTCTGAGACAACTGTGTAGGATGGAGGGAGGAGAAGGCATTTTCCATTGGAGGGAAGGCCACATTTCCATTTGGTTAAAAAAAGCCAACATGGTGACTTTTTTCCCATTCTGCATGGAAACAAATCCCAATGTGTCGCAGTTGAACAGAAATTCTGTTTTCCAAACAGCTTCCATTTCCATCTGTCCACAGTGAATCACTGTCCATCCATCCACACAATCTTTCAGCCTTATTTTTCATCCAGTTTTTTCTCTGTGTTTACATGTCTCCATCTGGCTGCCCGTATGCTCTTGGATATCTCCATTTACCCTTCCATAGAGCTAATTTTCCACCAGCAGAACATTCACTAAAGATTTGGAGACCAATCATGCTCATTTCTGAGCTCAGAAATGAAGTGGCACAGAGAAACTCTAGATAAAAAGTTTTGCAGCTTTGACTGAAGAATGGTGGGACTGATAAAGAAAAAGTAGATCCTGAACTTTTGGGATGTGTGGTATTTTTTAAGGAGTGGGACAAGGTATTTAAGTAGGCAGAATAATGTGGGTATGATTTGTGCCTATTGGAAGTTCCATAGTTTCTCTTGGTGCTGAGAGATCCTGTCTGTTTTTCCTCTAGTTTCTCCGGGCTCTCACAGTGCTTTGGCAGGGGGCCTAACTTTTCCTAGCTGAAAATGGCCATAAAGCCATGAGAGTGCCCCATGTTGTTCCACATTTAAAATCCACCTTAGATCATTGTCATGGCCCATAAAGTCTCCATAAACCTGGGCAATGAGCTGTGGCAAGAGACATGGGGGCTCATTCCTGGCTAGCACAAGGCCAGCCCTGAGCAGGCAGCCACTGTAGAATCTGTGCCCTGTCACCTCCACATGAGTGGCCCCAAATCCCCACCCTGGGGACATGCTCTGTCCTGGGTTTCTCTTCTTGCTGGAAAGGTATCCCAAACCTGCTTGCACATCTGGCTGCAAAGGAATAACTTCAATTATAGTGGTGGGCTACAAGATCCAGTGAGTCTTCTTTGAGTCATGCAAAAAAAAAAAAGCCTAGAAATCGTTCCTACCAGTGCTCACACAGTTCAGATGATGCAAAAATTCTTGATCCATGGATCAGGCCCTTTGCTGAACTCATCCTTTATCCTTACCCATATGGCAGCTCCTGTGCACCATTTCCATTTCTCTTTGGGCTGTATGAAAACTCAGAATTCAGAACAGTGGAATGCACAACACTCAGTGCCCTCTTGTCATCTAGAGAGGGGTTCACTAATGTGAGGAAATGGACCAGGATAATCAAAAATCCTGGTGGATTTAGGATTTTGAATAGCAGTGAAATAACATCTAACTGCATTAAACTTCTGTCAATAAACCAATCTGGAAGAATAATACCCAATTAAATCTGCACAGAAAAGAAATCCTTACAGGAAATACAATTCTTTTTCTGAATCCCACTTTTTTTTGCCTCTTTTTTGCTTTGCATTTTCATGTTCCAGAGGCTGAAATATGTGGGTCCTTCTAGTTCTTGTTCACTTGTTAAAGATCTCTTTATTGCCACAGCAACACTTTTTATTTACTTAATATTGAAAACATTGTGTCTGTATTTGTCAGCTAACCAAATTATCTTCAAGCAAAATTAAGATTTCAAATCTCAAACAAGGGAAAGCTAGTGGAAAAAATGTCAAGCGCTTAGAAAGCAAAAAGGATCTATAACATATATTAATGTACAGTCTCACACCAAAGGGCAGAGGATATACAGGAATACGTAAATCAGGGAGAAACCTGAGTGACAAATGAGTTGTTTCGCTTGATTGAGTATTGGTGAAATTTGAGCTGGACCACAACATTCAGATTTGGCACAGCATTTAGGTGAAAGGTGGTCGAAGTGGAGAGAATCCAGAACAGTGAGAATGATCAGAAGGGGAAAGACAGAGGGAATTGGGGGTGCTTAAGCAGAAAAGGTAAAGAAGGTATTGGGAGTTGGCCTCCTTCCAAAGAATAAAAGGTTCAGACAGAGGGATACAGGGCAAAAAACACCAGACCTGAACTGCAGCAGATGTGTTTATGTCAGGCTTTAGGAAAAATATACTCTCATTCCAGGAAATGAAGCCATGGAACACATTGCTTGAGAATGGTATTGGTCCCCATCACAGGAAGTCTTTGGAAACAAGACTAAACCAAGGTCTGGAATCGCAGAAATTGAGCTGATCCAGCACTAGGCTGAGGAGCAGAAGAGGTAACTGCTTGAGATCTCTTCTGTCCATGCTGTCTGGAGGTCTGTAATCTAGAAATCCTTTAATGTGGCCCCTGCATGTCACATCAGGGGCACCTGAGATGCCAATTGCTTCATGGTCACATCTTGTGACTGACATGGGATTTCTGGATACTCCTCCTTAAAGGCTTGTAAAGCTGTAGCGAATACAGGGCATGTTAGGTATCCCGTTTGGCTCTGGGACACTTCCTGAAAATCTAGTTATTATTGAAAGTTACTGTGCCATCAGTTGTATTATTAATACTATTATTTATTATTTATGAAGTGCTGAGTGTGTGTTGGGTGCTTATAGGATTATACACCGAGTTAGTCTGGAGTTGCACAGACTCCTGAATTACAAGGTGATGTTACTACCTGCAGCCTTTGCATGAGAATGATATTTTTCATTTACTCTGGTTGGCTCCTTCATCCTGTGAGGGGCTGAACAGGGTCTGTAAATTTTAAGTCATTAATGTACCGGATCTGAAACCAAAAACAGGCAGTGAGAGAAAGGGTACCCTTGTTTTGCAGGTGGAGGGTAATATTTGGGCTCCAAGGAGACTGAGCATCCTGGTGTCACACAGCAAAGCACCAACACTCTCAATTATTCTGTTGCTGCTTATTTTATTGACTTGAATGAGGCAGTTGTTGTGCTTGGAAACGGAAAGTCTTCATTCCCTTGTGGGTTTGGGCTTAGGATCCTGTAGCAATAACTTCCATACCCTCACTACAAGTTACATCCTAATGTATTTCCTGTCATATCAATCCTCTTTCCACCCCCATGCAAGACAAAGTGCTCACTGTTCTTCTCCAAGACAAGAATATCTGTCAGTTCTTTTGTATTTCTCTCAATCCTTGCCACTGTGTTGCTATGCACTCACTCACACTGTGGTTCTAGTAAGACTAAATATTCAAATATTTTGATCTCTATTTACACAGTATTTTTTCATGCTTTACACAATGATAATTTATAGCACAATTCCTGCATTTTTGGTGGCACACCAATTGACTTCCCTGTAAAGACAGATAAAATAAATAGGATTTTAAAACTATCAGCAGTCAGAGAGGGGCATCTTTACCCATTTAAAATAGGAATAAGACTTTTTGTGACCATCATCCGATCAGTTCTCATAGCTACACTATAGGAGTAGGACACCACCACATCCATACCTCCAGCTGCAGTTTTAATCAGAAGAGAGACTGTTCTCTGGTTTAATGAAGTAAATGAGACCTCGGGTAGTATTGTCTGTGTAATTTACATAGTTCTCTGGGAAACATTACACTTTATAATGAAAATACTGTATAAAATTAGGATCTAATAGGAAGAAAATAGTAATTAGGCAGAATTAAGAGAAACAATCAAGCAAATAAAGGTGATTCTCTAGAGAAGATCCTTTGGGGTTCAAATGTGTACATTCTCTGATTGTAAAGAAGTCACAGTAATTAACAAGAGTCTTTTCATTGCATAAGAATTATCTAACACTGGCTACTGGAATGAGCCCGCAAATCTGAATGTGCTGTTCCAGTCCTGGGCTTCCACAAGGATTGTGGAAGGAGGCTGTATCCAGCACTGGATGTGCTTGCAGATGTTCGGAAGGCACCCAGACCTTTACTTCTGGTCTTGCCCCAGCTACTGTGGACACTTCCTGCTCTTCACTTTCTCTTTTTCACTTTCTTGTCTGATATCCAGAGATCTGTCAGGAGAGAGCTCAGAGCAATGCATGATATGAAAGAGATTTAATCCAGTATTTCTCATAAGCAGAAACCATAAGCAGATGAGCAGATGAGCCCAGGACTCATTTTAAAGCAGGTCTTGTTGCTTAACAATATTACTTCCATTCTTACTTATTTTTCTACTTTATTTATCTATGCATTGATCTTTCCAGTAAAGATTTACTGCAACTATCAACACAGCATTTAGCATGAATTAACAAGAATGGCTTCATAGATTTTTTTTTTTATTCACATAGATCAAAAGTGAAGCTCTCACACAGCTCCCACTTTGGGGGATATTTACTTAAATTACATAAACTTTTACCAATTAATTTCCTACTTCAATCACTAATGTGTGTGGCATGAACCAAAAACTTTTCTTGTCTCAAGATAAATTAATAGGACCATTTTTTCAATTTAATTCCTTCAGAAAACATCTGAAGTGGGTACGGAAATCATGTTTCTTTATTATGATGCCCAGTGACACCCTGAGTGCAGCTGAAACACCCCTTTTTGCAGTTGAAAGGTATCCAAAGGTATGTGAGAAAGATTCTCACAGGAATGGTTGCTATTGTCAAACCAAGCTTTTTGGAGCTGGGTGGGAGGGTTGGTTAGTTTTTTGTTTGTTTGTTTTTTGTTTGGTTATGTTTGGGATTTTTTTCTTCTTTTAAGGGTATTTTATGAAAGGAAAAAGTGGGTTGGGGGAACCTATAAAGTGAGAAATATATTTATGAAATAATTTCATTTAAACTTAGATCAAATTTTGCACTTAATTTTTGAAAGGCATATTTTTCCTGTCTTTGATTAAGCCTGCTGGTGAACCTGCCCAAGAAAAACCAGTTTGGACCACTGAGTTGAGTGTGTCTCAAGGAATGATTTCTCTTTCTTTCGGAACTTTCATTTCTGTCCACCCCCGTTCCCTTTTTTTTTCTCCACAGAACTATTCACTCAATTCAGTGCAACTTTGCTGCCATTTTTAGCCCAGATTTTTCCAATAAAATTACCACTTCTTTAAAACTTTAGAACAACCCCTACAAAATAATACCAGTCCCTAACTCTTTGTGACATCTTTGAGGCCAATATGTAAAAAATATCCTGTGGTAGCCAAGAATGAAAGTTATCATTGCTCTCAGCTATCACAGGAAAAGTGTGATCCAGACAAGTATCTAATGGTCACTTGTGCACACCAAAAATAAGATGAAAAACCTCAGCAAGTTCAAAGTTTGCAGTCCAATTATGTTCTGTCTTGCGGGTGCTCTACAGGGGGAGAAAGTAATGTCCCTCCAACCACTGCATATCATTGCAATATCTAACAAATCCTTCGGCACTCCAGCAAGGAGTTCAAAGAAAAAGCATCATCAGCTCAAATAATTACTGCCCATATTAAGTGTTTTAATATTCCAGATGGATGTAAAAGGCAAAGGGCAATGGCTCAAACACAAAGCCTGGTGAAGCACAATCTGGGGAAGGCCACAGATATCCAACATGTTGTCCTTTCCCCTGCTCTGTTCTCTGCAATATTAAACCACTTAATCTGTAATTGCACAAGTTTACAATGCCTTGGTTTTGAACTCCCTGTAAGAGTGCCACAGGATTTGTCAGATGTGTCTAAAACAAAGCCTACCAGGAGGCTGAAAGGTCTCTTAGTAGCTACGACAATGGTTTAATGGAATAGAATTTCCAGTAAAGGGAACTAATTTAATATTTTCGCCTATCATGTAAGCAAGGCACTAGCTGGGAGAAAGGAAAGAAAATTGTAGCAAGAGACAATCAAGGTGAACACTGCTGGAAAATCATAACTCACCAATGGGCACTGAACTTAGTGCAGGAACCTGGCTCAGACATGGATTGTGTTTTCCTCTCGGCTGAGTGAAAAGCACACCAGTCTCAGAGCCTGGAATTAAGACGTGCCATTCATCTCCCAGGTGGCACTCAGGTAAACCCTTCCGCCCCTCTGTTCTCTTTCTGTATTTGTCTTGTCTTGCAAGGCAGAAAACTCTTTTCTGCCATGGACAACCCTCATGTTGTGTGGGTGTAATAAAAACACCCCTGAGATGGTGCTTGAATACACAGAACATGCAGGGAAGGAAGGGCTGTCCAGGGTTCCCCAGGACCAACCCCACAATTCTCTTTCACAGTCAGCAAAATCCTCTTGTAGATACTTCATCTTTTCCTCTTATCCTGTCCAGAACTCTTTGATTATGATGTGCTTCTGCCAGGCAGATCTCAGCCTCCTCCCAGCAGTGAACACATTCCAGACTTGGTGGGGAAACCCTCCATGTGCACAGGAATAGGTTCTGGATAGTTTGAAACAAAGCCCACTACCTATCTTTTTTCCCAGCAAAAAAGGACGGATGATGGAGATATTTATCATCATCTATTTCCATGCACTTGTAAGGACGTGCTTGTGGGGGCCTCACGGAAACTCATGCAGGAAGTAGATATGATGAAAGTGTTTTTTCCCGTCAGAAAATCTGTCACAACAAGAAGTTTATTGGTGATGCACCTCCTGGCTTGTGTTTCCTGTGTTCAAGCAATAACAGTCTTGCCAGCAAAAGAAAAACTTGTTATTCCCCTGTTATTTTTCCTATTTATTCCTTGGTTGTAGCAGCATATGTTGCTTCCTCTTGTGTGAAATGTTTTCCACTCTCAGATCGTTCCTCTGAAAAGGAAATCTTCCCTGTGGCATCTCTCAGGAGCATTTGCAAAAGTTCACGTGGTTCCAGAATTCTGGAGTGCAGAAGTGTTTAGCATGATTCGTCTGCCCAACTAAATAATTGGTTTTCGGCATTCTGCAGATGTACCACTCCTGTTCTTTGAAGAAAATATGCTGAATTATTGAAATAAGATAGAGTCAGGATTATGAAAGGAAGTTCCATCTTATGATTAAAGCATCAGCCTTGAATTCAGCAGATATACACTTGGTTTCTAACTCTGCCTCAGATATTCTGGGAAGCTTTAGCATTATCACAAATGCTGAGATCTATTTTCATCTGACATCACCCATGCAAAATTTTTAGAATCAGTTGCCTGTGCTGCTGCTTCAGCCAGTGGAGTGCAAGAGAGATCTCCAAAGAGAGCACCACCTCTCCCTACGATCCGTGGAATGATTCACATTCTGGAGCTGTCTCTGCTTCACAGGAATCTGTGTGACAATGTTGGCCCAGATATCTTTTAGAGGGATAAAATTAGGTGAGATCATTTCCACCCTTTGTCTCACTCAGTCTCCCATGTGTACAGAGGTAATGGCAATGCTTCTTTCCTCTGGTCTTTTGGATTTGCTGGATTTCTTTTAAAGAAAAAGCAAAATGTGGCCTGACTTCATCCAAATCTCAGTAACAAAGTTCTATAAATAAGAAAAATACTGGTTTGGAATTCCAGTAACTAAGGTTTGACCTCCATGAACACATCATAAAACCAAGGAGTGGATGGAGAAATGGGGTTTACTTGATGAAAAATGTTAAGAGAAATGGGTGGAAAATTATCTGACTGCATTCATTAAACATCTGAAGTATCTCAGGAAGGTTGGATGAAATTAGAAAAAATTATTAAAATGTTACCACATATAAAACTTTCATGACAGTGAATACATGTGCAGTAACTCAGAAATGGAACAGGTTGAAAAATGTTCTACTGGAATATTTTTTTCTGACAAAAAATGGCATTTTACTGAAATCAACCTATCCTGAGAAACATGTCAATTTAAGTGATTTTTTTTTTTCCATAAGAAATGGAACTGAAATGGAATGTTCCCAATAAGGTTCAACCTTATCAGAACAGAATGTTTCAAATTTTTTGGAATGTTGAAATGATTCCATTAAAAATATTTTATGCAGATCGGTAATGCTTAAAATATCAAAACTGGAAGAAAGTACTTGGCATTGATCAAAACTAGTGCACTGAATAATCACAGATTATGTAGGCTTTTTTTAAGACTTCTTTTGGAATAATTTTCTTTACATCTCTTAAAAAAGGAAAAAAACCACCCAACCCTATATGTGAAAGGGTAGAACTCAAATAGTGCTCAATATTGCTTCAGCATAAAGCATTTCACTTGAAGCAGATTTTTCTTCATTTTTATGTGTCACCCACTGGTTTAATCTGTGGGTAAGAAAAACAAACCAAACCCTTATAGCATAAATATTTCTGTTGATGTGTATTAACAAAGCAGCTGCTGAAGATCTCTGCTGCTGTGGATATACTAGGCTATAGGAGCCACCTTCCCAGGCAGGAACACAACTCCTCTAATTCCCTCAGAACAGTCTCTCAGCTTCCTTCTCAGAAGCAAATAAATCTGTTCAGTCTCCTTCATGCTGTCCTATTTCAAGCACCCAATTCCTGCAGAGTCCTTTTTCTAACACAGAGGTCTCAGTGTCCCCTGCCATTTCCACCTGGCAATTCCCTGTGGGTCAGTCTGGTTTTCCCCTGTAAATACAGCATTGCTCAAGGTTTCTAATTCACATTCTGCTTGGTGGAAGTCCTGCAGCTCTCAAGCGAGAGCTCAGGCACCTCCTGAGCTCCATGTTTGACAAGCTCCAAAGACTAATTTCATCAGCTGTTAATCTCCCACAATCCTCTAAGATTTATCTGTTAAGACTGGAGCAAGCAGTGCAGCTTTGCCAGACTTTTGACTTGTTATTAGTTTTCGTAATTTTTCTCAAAAGAACATAAGACTGAATCAACGTCCCAGACCTAATATGTTGATAATCATTTTGAAATATTTAAAGCTTTGCTTCTGAAAGCTTGACTGAAATACCCACCTTGTGTCTCCCGTGGTGCTTTCTTGGCTCTTAATTTGGTGTTCTGCTTTCCCCATCAGACTTGGTGGTCTTGGAGGTCTTTTCCAACCTTAATGATCCTATCACTTTCCCAAGTGGTTCTGCTGTCTCATGAACATTTCCCTCCTTTCTACTCCCAATCTTCATCCTGATATTTACTTCAACATTTCTTTTTGTCATAGTGAGGTGTGAAAACACCTTCCCCCAGCTGACTTCTGAGGCTCCATTTCTTTGGGTACCTACTGACTACAGTAGGTGCCTCCTACTGCAATGGTTACAATGCAAGATTCATGTCACTTTTACAGTCCTGCATCAAATCCTGTAGAATTAGAAATGTCTGCCCATATTGCAGAGATCCCAAGCCACCCCAAGGATTGGACTTGGCAGCAGATCTGGATCCCTAAGAGATACGACGTTAGAAAAGATGCGACTTTGAAAATACAGTGGAGCCACACTGAATGAAAAGAACCCTCTCTGTTTCCAGAGTCCACTGAGCCACCCTGTTACCTACAGTTAACTTATGCTTGATGTTTCCTTGCTGTTTTTTCTCTCCGGATCACAACTCTACCTGCTACACCCATCCCAAGGTGTTAAGTCACACCTGCTTTGGTGCTAAAATAAGCTCTCACAGAATTCAGCTGGATTGGCTGCCCCACAGTTTTGAAAGTAGCCTCGAGACAAGCTCTAATGTCACTGCAGCATGTGTTCAGTGCTGCTGCAAGGGAGTGTTTACCACTGGTATTTATTTTTCCCTGATGTGAATAACTGGAAGATACGGAGCTGAGTCCCATGGCACTGTATCCCTGATACAACAATAGATTGAATCCTCACATGAGGCAATAAGGGCTGAAATTGTTCAGCCTCTGAAACAGGCAGCCCCCAGATCTCCACGTAGCACCCGCCTGCTTACAGAGATCAAGGCAAGCAGAAAGAAACAAGATATTTAACAGAGGAATCTCTGCATCCCAATGCATACTAATTAGACACCAGACATAGATACATCAGGGGAAGCAGAGGGAGGAAGGAGGGGAAAAAATCTCTTGGCAAGACAATGTTGCATTTCAATCTTTCACCTTCACTGGGTAATGGGATGTGATGGAACGTTAAAACAAACAAACAGCTTTTGGTGTTTACAAGAAATGTTTAAATAGGAGCTCACAAGCCAGAGGTGTTCCACAGAACATCTGGAGCAGTGGAAAACAATGTGATTACGCAGATGAGTCACATTCATTAGGCTATAAAATCTCCAGTAATGAACGCACAAAAGGGACTTTCACGTAGATTGTCATCTATAGCAAAAAAAAAACCAAACCAACAAACCCCTAGATAATAAACTTGGCAGTTCCTTCCCTGCCCACACCCTTTCCCTCCTCCCCTTTGGAATGAGATTCCCAGTGTAATTACAAAGCTTAATGTGTGTAGCTCAAGCCCCACGTGAGAGGCAGAGCCTTAGATCCCTGTATGGGCAGTGGCTGGGGAGGAGAGAAGGGATGTGGGATGTGAGGATGCAGCTCAGACATCTCTGGAATGAGACATTCATCACCTTCCTCTTCCCTTCCTTGTCATCATAAGCCATGGTGTAGGATACTGCTGGTCCATATGGCCCACTCCAGATGATCTGACAGCGTAGACACCTCTCAGGCAGGACACCAAGTTAAAAGGACCTTTTCTTCACACAGTGGGTGCTTCAGCCATGGAGCTCCTTGCCACACTGGATGCCGAAGTTTTAATGTATCGAGGGGAGGTTGGGTGGAAAACCAATCTATTGACAGCTTTTGAATACAAAAAGCCTGAATTTAGATTAGAAAGGCTCAGAGCTGCACATTGCCAGGCACAGGAAAGGCACAGGCAGAAGCAGCACTAAGATTGCTCAAGTCTGATACTTACAATGAGAGTCTACCTGAGATATGGCACAGGGGTCTGTGGGCACTTGGCACAGCCCAGCCTGGCATTTTAGTGCTCAGATATTTCACCTTCAGTGACTTGTGGGACCTGAATATGCATCAAGAGTGAAAACTGGGCACTGTCACCAAGTCATTCCTCACAAAACACTGGTCAACAAAGAGTCAGAAATATCAGTCATGGCCACAGGACTATTAATGCAGCACCCAGCGGAGAAAAGACTCCCTTAGCCTTTTAAAGAAAATCTTAGTGAGATTTCTTTGAAGAGGCCCCCCAAATGTCTGGGCTGCTTTCCACAAAACTTGGCTCCAGTTACCTCTCTCTCACTAGCAGATCAGCAATGGCGGATTTCTTCTCAAAACAAGGTTAAGAGTAGCCTGGACAGATGTTTCAGGATCTTTTATCACATTAGAATTACTAGATGTTTTCAGCTAAACTGAAGAGCATCTTAGCCACCTTTCTAGTTCATTCTTGAACACAGATGTTTTAAAAAAACCGTCTTGTGGGTTTTATCCATTGGTGCTCCCTGGGTAATGTATCCTCACTTTCGGAAAGTCCTCATTGCTCAGGGAATTCTTTTTTCTTAAAGGCCCATTTATAGAGTTGGCACCTTTTTTTTTCCTTTCCAGTAGATCTATTTCCCCCTGGACTATGTCTGTCTGGGGAGATCTCATTCAAGAACAATTGGGCTTCAGATTAGGAAATCAGACTGCTAAATCCCTTAGTTATCTTTGAAAATCCCATCCTTGAAGCTTAAGTCAGATGAGAGCTTTTCTGCTTTCTGTAATTTTCTGGTTTTCAACTCCATTTCTAAAAGGATTTTTTTCTCCTGGGCAGAAGACTGTGACCTTCATAGAGAAATGAAATCAGTTCAACAGAATAAACAATAATTAAATTTTCATAGCAAAATATATTTTCAATTTTCTGTTTCTCACTGAGGGTTAAATAACTAAATCATTGAAATTTCTTTATTTCCTTTGCCTTTTGAGGTAAAACAGTTACCTGAGCTGTTTATTTGCATTTTATTCACAGCATTTATTAGATTTGCTCATTCTTGGCACTGCATCTGAAGCGGCACTTGAGGAATGATGAACTTGGGGATTTTTCCCCAGCTTAGTCTCTCACTGGCCACATCGCCCATCACTGTTTTGCTTCTCACCAGTTCAACCTCCTTATCTGTGGCATGAATTAATTCATATTGATGGAGTGCTTTGATATCTCCACATTAGTACCAAGCCTGCTGCTGAGAGAAAATGCATAATATCACCTGTGGTACTTGGACTTCAAGGTTTGAATGATCCTTCAGTGCTGACTCCACGGTTCCTGGCAGCACTGCCTGATGGGGCTCAGGGCAGAGGCACAACAGCAGACATCATAGAAGCATAGAATCATAGAATAATCATAGAATCATAGACTGGGTTGTGTTGGAAGGCACCTTAGAGGACTATCTAATTCCAGTACTCCAGGTGGGATCTCACCAGAGATCTCACCCCAAATTCTACAGAATGGGTTGTAGATGGCTGCAAAACTCCTATCTTGCATCAGCCCAGGAAGACAGTAGGAAATAAACTAAATCAGTTTCATTTTTAAATGAGGTCACATCAAGGCACATGGCCATTTAAGGGTGGAGTTAGCTGAAAGGAGGCTGGTCCTGTGCTGTGGCTATTTCTGAGCTTACAGGGATGAACAGTCCTACCTTTCAATGTGAATGAGGTGGAAATTTTAGCCTGGTTGTGAAAAGGGAAGGAGAATGGGTCAGACTATTTCAGAATTAGGTATCTGTTTTGCTCTTCCCACAGCTGCTCACTATAGCTTCAAACCAAAAAAGATGAGAACATTCAAGAAGTACCTAACTGGGGCACTTCTGACAATTTCAAAATGTTTGGGACAGTTTTATTGTAAGTATCAATGGATTGAAAACTTGTCAAAATGGCCACTTCCCTGGGAAACAAAACCACACCAGAGCACACAAACCTGCCTGGTGTCAGGTGAGCTGGTACCTGCATGTGCTCAGACACTGCTGTGCTTCCCCAACCTCCTATCTGTCAGGACCTTATGGATATTGATATATTCATCACAGAGTGCCACTTGCAGAGATTAATTGTGTCCTTTCCCATATCACAGTGTCTTGGTTTGAAAGAC
>VZRR01006590.1:6497-30196 GCA_013398015.1 Oreocharis arfaki | reverse complement strand
CGGGGCCACGGCACGGCACGGCACGGCACGGGCTCGCCGGTCCATCCCCCATCCCGGGCAGCCGCGGCGCTGGGCGCCTTCCAAGACAAAGTCCGTCCTGTGCGCGGCTGAGGCGGGGGGAGCCGGCGGTGGAGAGAGCGTGAGGAGCTGAGCCCGAGCGGGGCCGGGGACGTGGGGGCTGGTCCTGATCCCCGGGAGGCTGCGGGAAACCGGTCCTGGATGTCTCCGGAGGCAGTCCTGGGTGCCCGGGGCTGGTTCCGCTGTAGTGAGCTGGGTTTGGGTGTCTCTGGGGATGGAGTCGTGAGAGGGACGGAGGGCAATCCTGCATACCTGGGGCAAGATCTGCGCTGGGCAGCCGGTTCTGGGTGTCTCCGGGGATCAGGTTGCACTGTGGGAGCCGGTCCTGCATCCTCCCGGGGGCCGGTCGCACTGCTGAGCCAGGGCTCGTGGGATACAGGATGCTCTGGGTGTCATGGTGGAGCTGCCCCAGGCTGCTGGGGATTGTGGAGTTGACAGCCCCAGGACTCTCGTGTTTGGCTTCAGAATGTGGGTGCTGGCATTGTCTAGCTGTTCCGGGGGTCACATACTGCCTGCCTGGCTTGGGGCAGGGTCTCAGGAGGTGGCACTGACTTGTCCCTGCTCCCAGTGCTCTCCATGTCCCACAGGTCCCTTTGCAGAGCATCACCTTAGCTGAGCTTCTCTGCAGCACTCAGGCTTGGTGCTGCCCAGGTTCCTGGGCCAGGCTGGCCCCAGAAAAGGAGGAGAGAGCCCACAGCCACTGCCTCCCACCTGGGAGAGCTGGATCCCCTGCACTTGATGGGGGGCCCAGGCCATAAATTCACCTTTACATCTCACCCGTGAGGTCGGACGAGTCCACAAGGAAAACATGTGCTGTGAGCGAGAGAGGCCACATAATGGCTCCATTCAGCAGGGCCACAGGGCGCTGGTGCCCCCTCCTCAAATTACAGCTGGAGTTTCCTAAGGAGGCATTTCATGAGCCAGAGTGTCCGCAGCTCCCACCCGTGCTGTTCCTCGACAGGGAGCCATCCCTCCTCGGCTGCCTGTGACCTGCACAGCAAAGCTGCCACTACATCTTGGGGTGACAGAGGCAACTTGAGCAGTGTCCCCACCCATTCCTTGTATCCTGCCCCACGTGCTGGGGATGGGGTTGCCTGGGTGCTCCCCCTTGCAGAAGGACCCCCTCATCCCGACTGGATGAAGGCGGGGGAGATGCTGCACCACAGTGCTCGGACTCACTCACTGTGCCAGCTGTGGGTGCCATGGGGTATGCAAGAGGCACTGGCTGTTGAGTGAGACAGGTTGGTGGTGTCCATCCTCCAGCAAGAATGGGACCTGAAGGCAGCCTGGGAGCTGGGCATGGTGGGGCAGGGACAGTCTCTAGGAAGCTCAGGTGATGTTTACACCATTTGACATCCCTCACCCTTCTGCAAACCCTTCTTCCCTACCCACCTACCTACCCACTTGGCACCCACCCCCATCATTATTGTGTACAATGGACATGGAGGACACCCCATATGTCACCATCCAAACCCACCCCAGTGGCCCCAAGGCCCTGGAGCTGTAGGTCCTGCCCTGTGCCTGAGGCCACAGGCAGTGGGGCTGGAGGTGGCTTTGGGAGGAGGTCCCAGTGTCCTCCACCCAAGGCTTGTGGAGCTCCTGGTTGGACCCTTGGCTCTGTGAAGCTCATCCAGACATCCTGTGGAGATGCCACCACAGATTTCAGAGGGCTCAGGAGACCTGGCTCCCAAGTAGCAATTCAAGGAATAATTTAGGGCAGAAGAAAAGGTCGTATTTGGGGCTCTTTGGGGTTTTGTGTCCTAAATTCAACTTGTCCTTAAATTTGAAGCCCTCTGACAACTGGTTGCCCATTGGCATGACCAAAGCTGCCCGTGGTGACAGCCTGGGCAGTGCATTGTCCCTGTCCTGCTCTCTCGATAACACTCTATTTTCCAGTCTTTGGTCTTTTATTTTCTTTCTCTGCCTGAAGGGTTTATATTTATGCCCACGATCCTATGCCTGCCTGCCCTGGGGATGTCTGTCTGTCTGCACCCTGAGGCTGGGGTCAGGGAGCTGCAGCTGGCATCAGCTGGGGAGTACCAGTGCCTGGGACCCAGTAGTCCCAAGAGCACTGTGTGCCAGCTGGGTGGCACCAAGTGATGGGTGACACAGAGAAAGATTAGCACTGGGGTGATGCTTGGAAGGAGCAGCAGGGCAGGGATGGAGAAGGTGCCAGTGGTTCTCTGAGCACCAGGGGTATGCTGGGTGTCTGCAGGGCTCCTCTACAGCTCCATCCACTGGGTTAAGCCAGGTGGTCTCACATGGGACCACAGGCAGCAGCTCCCAGCTGAGCTCCAGAGTCTTGCTCCTGCTTCCAGGGATGTGAGCCTTGCTCCTCATTGCTCAGGGCAGGCTGTGCTGGTCAGGGTGAGGAGTCACCCCTCCTGTCTCAGAGCCAAAGTGATTTCAGGGAGCAGTGTAGGATACTAATCCACAAGAAAAATATTCTACCTCTGTGAAAAGCCTGGGATCATTAGCTGAGATCCCAGTGACGCTCAGCATGAGCAGGACATGGCCATGGGCCGGGGGCAAGGCTGGCATGGAGGACTCATCCCTGCAGGTGACAGCTCCAGCTCTGCCCACATCCCACTCCTTTTCCTCCACATCAGCTGAGGTGTCAAGCCCTGGCCACAGGTCAGAGGCAGCTTTTCATTCTTTTTTTCCCAGCATTTGTAGTGCTTTGAAGGAAAGAAAATATTTGCATTGTGGATGTCTGCAGTGCCACATCCATGTGGTTCAGGAGCAAGCTTTTAAATACATTTCCCAGTTATCCTTTTCCACTGGTCAGGGGGCACATGGAGCAAGCCATTTGTCAAGGAGCTGAGGCCATGGAACACCTTTTAGTCCCATACCCTGATGAGCACTGGCCTGCAGCCAGCACTGACCCTCTGTGGGCTGGCTGTGCTCTGGGACCAGTCCCTTGGGAGCAATGGTTTCCCAGTGCGGCATCCTGGCTACCTCTCCTTGCCACAGGACCAAGTTTATTTGCTGTCAAAGCTGCTGATAAATGAGGTGGGGGCTGAGCAGGGTGTGGGAGGCCATCAGCAGGCATGGGGAAGGAGAGATTAGCTATCAGAGAACAGATAAGCCCAAATCCTGTGAGGTGGTGAGCTGGGTCCCAGCTGAGGGTGGTCGCAGTGCCGCTCACCTCCTCCAGCTCATGGCAGAAGTTTTTCTCTCCTGCCACCATGTTCCAGTAACTCCCAGCTCCCCATCATCAGCTCAGGGCTTTCATCACAAAGGATGCTTTTTGGCACATTCCCCGTGATGCCCATTTTGGTGGCCCGGCTGGGCTGTTGGAGGCAGGTTTCCCAGGTGGAAGGTTTACTCTTGCAAACCTGTGATGGTTTCATTCTAAAAGCCACCAAACTGAATTTCTAAAGGGTGGAGTGGTGAAAGCAACCCCAGGTGGAACAGTGAGGCTTTGGCCATGCCATGGGAAGGCAAGAGCACTATAGGAGGGCAAGAGTGCCATGAGAGGGCAAGAGCACCATGGACCCTTCCCCACCTTTGCCTGAGTACCCCAACACAGCTGGCAAAGCTTTTTGGGGGGCACAGCCTGAAGCCTCTCGCAGAGGAGGACCTTGACTCCAGCCCACCCAGTCCTCAGGTAGGTGGTTTGGTGGTTGGCCCCCCTTTTCCGTTAACCCCATGCATCCCCTCGCATGCTCGGCGGGAGCAGAGCCCGCCACTGAGCCCTGGGGTCCCCGTGGGCGGTGTTTGTCCGACTGCCATCGCAGCATCTTGTGGCTGCTTCCACAGGCTGCATAGATGGAGCTATTTTGGGCTCCGGCTGCAAGGCATTTTTTCCAGGCCTTGAATCATTTTTGTGGTTCTTTTCTGCCTCCTTTCCAACTTCTCTCTGTCTGCTACGAAAAGGGGGACACGGTGCTCCTGGCTGGGCCATGCGGGTGCTGCCCGCTGAGGGGCCGGGGCGGGAGCTGCAGCCCCAGGACCCTGCCGAGACTGAGGGGCTGCTGGCAGCTCCCTCTCCGGCCCCAGGACGAGGCAGTCTGGCAGCCAGACATGGTCCTGTGACTGCACTGGGTTTTGAGCGAATACTTCCTTGCTGTCTCCTCCTCTTCTGCATTTGTTACATATAAAGAGGAAAAGAGGGAAAAAAAAGAAAAGGCAAATGCATTCCAGGCTGCGCCTCCAGACCAGCCCGGGTGAAGTTTTCCTTGACTGCAGCATCCGCCTGGGCTTTTTGTGACCCTCCAGCATCGCTCTCTCGCCTGTGGGACCAGGCGGTATGGGTCACCCTGAGGATGAGTGGGTGGCTCCAGGGATGAGCAGGGGTCCACAAACAGGGATTTCTTTGGGGTCATGGGGAGTGTACTCCCCACATCCAATTACAGCATCATGAGCCCCCAAACATTTGCTTGGGGGGGTTCTTTGACGAAGTGTGGGTGAGGTGCCACCACATGTCCCTTCCCAGCAGAGAGCTGAGCATCCCTGGCCGAGCCTCTGAGTGGGTCTGAGCCCCCATCCTGGTCAAGCTTGTGCCAAAAACATCCTGCCTGATGATCCTGTGCCTGGTACTCCCTGGAGGTGGTGGCACTCCAAGACTCTCAAGAGCTCAGGGACACATTCCAGCTGCCTGCAGTTGGCATCACCCTGCTTGTACACAGGGACATTCCCTGGGAGCTGGCTGTGTTCCAGCTATTCCAGCCAGGTGGTTCCAACCTGCCTTTGGGGTGCCATCCCCAGGCCACCAAGCACCAAGCCTGGGATTCAAGTCATGCTTTCCCCTGGGACATTTAGAACCTTCCCTTTTTTCCCAGCTTTTGTGGGACATCTTTGGATTTATTTTTATTGTAAAGGTTGCAAAAATGACTTTTGCTTTTCCATCACTCCTTATTGGATGGGAGCAGCTGGTCCTGTTCTTACTCCAGGCATCACATTAGTGGCTGGTGGGCCACTAATCCATGGGGTCCCCCAGCAGATCCATTAACTCACTGTGTGCTGGAGGAGGAGCCAAGAGCTCTCCTTCGCCTTTGGAGGTGTAAAAGACCCCAGCAGGACCTCTCACCATAAGGGCTTCGGTGCTCCTGGAGGGTTTTTGAGAAGGACCAGGACTTTCTGAGAGTTGTAACTATTCGTGATGCTTTTTTTGTCCCTGCAGCTCCTCGGTGCTCGTATGCTGCCTGGGATGGAGGCAACAAGGGAGCGAGTGTTTAATAGGTAAAAACCAGCATTTTGCTTCATTGGGCTCAGCATTCATTGAGCCCTCCTGGCCTCACCACCACTGTCAGGGGCCGCTCTGATGTGTCTCGTGGCTGGGACCCCCCGTCCTGGGGACCTGCAGCCAGAGTCCTGCCTCCTTGCAGTGCTCCAAGCCAGCACCGTGCAGATGGAACGGGTGCTCAGCCCCGGTGTCAGGGGTCACAGAGCTGTGGGGGTTTCTCTCCTTACCAGCCAGCTCTGTGTCAAAGGACTTGGGGATGCTGCTCGGGGTCCCAAGGAACAGTGAAGTGTCCCCCAGGGTGAAGGTACAGCTGCAGGGATGGGACTGAGATTCCCCACAGATGCTTCAGCAGTGTGGGTAGCTGAGCCAGAGCCACCAGTGAAGCTGAAGCTGCCCAGACCAGGCACGTGTCTATTGTGGCCCCACTGGGGAGTGGCTGCTGGGGCTGACAAAGACCACTGAGCTTGGACTGGGGCCGTACAAGGTGTCACAGCTCTTTACTGGGGGCCACAGTGAGCACAGCATGGATGCTCAGCATGAAACCCTGGGAGCATCATTCCCTGCACTGCCACCACAATGAAGGCAGCTGCTTTGGGGCTCCCCCACAGTCTCGGCTGGCCACAGTGCTCACCACACCCCGGGAGAGCTGGAGGTAGCACTTTGCAGCTGGGACCAAAGCCCACATAACCAACTAACCCACTGTGCATGAGCCCTGTAACCGCTCACTGCATGCGTTGGGAACAGGATGTGGAGGGAAGGGAGAAGGACAAGATCTGCCAGGACAATGGGGGGAGGATGGTCCCACAGCGAGCTGTCCCCATCTCCTGCCCCCCTGACCTGCTCTAACCTTTAGACTCACTGCTCCTAACCTGTGTGATCTGTCTATTTTAGGGGTTTCTATAATATCCATCACCGTAGGTCTAACAACTCCCAGGTAAGGTGGCTGGGATGGGTGGTTGTCTGTCCCTCTCCCAGTGCCAAAGGAAGCTTGTCCAGGGCAGTGTGGGATCTGTGAGTGCCGCCTGCACCGCGGTGCTGCCTGTCCCTGCTGCCTGTCCTACGTCCTGCGCTTGCCTGGCTCCAGGCATCGACCTCAGCCTGAGGCCCCCTCAGCAGGAGAGGGGCTGGTGGCCTTTGGGGGCTGGTGGCCACGTGGGAGAGGCAGTGCTGGGATGGCAGTGCCCACAACCCCTCCACTCCCTGTCCCCTTCTCCCCTCTGGCAATGCGGAGATGAGCAAGGGGCAGCACCATTGAGTGCAGCCACTGGCAGGGACAGGGCTTAGCTGGGTGGCAGGAGGCTGGTGGCCAGGATGGGTGGCATCCTATCTGGGTGGCAGAGATGGAGCTGAGCTGGGTGACAGGAGGCTGGTGGCATTTTTCTGGCAAGGATCCCATCCAGTCCAGGTAGCTGCTCGCCAGGATGGTCGCAGTGCCACAGCTCAGCAGAACCCAGAGGGTCACTGCACAGCCCTTTTTCTGCTCTGGAGGGGTCTGGAGAGGGGTTAAGGAGCAAGCACTGGTGCTCATGCCTGCTGTCTGTCCATTTGTCCAGCCGTGTGCGAGGGGAACTTCACCTGCAAGGAGAACGAGGTGTGCGTCAGGCCCGGCGAGTGCCGCTGCCGCCACGGCTATTTTGGTGCCAACTGCGACACCAGTGAGTACTGGCGGGTGCCTTTGTGTCCTCAGGGGGTTCATCTGGCTCATCCTGGGGTGACTTTCCAGAGCAGATCATCAGGGATGGAGCTGTGAATGATCTTGCTCTGCCCTTGCCTGTCCCCTGGCTCTGTTCCCAGGGCGTTGTCCCTTTGCCAGGGTCTCCTCTTAGATCCAGTGCACTGGGGGGAGGAGAAAGAGGACTGTGGTCAAGAGGTGCTGTTGGGGCTGGAGGTCTCCATTGGTGCCTGGTGGTGGGGTGTCCCCCTGGGCAATGCTGAGGCTGATGGCTCTCCCCGCAGAGTGTCCCCGGCAGTTCTGGGGTCCCGACTGCAAGGAAATGTGCAGCTGCCACCCCAACGGGCAGTGCGAGGACGTGACAGGCCAGTGCACCTGCAATCTCAACCGCTGGGGTCCCAAGTGCGAGAACATCTGCCTCTGCAAGCATGGCAAGTGCGACCAGAAGACGGGCAAATGCACCTGCGAGCCCAACTGGTGGGGCCCGCAGTGCTCCAGCTCCTGCTATTGCAGCCACAACTCCCAGTGTGACCAGCAGACAGGCAACTGCCTGTGCCAGCCTGGCTGGTGGGGCCGTGGCTGCAACAACCAGTGCTCCTGCAACAACTCGCCCTGTGAGCAGTTCACAGGGCGCTGCCAGTGCCGGGAGAGGACCTTCGGGCCCCGCTGCGACCGCTACTGCCAGTGCTACAAGGGCAAGTGCAACCAGGTGGACGGGACCTGCACCTGCGAGCCAGGCTACCGGGGCAAGTACTGCCGCGAGCCGTGCCCAGCCGGCTTCTATGGCCAAGGCTGCAGGAGGCGGTGAGTGGCCAGCCCTGCTGGGTCTGATCTGGCACAGGTGGGAGGTGGCAGCGGGAGGATTTGGGGTCTGCTGGGTGATGACCATGGGTGATGACACATTTTAGGTGTGGGCAGTGCAAGAGCCTGCAGCCATGCACCGTGGCCGATGGGCGGTGCCTGACGTGCGAGGCGGGCTGGAATGGCACCAAGTGCGACCAGCCCTGCTTGCCCGGCTTCTATGGAGAGGGCTGTGAGAAGCTCTGTCCCCCCTGCAAGGACGGCCACACCTGCAATCACATCAATGGAAAATGCTCCCACTGCAACCCAGGCTGGATCGGAGACCGGTGAGTGCAGCTGGGTGCAGCGCTGAGTTCTTGAAGAGCAATGCCTGGCTTCCCTGATTCTCCCAGGGAACAGGGTCACTGAAGGGTTCTGCAGCCCTGGAACCAATCCTGGGCACAAGAGTTTGCGGGAGAGCATCTCCACTTGGGAGCTGAGCCCCACTGCAAGCACCCAGGGTCCGAAGGGCATCGGGCAGGGGTCTCGCAGGCTCCGTCTAGTTCCATGGCTGTGTCAGTGGGCTCAGTCCATCCCTGTACCCCCCTCCTGGCTTCAGAAACCACAAGCCACCACGGTGGTATACAACCCCATCTCCGTGCATGTCGAGGGATGCTGGAGGTCCCCAAGTGCCTTGGGTGCTCCAGCCACTTGCCCTCATCCCTCACAGGTGTGAAACCAAGTGCCGGAACGGGACATACGGGGAGAACTGCGCCTTCGTCTGCAGCGACTGCGTCAACGGCCAGTGCCACTTCGAGACTGGGCAGTGCCTCTGCCACCCCGGCTCCCATGGCACATAGTAAGTGAGGCACTGATGAGCACACCTGGGGGCACCTCGGGGCACAGGTGATGCTCAGGCACCTCCTGCCCCCTTGTGTCCTATGCTGTTCCCAGCTCAGAGGTTTCCTGCAGTGGAAGCGCTCATAGGCCACAGTTCGGATTATTTGGTGAGCAGAGGGAGGACAAGTTCACAGAGCAGCAAGGGGTGTTGTGCTTTAGAAAAGGCCTGTTTGGCAAAAACAAATCAACAAAGTGGTGGTTTGTTGGGGGTTTTTAAGTCCAGGGTGGAATTTCTGTCCAAAAACAGAGAGAAAACCACATCTCAGAATAACAAACAGCCTCGCAGGCATTGCATCCATGGGCAGCTCCTGCTTAAAGCTCTGCCTCTGGCTGGAGTCTTTCCCAGGCCTCCCCGTTCCCCCTGTCCAGGGGCACAAGGGCCATCGAGGGCCTGTTCACATCCCCGGGTACTGTTTCCCAGCGTGGGACTGAAATGTTTTTTGAAAAGATGAGGAAAGCATTTTCCACCCGGCTGGGACATGCAGACAGTTCCTCCAGGGTTCTGCCAGGTGGTGCTCAGGTGTTCCCAGCAATTAACTGAGGGTGACAGCAAGGACAGGGATTTGGAGCTGGCATCCTGCCCACGCTGGCATTTCACTCAGGGCATAAAAACAGGGAGCATTTGCATTTTGGGGTTTTTTTTTTGTGGGGCTTTGCCAACTACTTGTGGTGCTGGAACAGTTGCTGGGCACTGGCACCAGTTCAGGATGCCCAGCCTGGGCATCATGGCCACCTTTGATAGCAAAGGCAGAGGTGAGAGGGTCTGAATGCTCCCCAGCGGGGTGTGGTGATGCTTTTGGCACAGTGCCGGAGGGCAGGATGTGGATTAACCTGTTCTGAGACCCTGGCACAGCACTGGGAAGGTGCGGATGGGGGATGCTCGGGACACAGCCTTGGTGCCATAACCTTGAGCTGAGCTATGCCAGGTGGTGCAGTCAGGCAGGCTCGGTAACATTCCGGGTGCTCAGGCAGATCCCTGTGACTCTATCCAAACCAGTGGTTTTGTCAGCAGGGTATAATTTTGCTAAAAAGGGGATTTCTGCAATGAAGGCAGAAACATCCTCCTTACCATGCAGCGGGTCCTCTTAGCTCTGTGTCGGGAGGAGGCTAAAGGAGCAGCTGCTAAAATATTCATGTGTGCACAAAGTGCTTTATCTCCTCTGTCTTTCCCAGAAGTTTCAGTACTCTCCTGGAAAAAAATCACCCTCCTCTGCTCTCCCAAAATCTCACCCTGGGGCAGAAATGTGGAGCCAAGGTTTTGCCTTGCTGAGGGACTATCCCTGCTGCTGTTCTGCTGCATTAGCTGCCCGCTGCAGTAGAGCAGACACAGAAGCTCAGCGTCCATCCTGGCAGGCACATGATGGGCACATGACTGGCATGCAGCAGGCACATAGCAGGCATAGAGCAGGCACAGGGCAGGCACGAGGTTTGGCCAAGGTGGCGCTTTGCAAGTTGTTGGAGTGTGAAATGGGCTGAGCCGCCTCGGGGCAGAGCGCCAAGGGCTGGGGGCAGCTGTGTCCCCAGAGGAGTGGGTTTGGGCTGGAGCCCACTGGCTCCTTCCAGCTGCAACCACTCCAGCTGGGATGCAGCTGGCAGAGGGTTTGGTGCCCAGCAGTGCTGCCAACATCTCCCAGCTCCATCTGCGTCCTGCTCTGTGGTGCCTGGCCCACAGCTGGGGAGGCAGGTTGGGTTGGACCCGCTGACACCAGAAGGCCCAGGTGCTTTGGCATATGCCTGGCATGTGTTTTCCATGCTCAAGCCCTTGAGACTCGTGGATTGGTGCCCATTTATGCATGTCCCCATTATCTCCGTGTCACCATCAGGAACTCATTTTACCAGCAGTGGAGATTTGACACCAGGAGTAACCAAACTGGGAGGGTCTTAGGGCTGCTCTGTTGTTTTTCCTTCTTGGAGGCAAAAAAAAAAAAGTCCATCCAGGCACCTTCCCAGCTTGTGGCCACTGTGGTTCTGCCTGGCTTGGTGGGGGGTGGGGCTTGGGGTGCCATGGCCACATCACCACTGAGCTGAGCTGGAATCCCTGTGTGTGACATCAGGGTGTCTTTAGATGGGACTGCTGGGTTAATGACCTTTCCTAATTACTGTGTCTAATGGTGAAGTCCCATGCAGAGAGCAGTAAGAGTGTCTGAGATCCAGCTGCACCAAATCCCCTGGGCAATGGGCAAAGCTACTGCATGGGTGATGGACTCCTGATCCCTTTGGATTAAGGGTTCCCCCAGGGTGTGGAGGAGCTGTGTTGGAGCAAGCTGGAAAAATGCTCCCCAGAGCATGGAGAAGGTGGCAGCCAAGTGGCCCCCACTGCTGTGTCTGTGGTGGGGGATGCACCATTCTCATCCAGCCCTTCTCTCCAGCTGTAACCTGACGTGCCCTCCCGGACGCTACGGAGCCAACTGTGCCAACGTCTGCAGCTGCCACGACGGCGCCTGCGACCCCCTGACAGGCGCCTGCCACATGGGTAAGTGCTGGGGGCTGGGGGCTGGCCTCTGCCACAGGGCTGACCCCAGGCTGAGACGCGGGTCTGCCTTGCAGAGGCCAACCAGAGGATGGGGGTGATCGGGGCAGGGGCCCTCCTGGCACTGCTGCTCATCCTCCTGCTCTCCCTGCTCTGCTGCTGCTGCGTCTGCCGCAAGAAGGACGAAGCCAGTGGGTGAGTGCCGGGACCAGGAGGGATCTCACCAGGCTGGGAATGTGGAAGACTGGTGGGCTCTGGGATTGAGAGGGGGATGCAGAGACCATGCTGGGACAGCGGGCAGTGCTGCAGGGAAACTGAGGCAGAACTGTGCTGCCCACATGACACCGTGTGGGTACCTGGGTCTGAGCAGTCCTGCTGCATCATCAGGGCTGATGGAGGTGCTCAGGGTGAGCCCTTCCTGGGGAACCCCTTCCTGCTCTCCCTGACTTTGTTTCTCTCTTGTGGGCCATTATTTCATGGAGACCTGCCAAGTCCCCTCCAGTCTCCAGGGTCTGGAGCTTATCTGCAAAGGGAGCCCTGAAATACAGCAAGGACATTAAAACACAACCAAGATCTTCAGAACAAACCCCTGGGCCAAGGGATGAGGCCTGGGGGATGGGGGGGATGCCGACTGTCCCACATGGGGATGGATGATCAGGGCTGGGAGGGTGGGTTCCTGCAGCAAGGTCAGGATACTGGCAGCATTTTGGCAGCACCAGGTTAACATCCTACCATGAGAATAGGAGTGGGGACAGACCCAAGGCAGGGGGAGAGGTTTGTGCTGCTCAGTAATGGATGAGAGGGCTGTTGGAGCTCCTCCAGCTCCAGAGAAAACCCCCTCGTCCCACCAGCCACTGCACAGGAGTTTTCCAGAAGCCTGCCCCTGCAGCCCTGTGAGCTCAATCCCAGCCCGGCACAGCTGGCCTGGAGAGCCTGGGGGCTGCAGGTAATTATCCTGCAGATGAAGCACAAACCCAGCAGGTGAGGAATAGCACAGGGAGAGGGGGAACAGCTCCAGAGAGTTTCCTCTCTCCCAGGGTGCCCAGACCACAGTGTCCCCAGACTGCTGGGTGACCTGTGGTGCTGTCCCAGCGCGGTCCCTTGCAGGGGGTGGTGGGCATGGCGCAGGTTCCCTTGAGTCCACACACAAAGCCACTCACTCCTGCGGTTGTGGAAAATTGCTTGAAAACGTGGCCCCAGGAGGCTTCAAAACCAGAGAGCAAATAAAGAGAAGCCATATGTTTGGCTTTGGATTGGGATGATTTTTATTTTTTGAAAGATCTGGGGTCTTGACCAGGCATTGCGGGTATTTTGGGGCTGCACTGCCAACGGCCGTGCTTGGATCTGGCCTTGCCACCCATCCCCTGGCACTGCTATGCATCCTGGTGTGGTTCAAGCTGGTGCCTGGGGCTGGCAGCAGCTTCTGTGGGTCCCCACCTCCTTTGGCCTGGGCACGCCCCTGCTTTTGATCCACCCCATTATCACTCCAAAAACCCCTTTGCACTTGCACATCCCTGAGCTGCTGCCTCTCTCTCTTGCCCATGAAGGCTGTCCCCACCACAGGAGGGGAACAGTGTCTCTGACAGTGCCATTACCTTCTCTCCTCCCTCTCCAGCCAGGACCCAGCAGCAGCCAAGAAGCCTCCAAGACGTTTGTGTGGGCGGTTCAGTCGGATTGGAATGAAGCTCCCGCGCATCCCTCTGCGCCGCCAGAAGCTACCCAAGGTCATGGGTAAGGTGCTAGGGTTTGGGGAGAGTGCAGAGAGCCAGGTTTTACTCCTGTCAGGGCAGCATGTGTGGCTCACAGCATCCTTTGCAGCCCCAAAGCAGGGCGGTGAGCATGGCAGGGCAGTGACAGGGACACATGGATCCCTGGGAGCATTTCAGTGGTTGGTATGAGCTGCCTGGCTCACAGGGGCTCAGCCCTTTCTGTCTGCAGCTTCTGGATCTCCAAGCACATTTTGCTTTGTCAGGATGCAAAGGTTGTCTGGTTCTGGAGCTTTGCTGAGTAGTTTTGGATTTACTCTCCTGAGGAGAGGAATGCTCCCTGTCACTCAGCAAGATGTCTTGCTAGTGCTTTTGATCCTGAGGTAACCTTGTCCCAGCTTTGCCTGGAGCCAGAGCATCTGGGGGGATGCCCACCCTCCTGCCATGTGCAGCAGAGTTGAGGATGGAGGGGCAGAGATCTGGGTTGAGCTTCCCACTCTGCCCGGGCATAGAATTGTCTTGTAGGGAGCTGCTCATACCTGGCAAAGCCCCTGACCTGGCACTGTCAGGGCTGTTGGGGACCCCCGGTATCCCAGCAGCTGGGGAATGCTCTCTGGACTCTCCTTGCACCTCTTCCCTGCGTGGGGAGCTGGGGATCTGCTGCAACCCCGTTGACTAAACTTGGTGTGAAGGCAGCAATCCCCACCCCGTGCTGGGATGCACTTCAGCCCCAGCCCCTCCTCCTGAGCCCAGCATCTCCCTGGGCATGCCATGCTGCTGGAACCCCTAGAGCAGCCACATCTTGGCACACAGTGGCTCAGCCATGAGGCTAACTCCCTCATCCCAGGCAGGACACAGAGGTGACCCCCATCCCTGCAAATCCCGCACAACCTTCAGCATCCGCTGGGGGGATAACCCCTCTCCACGTGGGGCACAGCAAAGCCCTGCCTGGAGCAGGGTGTGCCAGGGCCCAAGACACATTCCTGCTGCAAGGATAACAGAGGATCATAGAGGCTGTGTTTGTGGAAGAGGCCAGGAAGGGCTTGGAGAGGACAGAAGGTGCCTGTGTGCGGTGAGGGCAGGGGGGCTGCCTTCAGGCAGCTGGCGCCAGTCCAGCCGCTCTGTGTACACAGGGCAGCAGTGGCCCCGGGAAAGGCTGAGGCTGCTCAGGATGGTTGCGTGTCCCAGCAGGGCTGGAGCTGTTCATGGAATCTGTTGCAGGGCTGAGGGTTGTCATCTCACTGGAGGGAATGGCTTTGGTCAGGGCTTGCCTTGTCTTATCCAGCACAGTGGAGTCCATGTGGGGTCCGGCAGCTCTCAGTCCCACTGACACCTGGTCTGGCAGTGCCTCCAGCCCCCACTGGGTCTGGGGACCCCAGGGTGTCAGGGACCTGTTGGGTTGCCTATGGCAGCTGCATCCCTGATGCCCAGTGACCAGGGTGCCACGTCACGACCACACCTGGTGCTATGGAAGCCACAGTAGCCAGTATCCACTGGCAGAGGCCGCTTGTTCCCCACGTTGGTCCTGCCCCAGCAGGAGTTGCTGAAGTGCCCCAACCCAAGGGTCAGGTCAGTGCTGGAGGTGCTCAGGACCTTGTGGGGTTGTCACAGTTAAACTGGTGCCGGCTGATGCCGGGGCAATGGTTGCTCTGGATCTGCCCACATTCCTGGCCATGTGTTTGCTGGCACCAGGTGAGTTTTCTCCTCTGGGCTCAAACACCGGTGAGCGCAAGCCTACACATGGTAGAACCTTCCCAGGTGGGACAGCAGGTCTTGAAGCCCCATCAGGTGCCTGGAGCCACAGGTTCCTCCCTCAAAAGCTGGTCCCCAGCCTTGGCAGAAGTTTTGGATCCACAACATCTCATTTGGATCCACAGCCAGTGTTTGGGTACCCCTGTGTGTGAGATTTGTTCCTCAGGTGTCAGTGGTACCTGCGTGGGTCTTGGTCACGTCACCCTGAAGATGCTAGGGCTAACCTGAGCCCTGCACCCTACCACATCTCCTCTCCAAGTAGCAAAGCTCAACCAGCCCTAAGGGTGATGCTGATCATGGGGAGCTTGGGATGAGTGGGAGGGGGTGGCCAGGAGGACTCTGAGATCCCTCTCTCGTGGTTCTTCTGCTGCTCTTCTCTGCTTCATCCTGGTCTTGAGACCAACCGGCCACCATGAAAGCAGGGCTGGGGTTGTCATCCTGATGCTGTGGCTCTGGGAGATTTTGGGGAGCAGTGACAGATAGGGATATGTGGGAAGCATCCAAGTTTCTCTCAGCCCCAACAGCCAGGGAAGAAAAATCCCTGGTGACCATGCTGGAGCCCTCAAGCCTCCCGAAGCTTCCAGGTGCACTACATATCCTCATTTTATACTTTGGCTGTGTCCTGGGTCTTGCTGGAGTCCCGGAGTCACCTCGTGGCCATGAGTCCCAGCCACTCGTCACGCCTCCTCTCAGGAAGCATCTCCCTTTATCTGCTTCCAGACGGCTGCTTTTAATTTTCTCTTTTTGGTTTTTATTGCTAGGAAAGCCATGTTGGAACTGCCGTTTCCCCTCTCTTGGCCATTTGCTCTTTAAATATCTCTGCTTGGGTTGGGTTTTTTTTTCCTTACTCCAAGAAGCCAAACTATGCAGGGGTGAGTGTGTGCAGCACTGCTGTCATTTTAACGGCCCTACATGTCTGAAGCCAGATTCCCTCATAATGGGTGAATGTTCCAGTGGGCATCCCAATAACACTAAAAGTTATTTTATTGTAAAACAGGGATGTGCTGCAAGAATCAAACAGTCCAGGCAGGCAACTGCAGCATGACTGGGATGCAGTTGGGGTTGGGATGCAGTTGGGATGTTCACTCGAACGTTAAAAATACCTGGAAATATCCATGTACAGCTGGGACCTTCTCTGTGCATAGAGTCACAGAATATCCTGAGCTGGAAGGGACCCAGAGGGATCATCAGCCCAGCTCCTGGCCCTGCACAGACAGCCTAACTGCATCCCGGCCTGTGCCTGAGAGCATTGTCCAAATTCTTCTGGAGCTCTAGTGGCCTTGGGGCCATGACCATTCCCTGGGGAGCCTGGTCAGTGCCTGAGTATCCCCTGGGAACACCCTTTTGCAGCCCTTCATCCCAAGCAAGGCTCTGCCTGGCCTTGAAGGCAGCTTGTCACTGTCCCAGGGGACAAAAGCCAGTGGAAGGGGATGGGGACAAGTGCATCTACTGCATGGCTCTCTCGGAGGGTCCTCCTCCCAGCTGGGTGCTGCCTCAGTTCTGTGGGTATCCAAGGACAATGCTGAAGCTGTGGGCACCTGGGGAAGCCCCTCAAGATGTGTTGAGACATGAGCTTATCCAGCAAAAAGCCTTAAAATTATCAAGCTGAAAAAAAAAAGTCACTCCAGCCCAGACAACTCTTAACTGTTCATCTTCTCTATTTCATTTTATTAACACCATTTTTCCTCTGGTGGTTTCACTCTTCCACTTGGCTTCTCTGTGGGTGGCCCCTTGGCAGAGGGGCAGTGCCAGGGGGTGAAGGGAGGGATACTCATACTCAGCTTCAGAAGGGAAGAAGCTGGCAAAGGGATTGAAAAGTGGCAGAACTGGGAAAATGCACATCCCCCTGCTGCAGGCTTCCTTTGATCATCCTTCTGCATCGGTGTAAAAAAGCACTTGGAAAAGGAAAATGCAGTCCATGATGCTGAAGCAGGAATTAGTGGACTAAAGCCAGCAGCTAATTTTCTCCCTAGGAAGGGGACAGTCACAGTGCCAGGACCCTCTTTGCAAGGTGGCTGTGCCCAGTTGCACAGCTCATGGGTGACCATCCAGGACACTAACCAAGACCTTATGGGACCCAGGGTTTGGGTGGCTCGTCTCTCCACCACGTGCATCCTCAATTTGGGCAGCTGGAGAGGGGGATAGATGGAAGAGTGGGGCTTGAACAGGCTCTGCTGCCCGCAGCCCAAGCGTGGGGGATGCTGGTCACCACCACTGCTGGTTGATGGCTTCTGTGGCCCCTTGGCTGAGGAACCTGGTAGGACTGTGCAGCAAGAAGTGTCCCCATGCCTTGGATGCTGTCTCTGTCCATGACACCCAGCAGGAAGTTAGGCAGCGGGGAGCTGCGCAGCATCTCACCCTCCTGGCTGGCAGTGGGGACTAGGGGGTTCAGCAGAACAGGCACTGACAACAGTTCCTTGCCCTCACAGTGGCCCACCATGACCTGGAAAACACCCTGAACTGCAGCTTTATCGAGCCACCCTCTGTGGTGGAGCAGCCTTCCCCATCCTGGTCATCGCGCGGCTCCTTCTCCTCCTTTGACACCACGGACGAGGGGCCCGTGTACTGCGTCCCCCATGAAGGTGAGCATAGAATAGGGTGCATCCCCAGGGGACTTCAGGGACATCACCAGGGCTCTGCTCGATGGAGAGTCACTCTTGTGTGGTGGGGACCGTGTCACCCTGGTTCCTCGTGCTCCAGGAAGGAGTGCAGGTTCCAGTCTTGCCTCCCACACAGTTTCAGAGCTCCCTCCTCCAGCATCTGCTGCTCCAGGGTTAAGAGCCAGGAGATCCCTGACTGGGAGCCTAACTGGGAGGACACTGTCCTGCAGGAGCATCTCAGTCCTTCCCCTCCTCAGGCACATCCCACCTGACCTTGCTGTGCTCTCTTCCTGCAGAGAGCATGGGTGACAGCAGGGACAGAGGTACACCTGCCAGCCCCGGGGACAAGCTGCTGGCCCCGATCACTGGGGAGGAAGCGGGTGAATACACGTTCTTGAAGGAGACGGGCTCTGTCAGAGCCTTCCCGGCCGACAGCAGTGAGACCCCCCTGCTCAAGTCCTCGGACAGCGAACGCTCCTCCTGCGGCTCGGGCTCGGCCGGCGCCGCGCTTTACGCCCGGGTCGCCCGCCTCTCCAAGCAGTCCAAGGAGGAGGAGGATACCACTGCGGAGCCTCGCAGCCCCGGGAAGCCGCCATCCCCGGAAAGGACCAAGCCGCGTCCTCCAGACCCGGCCACGAAGCCCAAAGTCTCCTGGATCCACGGCAGGTACAACTCCGGCCAGTCCAATTCGCTGCCGGCATCCAGCCAGTCCCCAGAGCAAGCGGCCGCCAGATCCGGCAGCCCCGAGCAAGGCCAGGGCTTGGCCAAGAGGAAGAGGAGCCCTAGCGAGACGTCGGCCAATGTGCAGGGCAGAGCAGAGGAGAAGGGCGGCGCCCGGGGCAAAGAGAAAGCGCAGAAGCAACTGAAGGAGCCCGGCGTCCCCGAGGGCAAATCCAGCCTCGCCGGGGAGCCCCAGTCGCCCTCCAAATCCAAGCAGAGGAGCAAAGCCGGCTCGGAGCCGATGGAGAGCATCAACGGGGCGGTGCAGAACGCCTTCCGAAAGATGGGTGCCTTCCAGCCGGAACGGCGGGCCGGGGACAACAGGGATGCTCCTCGCAGCCCCGGCACCAGCAAACCCCGCTCCGAGCCGCTGCATCCCCAGCTGGCCTCCGAGCTGGCCGCGCAGCTGAAGGAAAAGACTCAGAGCCTCAACAAGGGGGACGGAGGCATCCGGGCGAACGGGGTCGGTGCCCATCGGGAGAAGCCCACCCCTCCACAGAAAGCCAAGCGCTCGGCGGCCGCCGGCGGCCAGAAGACCAGCAAACCCTTGCTGCCCACCTCTACCCATCTGCAAAAACTGATCCCTGGGGCGGCCGAGACGGCAGCTGGGGAGCCCAAGTGGGTGGAGAAGCCAAGTGCCGGCAGCGGCCAGGATCAGGCTCTCCCCACTGAGCAGGCAGCCAAGAAAACCCCCATTAAGAAGCCTCCCAGGAAGAAGAGCCGGGAAGCGAGCCTGGAGCCGCCCAGGGCAGCTGCTGTGCCTGCTCAGGCAGTGCAGTGACCAGGAACCGGGCACCGGCCCCGCACCGGCCGCACCCCGGGAAGAAGGACATTTGCCAGTACAACCAGCGAACGTGGGAGCCTGGACTGGGCTGAGGGCACTGAAAGAGCCTTGAGCCTCCCTTTATCCCCTTCCACGTCTCTCATCCCCCTTTTTGCCTTAGTCCCCCTTGCCCTAGGACTTGGTCCCTCCGTTTGTGCTCTGCTCCTGCTCCCTGCCCGGGTCTCAGTTCGCCCTCCCTCCCCGCGCAGGGCGGGGCCGCAAGGAGCCGCCTCGGCCGCCGTCCCGGGGAGCTCCGTGTGCGGCATATCCCCTCCCCCCCCTCACCCCCCCTCTCTGTAGCAGTATTATCGACCGCATAAGCAGCGCTTGTTGTACTAGACGTGCCCACGGTATATTCTGCAGTAACCGAGCCGCTCGCTTCCCGCGCCCCACCACAGTCTGTCGGGGTCGCGGAGCACGGGAGAGGGAGGGACCTGCTGCTCAGTGCCCAGGGCAGTGCCAGAGATGTGCCCCACATCCATCGCTGGCAGCAGCCCCCCGCCCCGGCGCCCTCCAGGCGCAGCTCTCCACTGCCGGTGCATGCCGGAGTGGGGTCGAGCTGGTTTCGACCGATGCCACCCTCCCTCCCCTCCGCCCCGGCGCTGCTCCTGGCCAGGAGGAAGCACTATTTATGGATGGAGCTGGACGCCCTTCGGGGTCCTGCATCCCATCCAGTGGAGTTGGAGGGATTAGTTTGGTATGAGAGAGCCTGGCACCTCTGCAGAGCGCTTTCCTAATAAAAATGTATTTCTTCCATAGCTGGGTGCCATCTCTCCCTGCCCTAGCCTTCCCGTGGGCAGGCAACACGCCTAGCCTTGCTTGGGCACTACCTGGTCCTGAGTGGGATGCAGTGGGGAGATGGATGACCTTGCAGCAGTACAGGCAGATGGTAACAACCAGCAGACAGGGTGGGAAGCAGGTCCCCACTGGAGCTGCTGCTGCATATGCTCACCTGGCATCAGAGATGAGCCCTGCAGACAGGATGAGAAGCTCCTCTTCCCCCAGTATCCAGTATTGTCCCAATGGCTGACCAATCCCATGGTCAGACACTCCTCAGTGTAGCCTGGGTCAGATCCTGAGGTTCAAGAGAGCTCTGGCCACTAAGCAAAGAGAGCCCACCCCTGGATGCCCAGGGTGCTGGGACACAAATGTGGGGGGGCATGGGGGTGCAGGGCTCTGAGCCCAGCTTTCTAACCCCCTACCCAGGGGCTGCCAACCCTGGCAGCATTTGGGGTCTCCCCACAGCCCCAGGCATGATGCTGCCAGAGGGAGCAAGGCTGGGACAAGCCCAGGGGCAGCCCAAAAGCTGAAGCTTCTCCCACACAGCTTCTGCCCAAGATTCCTATGCAGAACTCTCCCTGCCATTAGAATTGGGGCTGTCTGCTTCCAGGGGAGCTGGGAGCATTGGTGCCCACCTCTGAGCCATCCTGAGCTGTGCCCACAGTGGGCACCAGAAGACCACCAGGCCAAAAGGTCAACCACGGCAATCTCAGAGGTGATGGAGGCAGCTGGTGAACACCAGAATGGGATGAGACCACATGGAACCAGGACTGCAACCAGCCCAGCACAGCACTCAGGAGGGGATGGGGCTCCAGCTCACACTTGGGCATGGCTCAGCGTTGTGGAGCTGGAGCCAGCACAGTGCCTGACACTGGCTGGAGAAGCATCATCACATAACACAAAGCTGAAGAATGACATCACAGCGTTGCTTCACAGGCTTCTGGTCACCTTTCAGAGTTCCTTCACTCTCCCTCCCCTTTACTTCAGGTTTTAGTTGGGAAGATGAAGGACAATGGCTGAAACTCGTCCTGGGACATCACACAGTGCAGAAAAATGAGTGAATGAATCAGCTCAATGTCACCAGATACAAAACAGAGAAAATCGATAGAAAAATGGGGACACCGAATTTATGAGACCTGGGACAGCAATCCAAGCCCCTCTCTCTCCACCACAGAGGCCATTGTTGGACAAACTAAAGAGGCTTCCAAGACACTCAGATTAATAACTACTCATAGGTTAGGAAAGAGAAGGAAAGGAGTTGAATCCAGGCAATAAAAGTACAAAACTAAACACAATTTAAGAGGAAAGGTTTGTCACAGACATCAAATGGTCCTTATACACATCTCTTCGTGTCAGTGCTGAAGGGCACTCAGGAGAGCCAGCCATGATGCTCATGGTGGTGACCATGCAAAGTGAATTTGTGAATTGCCCCAGCCTCCTCTTGGGGCACGTTCTTGCTCATGCAGGCAGCAAAGCTGAGGCTGGTGCCTCAGGAAAGTTGGGCACTGTAAGCTCTGCCTTGGTCCCCAGGCTCTCCTGGGACAGCAGGGGGTCACCCAGGCGTAAGCCCATTCATGGGCTCCGATCACTGTCTCAGCCAGCCAGAGGAGAGCCTGCAAGTGAGCAGTCTATGGGTAAATGCAAAAATCCCATGTCACAGACAGGCAGGCAGGTCACCAGAGGCTCCAGCCCAACCATCATGTCAGGGTAAGTCTTGGGATTCTCCAAGGGTGGAGATGCCCCAGCTCCCTTTGACTGTTCCAGGGTCATGCTCCTGGGGAGCAATTTTATTCCAGGATTCAACCTGAATCTTCCAAGCTTCAGCTGGTCACTGTTTTACCCCATCACATCACCCAGCACCAGCAACAAGGGTTCAACTTCATAATGAAGCTGTGTTAGGGGAGATTTAAGCTGAGTAAGAGGGAAAGGTTCTTCCCCCAGCGGGTGCTGGGGCACTGCCCAGGCTCCCCATGGAATGGGCACGGCCCCGAGGCTGCTAGAGCTCCAGGAGCATTTGGACACCGCTGCCAGGGATGCCCAGGGTAGGATTGTTGGGGTGTCTGTGCAGGGCCGGGAGTTGGACTGAACAGTCCGTGTCCCCTCCAGCTCAGGATATTCTGTGATTCTGTGACCTTAGTCATCAGCTGTTCTCAGAACCTTTCCCCCAGCACAGCCCTGCTCCCTCTTCCTGGTGCGATGTGTGCCAGCTCCATGAGTGTGTTAATATCCCTTGTCCAGGCCTCTCCAGTTTCTTCACATTCCTCTTGAACTAGGAGACCATATCTGGACACTTCCTTCAAGTGTCTACCTGTGCCCTTCCTATCAGCTCCCACTATGGGCTTTGCCTTATCTGAGGAAAAACATCAAGAAGCTGATGTTCAGCCTGAGGTTCTCTGTTGCTTCCAGGGTCTTTTCAACAGGGTCTTTCCAGCTCAGACGCCTCAGAATCTTCCAGTAATGTCCTGTAATGCCATGGGCTGTGAGAGACATGGATGAGGCATTGCCACACTCCAGTATCGTGAAGGGCAGATGAATCTCTTTTCCAGGCATCCTATAGGCTTTCTTCCCATCGCTGTGTGTTGGATATCTCTGACTGACAGCTTCCCATGATAGACACCAGTGAGGAGGTCTTGTTCAGGAGTCCACAAATCAGCAGAACCTGAAAACGCATCAAACCATTTCCCTGCAGCTGTGAGTTCCACCAGGAAATGATACTTATTTGCTGTTCTGAGCTGCTTTCCAGGGCTGTTTTGGGCAGGCAGAAAATTTGACCTCAAGGAAAAAACAGCTGGAGAAATAATGTGGAGAAATCAGGTGTTCTGCTCCCCTGAGGCAGAGCAGGATCCACCTTCCCTGATAGGTCGGGCTTTTGGTGACAACGTGGTGGCCATGGCTGAGGAGAAGTTGTGGGAGTGGCTGTGATGGAACCACTAGCCCTCCATTCCACCAGCACCTCATCCATGGGATCAGAGGAGCACAGTGACACTTTTGGCTCATCCTCTCCACCAACACTGCAAGACTGATCTTCCTCCCATTTCCTCCTGATTTCCCAAAGCAAAGAAAGAGCTGTTGGGTTGGACAACAGCGCATTTTTTTGGCTTGGTCGGTGAGCAGCAATAAAAGCCAGCCGGCTGCCAGCAATTCATTTCCTATTTCAGGCCCTACCAAAAATAAACTTGGAAGGGAAACTCCAATAAGAATGAAACACACAGGCGATAACTCAGGGCTCTCAAAACTGTATAGGAAATTTCTCTCTCAGTGTTCACTGGGAAAGGAGATGGCAGTGTCAGAGGGAATTATGTGCTGGATGGGGGGATTGTGAAGGGGTTTGGGCAGCTCTCTCAGGATTACAGGGATATAAATATATATGCAGATGACACTTCCTGTGGCTACGTTACATGTGGGGAAACGGCCATTTCCTTTTTTGCCTCACAAAGTGGATGCAGGGTCCTGACTGCCTTCCCCAAGGACACTTGGCTCCAGGGATAGCCAGGCTGGGGACACTGGGATGTCTCCAGGCCATATGGGTGATGTCCTTGTGCAGCCACCATCCAGTTGGCACTGGGCTCCCCACTGCCAGGCTGCGTGGATCACCCCAGCTGGGACCCCTGAAGAGGTGCAGCCACTACAATGCCACCAGAATCAGTTCCCATTCCTCACCACAGCCATCGGCAACCTCTTGGTTGGTGTTTGAGGAAGGTTCTGGTGGTGTTTGAGCGGCAAGAAATAGAAGTCTTTTGCAGGCCGTCAGCTGCTGCCTGTGTGCTCTCCCTGTGCCCACCAGCTCCACTCCATGCAGGTAGCACCAAACCCACAGAGCTGAGGATGGGCACGGCGCTCCTGCGGGATGGCGGCTCCAGCATCAGCCCCCATCAGGAAGGAGAAAGCTGTGCCCCAGGGGTGCCTGTGAGCATGGGTGGTGGCTCTGCGACCCTGCACCACCAGCCCTGGCATGGCACAGACACCTTGATCCAGCACCCACAGCTTTCCCTTGGGATGGTGGAGCCTCGGTGTGGGTATTTGCAGCCTTTTCATGAGGAAATGGGGCAGGGGGGTGGTTGATGGTTTGTCTCTGCAGCCTGTGCCTGAAATGCCACAAGACACAGGACATTGATAAAAATATATACTCCAGGAGTAAAAAGAAAGTGTGTGTGTATATATTATATATCTAATTTTTATATGTCAATACACATAATTTTATATATACATATATATATATATATATATATA
>VZRR01006588.1:0-26477 GCA_013398015.1 Oreocharis arfaki | reverse complement strand
GGGCAAGGGACCACCCGGCTGCTGCTTTCTGCTCCCTGGATAGTGCTCGGTCCCTAGGAAGGATCCCTCCTGTCCCCTGCATCCTGCCCAGCGCCTTCCAGCGTGCTCCGGGGTATCTTCCAAACTGTTGTGGGTTTGTCTATTTTTGAAGGTGGTTTTCTTTTTTATTTTTCTTTTCTTTTTTTCTTTTTTCTTTTTTTATTATGATTTAAACTTTGGTGTGTTTCCAGGCACCCGTGGAGAGCTTGTGGGTGAATCCTGGCAAGAGCCGTAAAACAAAGACCAAAATGTTCTTCCCTCCCGCTTTGCCGTAGACCAGGGTGACCCAGTGACACACTGCTGGTGGCACATTCGGGTTGTGCCAATGTGCTGTTTGCTCTGCCTGCGGTCTGTTGTCAGGAGAGCCAGTGCTTCAGAGCTCTTGGGGAGATCGGGGGCTTCTCCAGGTCCCCTCGGCTGCTCTGTGGCATCGAGCAACAACTGGAGGAAAGCCGAGGGCAGCCGGCTCCAGGAGGGCAGGGCAGAGGGGTCTCTCCTCGCATCAGGGACGTGGCGTGGCTGCTGCCACACACCCCCTTATCACCCCTTCTTCCTGCTGCCCCGGCCTGGAGCTTTATCAGCCCTGGCTGCGCCTGGCGCCGGCTCCAGATGTGCCCTTTCCCTGCCGTGTCCCGCCCGGCCTTACTCATCGCGGCTGTGCCGTGCCCCCGCTCCGGAGCAGCGCGTACGTGCGGAGCTTTGTGCGCTGCTGTTTGTCTTGGCGGATCCGGGGCTTCGCCGTCAGGTCCCGGAGCGAGGCCGGGCTGGGATGGCCCGTGGCAGCTCCTCTGCTCTCCCTTCAGCCCCTCCCGTGCCCCTCAGGAGCGGTGTCCCCCCGGCTGGGACGCGCATCCCGATCTGCTTTGTGCGCTGTCCCTGCTCGCCCTCCGCCCGTCACGGAGAGTCGGGTGGAGTTGGGCATAGCACAAATAATCCCTGTGAGGCTGGAAAACTGGGACAGCTATGTTTTCTGAGCAGAGAGCTGGATGGCGGAGCCATGGGTGGGGACACCGGAGCTCCGGGAGCGGTGGGAGAAGGCGGCTGCTCGCGGTCCGTGACAGATGTGCAGCCCGCCCGTTCGGCCTCCTCAGCGGATCCCTCTGCCTGCAGCCTTCCCCTGGACTTGTCTTGGACCGAAATCCAGCAGCGGGAGCCAGCGTGGCTCGCGGAGGGCTGAGCCCAGGGAGGGGCCGGCAGCCTGCAGGCAGCTGCCTCCCCCGAGCAGCGCTGGAGGGACTGGGAGCGCTCGCCTTGCTGGAGGGGGCNGCCTTGCTGGAGGGATCGATAGAAGCAGGCGGATTCACAAAGCCGGTTAATTATATGAAACCGAAACCTTTTTTTTTTTTTTTTCCCTCTTCCTCCTCCTGCAAAGAGAGGGAGAGGCAGCAAATCATGGCTGAATCATGTGTAGACAGTGGCTGGTGGCACAGCGCGAATCCGAGGCGACCACGAAGTGTCCGTGTAAAACCTTTGCCCTCTGCCTTCTCCCTGTGAGCGCTGATGTGCTCTGCTCCATCCCTGGGGCAGCACTCCTGTCCCTGGCGAGGCTGGAGGAGCACGCTGGCTTTTTCCTCCTGTTGCTTCTGTGATGACCTGCCCTGCTCGGGCTCCTCTGCATCAGCCAGAGGCTTCTCTCTGCTGCACAAAGGTGCGCTTGTGCTGCTCGTGAGAGGCCACAGCACAAAGTTAGGAATTCCACTTTCCCAGAAAAGTGAGATCAAGCCAGTGTTTCAAAGGCCTTGTTACACCTGCGCTGGCTCTCTTCAGGCTGCCGTGGTTTGCCTTTCACCCCGGGGTAATTGATACAAAAAGAATTGCGTTGCCTGAGACAAAAAGCTGGTTTTTTTGCAGCTCTGAGAGGCACAGTATCTCCCCGAACTGCAGGGCAAGGACCCAGCAAGGTGCAGGGCAGGGTTTGGGTAGCTGGGTACAGATGCTGAGCTCGGTGTCGGGGTTCAGCTGGGGACCCAAGCACAGCCCTGTGCCCTCACACTCCACTTGTGTTTCTAAGCTTTTTTTCCACGGGCATTACCTGAGGCAGTGAGAAACCCTTGTGCAGGTGTTTGTTGCAGGATGCTCTGGCTGATGGCAGCCCATTATCCGAGTTCAAAGGGGACTCCATCCTGCAGGCAGTGGCTGAGGTAACATTTTCAGCAACATTTCCCAGTGATCACAGCTCAGCGATGCTGCCAGCGAGGGCTCCGGGGCCGTCCTGCAACTCTGAGAAGGCAAAGTCCAAGACTAAGGTTTAAAAATAATCATTGTGAGAGACAGAGCAGCAGACTGTCATTTCTCTGGTCTGGCCAAGTCTCTGATAAACGAATGTTTATTCAGAAAAGACCTAAAACAAAGCCATAGTTGAAACAGACTGGATTTTCCTTTAAAGGACTTCACGCGGGACCTTTTTATAGTATTGTGTTTGTTATTCTCTAGTAGAAGCCCTAAAATAAAGCTTTTTCCTACTAAATCCAGATTTGGGTGGTTTTCTTTCCCTTGGGCAAGCTTCAGGATGTTTTGGTTCGATACAGCTGCAATGTGTGTGTTTTCTGTGTGTTAATAGCAATGCCACTGAATCCCATCTCCATTTCTGCCTACCAGGAACATTTCCACAGTTGCACAGGTTTAAATAGTTGTTCCGGAGCACCATCCAAAATTCTCTGTATCCATTCAGCAGGCAAGAGAGACCAGCGTGCTGTTTGGGTGGGTTAGTTTTTTGGGAAAGCTGGATTATGTTCTCACAAGTCTTCCATTCCCAGCCTCCACGCATCCCTGAAAAAAAAAAAAAAGGGGAAATTTAAAAGAAGTGTGCAGCATTTATTTTGCAAAACCAGTGAACAGGATGGCAAGACTTCAAACAAGGTGAAGACCTCATTTGTGGCAGCTTCATTGTGGAAGTAATTAACAGTGCGTGGTGGAATCTGGTTGATGGGATCTAGAGATATTTTAAAACAAACCTGAGGAGAACCACGTTTAAAAAAGTGAAGGTGTTATGTTTTTGATGTGGAATTGGTGACGTGATGGGAGGTTAGGGTTTGGGTTTTCTGTTCCTTGTCGTGGTGAGGCCATTTGTGGTTTCATTCCTTGTCCAGCCCAGCCTCATTTCTTATCTGGGATTGATTACGGAGTGATAAGAGAAGGGTGTTTGAATGACAGGAGGACAGAGCTGCCAATCTACAGCTTCAGTGGTTCCTTAGTGCCTTGTATTTACAGAGCTGAAGGTGTTCCTGAAGAACTCGTGCCCCATGGGCTGTGTTTTGTGGTGCCCTGGTTGCCCAGCTGGAGCAGAGCTCGGTGGGCACCTGGCACCTGGTACAGCTGAGTTATTCCCGTGGATTTTCTGCCCTTGTGAATCATTCTGGCTTCAAAGGGACATCAGGAGATGACTCCCCCTGTGCTGTCTCCCTGGGAAGGGTGACCATGCCCTTGGTATGGTGGGAATGTCCTGTGGGCAGCCAGAGGAGCTGAGTGAGGCAGGAGGAGGTTGACATGAACAGTGTGAAATTCGTGCAGCGTGGTGTCCCCAGATAACCAAACTAGGAATGAAAGAGAGCCAGGGGGAAGCTGCAGTCTGACTCGTGGTGGCCTCTAAAGGTTTGAGGGCTTTCTCAGCATCCTTAGTGGTGTTTTGCTGCTGTATCCTGTGGTTGTGCCTTGCCTCATCCCGTTTCCTGCCAGCTGGATGATGCTGTCCCAGCGAGGCAGGCCACAGGCAGGGACTTTGGGAGCAATTTCGCCCTGTCCTCGTGCCTGGCCCTGCTCTTCTCCCCAGAGCTCACCAGTCTTTCCTCCTCACCTCTCGGCAGAGTTGGGGTTTAATGGAGCACTCTTAGCTTTGTGGATGAAAACCAGCACTCCAACTCAAACTCTCCTTTGTTTTTCTTCCCCAATCATGTTACTCGAGGCTGTCGAAATGTGGAAGGGCCGAATCCTGCCTGGCCCGTGGCTGCTGAGGCGGGAGCAGCTCCGTGTGGGAAGCTGCTGCCCACACTCAATTCCAGCAGTGAGCCTCAGCACTGGGGCCATCCCTGAACTCTGCGTGCTCCCAGCTCTCTGACCTTGATCCCTCACAGCTCAGCTTTGGAGGGTGTCTCTCTCTCCCGGCCGTTTGGTGCCGCAGTGGGAAATGGGAAGCAGAGGAATCCATACGTGTGACCTTCGGCGCGACCCGGGCCACGCGGGCGGGGGGCTTTTGTTGTGTGACTGAGGGGTCCCAGCTGGCCCTGCTGGGACGTCCTTGGGGTCCCTGCCTTTGGCACAGCCTTGGCTGTGCCCTTCCCATCCCAGCAGCGTGCTCAGGCCGTGCTGTGCCCTGCCAGGCTGTCCAGCAGCGGGGTGGGAAGAGGGTGCAAATCAAAGGGATGAGCTGGAGCGAGGCTGCTTTGCAGTCCAGGGTGTGTGGTCAGGCTGGCTTGGGTGCTGGTGAGGATTTGCCTGCCCTGGCACTGCCTCCATCCCTGTTACCCAGCCCCCCGCAGCTCTGCCTTGCTGCTTCTTTGCCAGAGGGCCCATGGCAGCATCCCTGGTGCCCTGCAGCTGGAATGCCTCTCCTCCATGCCTTGCCCAGGGCTGGCTCAGCCAGCATCACCCTTCTCCCAGCTCCCCAGCCACAAAGCAGCAGTGAGGGGCTCACAAGCTGTCTGCTCGCTGAGCTGGGGGCTGGCTCTCCCTCTCCTGCTCAGAGCTTTGGCATCCCATGGCACAAGAGCCCCCACCTCCCCTCCCCAGCCCCGCAGCCTGCGGCAGCGAAGGCTGATGGAGAGGGGCCAAGCACAGCAGCATGGTGCCAAGAACTTTCTTTGTTTCCAGCCACCTCCCTCCTTTTTTTTTTTTTTTCTCTTTTCCTCTTACAATTTCCCACTCCCTTTTCCATATTAAACCCGCTCTGGCTTGGCTGGGTTGCTCAGCTCCTTTGGTTTCTCTGCCCCTTCGGGTTTCTCGTGCGGTGGCCGAAGGGAGGGTGAGGCTCTCACATCTCACCTCGTTTCAGGGTCGGGGTAGCGTGGGTGGAATCAAAAGCCTGATGCTTTTGACTGATGCTTTTCCCCTTTGCTGACGAAAGATGAGTTAAATATGTGGAGTTTTCCACAGAGAGGGTTATTGTGCAGAGTCTCCCTGGACCCGAGACCACACAGGCTCCAAGCCTTTGGAAAGGGCCCTGCAGGCAGCTCTGCCCCTGCTGGAGCCTGTTATGTCTGGAGCTGCTGCAGGAGCTCTGCTGCAGGCTGGGGACCCTCTCTGGTGTCCCTGCATTCCCATGGAGGTGTCTTTCCGAGTGACCATAGCATTTCTTTCCACCCTGCCCGTGTCTGTGCGCAGGAGCTCTGGGCACAGGGGTGCCGGGGCAGCTCTGGGATCGCTGCAGAGCCCCCAGGGAAGGCTGTGCCGTGCCAGGAGAGCTGCCCTTGGCATGGCTGAGCTGCTCCTGGGCTCAGGCTGGCAGAGCTGCATGGTGCTGAGCTTGGGGTGGCCCTGCTGCCAGGTTCAGCTGGGCGCCAGGCAGAGTTCCCAGGCAGCTGCCCTGTCCTTGTGGGCTTTCTGTGTGTCCCCCCCAGGCAGGATGCCTCGCGAGTCTCCGTGCAGAGCTCTGGGAAACTCCTGTAGGAGGAGAGAAGCCGAAACTGCAGCTCTAGGCTTTCCTCACCCTCACTCTGCCTTTTTCCTGCTCCCATTTAAGCAGCCCAGGCTGCTTCCCAGCTTGTCCTGGTGTGTGTTTATGCCAGGAGCCCAGAAGTGATTCTCCTGCGAGGTCACACGGCCTCGTGTTTGAGAACGGGAAGCTGGTTCTGTTGTTTTATTATTTTTTTTTTTTCTTCAGTATCTGTTCTTAATTTCCTTGCCTCGAGTCAGCAGTTTGAACCAGCTCCTCTCCCTCCCTGTTCTGTTGTGTGGGATTTTGTGCCTCTTCGGGAACAACAACACGGAGGATTTGGGGATGGCTCCGGAGCCCTGGGTCCCTCTGAGCAGTGGAAGGCACCAGGAGCCACTGCTGTGTGCGGCACCAGGAGTGTCCAGCAGCCCCTGGAAAAACACTTCTGGTGGCTGACTGCTCCCAGGGCTTGCTGCTTCATTTCTTCAAGAGGAAAAGAAGGCAATAAATGAAATCTCTGGCTGCCCTTTTCAGATTTGCACTGGCTTCTCATCCCCTCTGTCCCCGTGACTCCCATGGCTCCGGATGTGTCTGAGCTGGCTCCTGAAGCCTCCCAGGAGCTCTCTCGCTGCCTGGGATGCCCTCCTGCCCAGGAGGGCTGTCCTGGCTCTCCCTGTGGCTCTCTCCTGCAGGAGCTGCCAGCGTGTTCCCCTGGAGCCCTCGCTGGCACCCCGGCTGCCGGGCAGCTCCCTCTGACAGCCCTGGCACGCTTGGCCAGGTGCCATTTGCATTTCTTGTAGCAAACTGTCACTTTTCTGACAGTTCCCATCCAAAGGTTTTCAGCCTCATTTTCCACTGGCCCGCTCTCCCTCTGAGAGAGGTGCTGGGGAGGGGACAGCAGTGACAGATTTGTTTTATTAATGGAGGGGACCGAGCTCGTGGTGCCCACTGGGAAGGCTGCAGGATCCCCTGGGCCTTTTTCCACATTATATTTCCATTTAGGGCATTTAGTGTGACCAAGGAGGACCTTGGGCAGTGCTTGGTGGCCCTGATGTCTCACTTCTCAACTGGTCATTTTAAAGCAGTTGGTTTGTGACCATTTCCTTGTAATTTAGGGAGTTTGGGAATCCCAAGGAGCTTGGGAGCCCAGTCCCCGTGGAGTCTGTTGCATTCGGCCTTTTGCATCTGCAAGTTTTCATTTTCTGCAAAGGATCTGTTCCATTTCTGTCCTCCAAGGGACGGGAGCGTGTGAAGGGTTTGGGAGAAATGCTCCTCTGACCTGGCATTAAACAAGATCCACCTGCACCTCAAAAATTGTCCCCGTGGCTTCTGTGCCTCCCAGGGCTGGAGGCTGCCAGGGTTGGGAGAAGGGTCAAGTGTCCTTTCCAGAGTGGAGGAAGAAGGGGAATGGCTTTCACCGCCTCAGCTCCTTCCCTTCCCTGGTGCAGACCCCACAGCTGGCCCGGGAAGGGCTGTAGCTATTTGGATATTTGGGATTTGGACAGCTCAGCTGTTGGTTTTGGCCGGGGGCCCAGCCCAGAGCCCCCCGCTTGGATCCGGCCACCCCTCCCTGCCACTCCTCGGCTCCCCCATCCCTCAGGAATCCCTGGAGCAGGATCCAAGTGCCAGCCCCACATCCCTGAGCTGTGCCAGCTGCAGCCCTGGGACATCCCCTCTCCACGGGAAAGGCCCTGCAGGTGGTTTGTCCGTGTGATTTCTCTGTGGAGATCCGAGCTGGAGAAGACCCATGGAATAACTGCTTCCACATGTCCTCACCCACACGTGGGCTGGGAAAAAGCCTCTCCTCAGAGCAGGGCTGGGGGCTGAGGGGGCTGCTCCTACTGGGATAAAATTTGGTTTATTTAGGTTGCTGCTTCATGGGGGCTGCTCCTGGCAGGACATGGTGCAGTGCCAGGCCAGGGGAGGGGAAACTTCAGACCAAGTGCAGTGTTTTTAAAGCTGTTTGATTGTTGAAAGTGTCTTCCAAAAGCACCTGAGGAAGGGATTTGTGGGTCTGTGGGAGCTTGGTGCCTCATGTTTCCTCTGGAAACCCTCACTGGGGGGCTGAGGGCACTGTTCATCCCTTTCCAAACCTGCACTGTCATTGTTAGGTGAGGAGAGCACCAGAGTTGTGTTTTCTGGTGGTTTTTTTATCCCTGGGACAGCAGGGACTGGATCAGATATTGGCAGAGACCAAGATCTGGTAGAATGGGGCTGTCAGAAGGACAAGGAATATCCACAAGGATGGATGAAGTTGGCTTTCCCCAGGTTTTATGGCTACTGAGGAGCTCCCCTTCCCGCGGGCTTCCCCATCCCCTCTGCCTTCCACCAGCAGGCTGAGGAGATAAACCCTGGAGACCTCTCTGCTGCTGGAAAGGGATGTGCAAGAAACTGCTCTCCTGACTCCTGGGAGCTCTGCCTTCCAGCAAAACAGCAGTGGAGCTCATCACTGAGGAGAAAAGCTCCTGCCCTCAGCTGCACAGGGCACACCGGGAAGCCTGCCGTGCCCTCAGCCCTCGTGGCTTTATCACCGTGAAGAGCTCTTGAGTTGTTTTGGCTCGGGTGTATCCTTATCCTGATTAAAATCCCAGTCTGATAAGCTGTTGACTCCAAATTAAGGCAGGATAGGAATAAACAAGGAGGCAGAGCTGGCTCCTCCCGCTGCCCCAGTGGAAGGCTCTGCCCAGGCAGGCGGCCAGCGGTGATATAACCCCGAGGAGTGCTGGGGACTGGTAAGAAAACCGGGATATCAGCTGAGCTTCCAGCCCTCATGAGCTCATGCTGGCCCAGCAGCACGTCCTGGGGAGAGGGGAAAGGAGTTTGAACTCGTGCTAACATCGGGTTAACCCTCGCTGTGCTGGTGGGGCGCTGCCTCCCCCGGAGCGCAGCGTGGTCCTTCCAGGCCTCCCCAGCTGGAGCAGATGTTGTCTTGGAGAATCCATCTGTCTTCCCGGGGTTAATCCGGAGGAAGTGCCAGCCCTGCATCTCAAAATAAGAGTTTGTGAAGGAAGGCAGAGCGGGGAATGGCTTCAGGCTGAGGGAGCGGGTTTAGATGGGATATTGGGGAGGGGTTCTCCCCTGTGAGGGTGGTGAGGAAGAAGCACCACAGGGTGCCCAGAGAAGCTGTGGCTACCCCTGGATCCCTGGCAGTGTCCAAGGCCAGGCTGGACGGGGCTTGGAGCAGCCTGGGACAATGGGAGGTGTCTCTACCCATGGCAGGGGTGGCACTGGATGAGCTTTAAGGTCCCTTCCAACCCAAGTTCAACAAAAGTGGACCTTGAATTACTGTCTTGAAAGTAGGGAAGTTCTTAACTTTGAGAACAAGAACCTGATCCCTGTCGCTGCCTCGTTTTCTGCCTTAATTTGGAAGTGATTCCACTGGGAAGAGTTTGTCACCCCTCAGGAGCATCCTCACCTTGGTGGCTCAGGCTGTGTCAGCCCTCTGAGCAGCAGAGTGAGCTTTGGGGTAGATTTTCAGGACAGGATTGGAGTAGGTTGGATAAATTCAAACCATTCTGAGTGTTGTTCTATCCACGTGATAGATAAACCTATTGGTTTAGGGTGTTGGTCACATTCCAGAACCTGGAAAAATGGGCATCTCAGTGGGGAAAACCTTGTGAAACTCCTGAGGGGATTCTGTTTTCAGCACTAAAACATCAGCTTTTAAGAGCCCTCACGCTTGACTTTGCCGGCAGAAGTTCCAGCAGGTCCCTTCACCCTCTGAGTGTTTTGGTCCTTCTTCAGGGAACTGATACTCGAATTTCTGGTGGAAATAAGCACCAGAGTTAGGAGGAAAAGAACAATACCCTGGGTTCTGCTCAGTCAATCTGTTACCAGTCTGAGATCCGGATCACTTGGGTGTTACACTGGCACCTCATCAAGGGTCATCTCTTCGTGGAAAACAAGGGAGGACATCAGAGCAGCAGTTGCCTCATTCTGTGATTTGCTTGTTGTCCTTCACTGAAAAATTAATGATGGAATGGGCTGGGCTTGGGGTTTTGTTTTGCATTCATCACCGGTTAAAGCCTGGTCATGGGCTCTGTGAATAAGACCGGGGTTGATTATGGGGCTTTTGAAGGGTCAGGAGGGTGATGTGCACCCCAGCAAGTGTAAGAAACCCCAACCTCAGAGCTGCTCGTGGCAAAGCAGGTGGAGCTTCAAACCTTGGGGGCTTGAGCTCTTGCAGTCCCAGTTCCAGGGGCCAGGCTGGGGCAGGTGCTGCCCTGGCATCTCAACATCAAAATTTGATGCTGCAGCTGTAAATGGGGTGGCCGAGGTTTAGTTATTAACTGCTGTGTCTGGAGGGATCTGTGCTGTGTTTTTACACTGAAATGGCATCTCACATTCAATGTGTGCCCCTCTTTAGGGCCACAGAGCTCAGTTCACCACTAGAAATAAACATTTGGTTAAGCTGCAGCAGTGGGGCTCAATAATTTAGCCCTGCCTATGTGGTGGTGTTGCTGAAGTGTTCCCGTGGTGGTCACCCAGCCGTGGGGGCTGCACTGGCAGCTTTTTGGGTTGTAGTGGGGGTTTTTTGGGTCCCCCCCTCTCTGATTTTGTCCCTCTGTCCCCTCCAGGTCTACATCATCAAGGTCACCTGGTCCAATGGAGCCACAGAGGTCATTTACCGGCGGTACAGCAAGTTCTTCGACCTGCAGGTGGGGAATCCTCCAGTTCCTGGGGCTGTGGCTGGGGAGGATGAAAGGCTGAGGTCGCCTGAGCTGTTGGGTTCTGCTTTAGCTGTGCACTTGCTGGGGGTTTTATTGAGGGGGGGGTTGTTTGCTTTGGGGGAGGATTTTGTTAGAGTCCAAATTCCATTCCTGCGGCTTTCCTGGCTGCTGTCACAGCAAACCAGGGCTGCCACTGGAAAACAGCTTGGTTCCCTGGAGCAGGGCCTGGGGAGGTGCCCACTCCCCTTGCCAGCCCAGAGGGCAGCTGGCAGCAGCTGCTTGGGTACCTGGAGGAGCCAACGAGAAAGATGGAGAGGGATTTTTTTGGAACAGCATGAAGTGACAGGACAAGGGCTTAGATCAGATACCGGGGAAAAAATCCCTCCCTGTGAGGGTGGGGAGGCCCTGGCACAGGATGCCCAGAGCAGCTGTGGCTGCCCCTGGATCCCTGGCAGTGCCCAAGGCCAGGCTGGATGGAGCTCTGGGCAAGCTGGTGTGGTAGAAAATGTCCCTGCCCATGGCAGGGGGTTGGATCTAAGTGATCTGTAAGGTCCCTTCCAACCCAGGCCGTTCCACGGTTCTCTGATTTAATTCCCTCCTGGTGCAGGAGGGAGCCAGGAGGAGAATGGAAGCGGGAGGGAGGAGGCTGGAAAGGCAATTGGGACAGGCTGGGCTGCAGGAAACCCAAACCAGTGCTCCGGGTGAGCAGGCAAAGGGTGTTTTCCACCTCCTCCTCGGTGGAGATGAGCCAAGGGGTCTGGCTGGGCTTCACGAGCCAAGACACAAACCGAGCTGCTGGAACGGGCTCCGTGCAGAGGAGAACAGAAAATGCACCAAGGGATCTCTGGCCTGGCAGCAGCTGCCAGAGGGGCCACTGGAATGCCCTTCCCGGGCTGCCTGTGGCACCAGGGGAGGAGCTGGGCACCCTCTGCCCCCGGGAACCCTCTCACGTGAGGCCGAGCATCGCTGTGGGGCCGCACTGCCAAGGGGAAGGAGAAGGCTTTTTTGAGACCTCAGCATGCAGACACAAACACGCTGCTGAAATTACAGCCTGCCCAGCAGAGCGAGCCCAGGGGAACGCCGATGGCTTTCCCAGCTTCTCCACAGTCTGGGATCAGGGCAGATGCTGCTCCCTCACCTCAGCAGTGCCCTGTCCCCTGCCCAGCAGGGCACCTCCAGCAGAGCTGGGGCTGTGGCCACGCTGAGCTTTGGCAGCACCCTGGGTGTCCCTGCCCTGTGCTGCTGCCACGCAGCCCCAGCCCCAGGTAGGGTGGCCCAGGCAGGGGTTAAGCCGTGCGCAGCTGCTTGTGTAACCAAGGAAATATGAAAGTAAATAAACAAGGAACAGCTGTTGGGCAGCAGCCAGGGCTGGAAGGAAATGGAACTCGTGCTTCCTTCTCTGCAGCATCTCCTCTGGTGTGCTTCAAGCTCGTCCCGTTGTCTGCTGCAAAGGGGGCACTGCCTTTTGGGGGGTTTTTGTTTGGGGTTTGTGTGCCTCCAGCTGTGCTGTGTCCCTGGGCTGGGGAAGGAATGTGGGGAATCGTGGCTGTCCTCCCTCTCTCTCTCCCTCTCCTCCATCCTGGCTGGAGCTGTGCACGCTCCTGAGATGGAAAACGTCACCACTGGAGCCAGACGCTCTGCAAAACACCCTGGAGCACCTCTAGAAGCAGAGATACTTGATAAATACATATATTTTATATATATATATCTATGTGTATATCATGGTTGAGGTGGGACAGTTTAAAGCAAACATCTCCCCCTCCTTTGCCGTTCCCTGCAGCTTTTTCTTATAAAAAAAAGAAAAGAAAAATAATAACAGCCACTCCTTTTTGGCTCTGTTGAAAGAATGAAAGAAGCTGTGGTTTTTTCCCTTCCTTCCCCCTTATCACACATGCTTCCTGGTGTCCTTATTTTAAACTTGTGGTGCAGGACAGTGGAAATTGGATTGAGAGGCGAGGAGTGAAACAGATCCTCTGAGCACAGTGGAAAAAAATGCTCTAGGTAGGCTTGGTAGCACTGGCTGTTGCCATTGCTGGAGGCCTTTCTTGTGTGACTCTTGGATGATTCCATGCCAATTTTAGCTCTTTAGGCAGAAATTTTCCGTGCTGGAAATGATTCGTGCCTCTGGTTATTTAAGAAAAAAAAAAGAATATAATTCCACACAACCCCCTACAAAATAAGCGAGGGACTGAAACGGTTCAGCTGCTTCTGAAAACAGCAGGAGGGGAAAATATTTCTGCTAGGTCCATTTCTGATGATCTTCTTGATGTGCTGGAGGAAGAACTGGAAACTTGAGTCGCAGGTGATCTCTGTGTCAAGAATCTGTCTCTCATTCTATCCGGGGAAAATCCGTCCAGCTTCATCCGTCCTCACAGCCTTGAGCAATCCCAGTACATGCACGTTCAGGCTGGGATATTTGTTCATTTAGTTTCAACGTTCCCAGTGGTTCTGGCTGCACTTTCCACGCTCCTGTCAGGGGCTGAGCAGGGTTTTGTTTGTCCAGGAGCATCTGGGTGAAGGTCAGTGCACCCTCCGGGCTGTCAGTGGCTGTTCCTTGGCAGGGGCGTGGAAGCTTCTGGATCCAAGTAGGAGAGAGGAGCTTGGTGGGGCTGAGGCTGGGCTGAGGAGATGCTGCAGCTCAGTGTGTGAGTGGCTGGGGAATTTCTCCTGATATTCCCAGTGGGGAATTCGCAGCTGCATCACTTGTCACCTTCCATTGTGGCCAAACAATTATTTCAGGAGCAGGGCCAAGGCAAACACGAGCACGCTCGGCGCTGACAGCAGAGCCACGGGGCAAAGTGTCCTCCCCTCCCCAGCCAGGCAGGAAGGACATTCCAAACACAAACTGCACCAGGAGAGAAGCCTGGAGGCTGCTGGACTCTGGCTCCACAGAATCTTTGAGGTTGGAAAGGAGCTGCAAGATGGGAGTCCCAGCTGTGCCCCATGCCCACCTTGTCCCCAGCCCAGAGCTCTGAGTGCCACCTCCAGCCCTTCCTTGGGCACCTCCAGGGATGGGCACTCCAAACCTCCCTGGGCAGCCCCTGCCAAGGCCTGAGCACCCTTTCCATGCAGAAATTCCTGCTGCTGTCCACCCTGAGCCTCCCCTGGCCCAGCCTGAGGCCGTTCCCTCTCCTCCTGTCCCTGTTCCCTGGCAGCAGAGCCCGACCCCCCCCGGCTGCCCCCTCCTGTCAGGGAGTTGTGCAGAGCCACAAGGTCCCCCCTGAGCCTCCTTTTCTTTTTGGGTGAGCTGAACAATTCCTTCAGCCATTCCTCATATGAATTATGACTTCTTGCCCAGGAGCCATTGCCAGGCTTTTTTCATCCTGTCTTGTTTTCCATCCTGGCACGTTTCAGGGGTGCCCCTCTTTGGGACACGTTACCCCAAGGCTCTTCTCCTTTCTTTCAGCCCTTGGCCCAGCTGAAGCTGCAGCACAGGGCGATGTTCCTTGGCCACTTCTCTGCACAGAGCTTTAATTCTGAGGCCAGGGCTAGAGACTTGACATAGGCTGGGCTCAGCGTGCTCGCTGTACAATTCAGGGACAGAAAAACTGAGAATTTGGAACAACACTAAAATTATCTCTGGCTCTCCCTCCCGTTCCTGTCTGTCTGTGCATCCAGGGTGTTTCCCAGTTCTCCTGTTTGTCCATATGTTTAACAAATCCTGCAGGTTCTGAGCTGGAAACTCTCAGCTTTGACCCACCTGGAGCTGTGTCATCTTGGAGAGAGTCCTGCAGCTCTGGGGCCAGCAGCTTTTGTGTGGAACACCGAAAAATAAATAGTCTGCTGAATTGGTGCCTACTTCCATGAGAAAACTGGCAGCAGGCAGAGCTCTGTGCCTGTCCTCTCCGTGTGGAAGGGAGACTGGTCCTTCTGGAGGGGGTTCCTCACCTGGTGTGTGCCCACAGGCGCCAGGCAGAGGCAGGGAGAGGGGAAAGGCTGTGTCTCAGGGGTTCAGAGAGGTTTTAAACAATCCACCACGTTCGATGGGCTCCCAAGACCGGAGCTGGCACACAAAGAGGAATTGTTCTCCCTCAGCTTGTTTCAGGCTGTTGGAAGCTTGAAAAATTAAAATGAGCCTCCTGCTTCCATTACTGGGAGCTCAGTGCTCGCCTTGCTCTGTCTCCTTCTCTTCCTTCTCCACTTCTTCCTCCTCCTCCTCCATTATTTAAACCCAGCTCCTGGCAGGAGTTCTCGAAGGTGAAGTGAGTCTCATCTTAATCCTCCCGATGTGGAGAGCGAAGAACAGCCGTGCTGAGTAATGTGCCCCCAGCAGCACCGGGCTCCTCCAGGTGGGAATGCCAGCCTGGATTCACCCCTCTCCTGGGTCATGCCTGCTCTGGGCGGCCTCTTTGATGGAAAAGGCTGTGGCTGCAGGAGCTGGATGGTTTTTTGTGTGCAGGGATGGTAAACAGGGCTCTCTCAAGAGCTCTTTCGTAACTGGAATCTTATTTCAACACTTTGGGGATTTCTTTTTTTTTTTTTCCCTCCAGGGTTTATGGAGTTCAGCGAAGTTCTGAGCAGTTGTGTGTGCAATGAACTTCGTGGTTTCACCCTGCCACGAAAATAAATCAGCAGGATCTCTCTCTCTCAGGCAGTTGGATCAGGAAAGGCAGGGCAGGGAAAAACCCACAGCTTCCTGCAGCGAGGTCTCTGCTACACAGCACCAACAACTGCTTCGTCCTCTGTGCCCAGGCTGCACCCAGAGCCACGAGCTTAAACACCTCACACAGAAGTGCAGGAACAGTGAATTCCCACCCTGGAACTCGGGAGGAGGAGAAACACTTCCCATTAAATGAGGGCTCCTTCTGTTTGCAGAAGGAACAGCCGGTGTTTTTCCAGCAGTGCATCAAAGACCTTCACCACTCTCCTCCTCTCTCCCTCCACAAAGAACACGCACAGCCCAATGCACTTCAGCCTAGTTAAAAGTTGGCTCCTTAACTTTGTATCTCTCCAAATGTCTCCCATTTATAGCGTTCCAGCCTTTGGCAGCAGCAGCCGGCGCATTCCCGAGCGTGCCAGCGCCGGGGCAGGTCAGGGACTCAGCATGGGCTGGAGCTGGCACCCCGTTCTGTGCCTGGCAGCTCCAAGCTGTGCCTGCCCCTGGGAACCAGCAGCCTGGATTCCCTGGAGTGGTGCTGGGTGAGCGTTCCCAGGCCGGGGCACAGCCGGGACGTGCAGCGGTGCCGGGCAGCGCGGCCGCAGGAGAAACAATCGTCACTGCTGGGAGCTGAAACCTGTCTCGAGCAGTGCTGGGACAGCACTCCGTGGCTCTTGGCTCATTCCAGGCTGGGAACAGCACTCCGTGGCTCTTGGCTCATTCCAGGCTGGGAACAGCACTCCGTGGCTCTTGGCTCATTCCAAGCTGATCTCCCTCTCCTTCTGCTCCGGGTGCAGCTTTGGTTTGTTGTGAGTCCATCTCCGCCTCTCCCATCGGATGGTTCCTTGTTCCCAGATGCACCCAAGGCAAAGGAGGGCTGGCTCCTGAGCCTGCTCTCTGTTCATTCATCCCTCTTGGCACCCGTGGTCTCCTTCCCTCTGGAAAGTTGGCAGAGCAGCTGCAGGAGACAGCGCTCCCAGCCCTGCGGGAAGGACATCCCGGGGTCTGGTCTGGGAGGGAGCCTGAGTGAAACCCTTGGAGGCAAAAAGATGGGAAGGATAAAAGTTCCATCCCTTGGGGATGGAGCTGAGGTCCCGTGCTGACAGTCCAGGGTGGATTTTTTGGGGGAGCCTTTGGATAACGCAATGGTTAAAGGTTTTCCTGTTTCCTCTCTCCCTCTCTCAGGGGTGAGCTGATGCCCTTCCACTCCCCAGCTATTTATTGTTGGAAAAGCTCTGGAAATTCAGCTGCCTCCTTCCTGCCAGGGCCCTGGTGGCTCCTCTCCTGCCCTGTGCCATGGGCTCTGTCTCTGGGGAGGTGCCTGCCTGTGCCAGGGCGTTTTGATGAGGTTTTGTGGGTCTGGGCTGATGCTAGACCCAACGTCTCCGTGTGCTTTTAGTCAATCCAACACAGCCCACTCTGCTGGTGGAAAGACCTGCAATTTATATCGTGTGGCAGCAGCCTTGGCTCCCAAATGAACCAGTTTCAAGCTGATTGGTGCTGCCTGGGGAGAAGCTGAGGATGGGGAGCAGTAAATCAGTGTGAAGGAGTGCTGTGTCTCGGAGCGGGGGATTCTCAGTGAAATGCCCAGGACCTGTTTCTATTGTTAAATCCCTCTGGTACAGCCCAGACTGCTGTGAGCACCACCCACACACCCTGGGCAGCCAAGAAGTGGATCTGTGCACTTGGATGGGGAGGGGGAGACAGGAATGAGAGCTGGGCTTGTGCTGCCCCTGCAGGGGAGGGTGATGAAGCTGATGGGACACGGTGTTTTCCCCCACTCCTGATTCCTCACTCCTTTCCCTTCCCTTTCTGTGGGTGACATCAGGCTCTCACAGGCTGCTGTAAATCACTGCTCCCGTGCTGGCTTGCTGGAAGTGCTTTTGGTGAGGGATTTCTGGCAGTTTGGGGTCCCCTGGCAAAGGGCTGTGAACCTCTGCAAGGATCTCCTGGGGAGCCTGGGCACAGGGGGACAATTTAACCTCTTGTTTTGCTCCATCCAGGAAGTGATGCTCCTTTTTCCTTGCTTCCCTTGCACGTTTTTCCCATTATCCAGCATGCCCTGGGGCTTGCCTGCCTCCTCATCCCCATCACTGCGACGCAGCACAGACTTTTCCTGGGGGGGGAGGAAGGCTGGGTGCATCAGCTGGATTAGGGGAGACCTCGTGGGGTGGGGTAGAGCTCAGGATCTGCCCTTCCTCTGTGACTCACAGCTTCCAGGCTCTGGGGAGGGACCTTTTAGCCAGAAAATGGAGAGGGGAAAACGTGAGGTGGTGCCAAGTGGGTGGAAGCTGCAGGGCTCTGTGGTGCCATGCTGACTCCAGGGTTTTCCTGGATTCGTGGCACTGCTCATCTTCCCACCCCCAGGGTGCTGCTCTGCGCCCTGCTGTGGCGATTTCCACGTTCTGGTGTTTTCTGGGATTGCAAAGTGAGCGATAACCCACATCAGAAATGATCTCTGGTGGCACGAGGACACCCAGCATCTTCCCTGTCACAGTTCCACCTCCCTGAGCCTTCCTGCCTCGCTGGGACCACATCTGGAGGCCTTTGCAGGAGGGCTGAGTCACTGAATTATAGCTGAGCTTCGTGGCTGTCTTCACCTGGCAGCGTGGAAATCAGATCCTGGAGATGAGGCTGTAATTAAGGGAGGTGAATTTATTGTTTCCATACTGCCTTGGACTGAACCTTTAGGCTTTCACTTGGATGCCATTTCTCAGTGCTGACACCACATCAAATCAGCCAAACCAGGTATTTTTCAATACACGAGGTGCTGTTGTGCAGCCTGGGGAGAATTCCTTGTGCTCCCATTTTCCTCTGCACGCTGTGCATCCTTCACAATCAGCCATGGGCTGGTACGTGGCATTTTTGGAGAGGGAGAAGATGGGTTGTTACAGCAGACTTTGAGAAATGCCTCCCTCAGCGAGGAGCCTGGGTGCTGAAAAGGGGGATGGGACCCCTCAGGGCCTGCAGTGCCTCCTTTTCCACCCCTGCATTGCTCTTGGTGACACCACTGCGAACCCAAACCATGCAATCCTCCCTCGTGTGGAGGCAAAAATCCCTCCCAATTGGCTTTTCTGCTGGCTTGGAACATGGGGGTTGTGTCTGGGGGAGGAACAGGGGGGGAAATAGATGGTTAGCAGGAAATGTGATGCAAGAAGAGGGTCATGAGGCTGCTGGTCCTGAGGTCCTGAGCAGCAGTGCCCTCCCGAGGGTTGGGGCTGCAGCTTTTGCTCAGCTCAGGTGCTGCCTCCTCCTCTGTCTCCTCATGTTTGGGCCTGCCACAGGTTTAAAACTCAGTGTTAGTTCCAGGGAAGGAATGCACAGGGCTCTGCTGCTGCTCATCCTGAGGAGGGGAGAGTTTGGGGAAGGGAGGGCTGGAGGAGGAATCAGATCAGGAGCTGCTTGGGGGAGAAGCTGGGCACGGGTCATGCTGAGGTTTTGGAGTCTCTCTGTTGCCCTGACACGCTCCCGTGGGGTTGGCTCTGGGTGTGAAGCGCCGTGAGGTGTGAAACTCGACCTGGTGGAGTATGCGGGGCCAGCCCTGCCCCGGCCCCACAAGAAATAGGGCAGATTTGTTGGGCTTTCTCCACACTGTGGCCGTTCCCACGGCAGAAACCAAACCTTATGCATTCCAACTCTTCCTATCATTTGGGAAGATGCTGTTTTGGGGTGTTTTGGGATGCTGGAGAGGGGAATGTGGGTGAACACGGCTCATCTGTGCGGCTTTCCCGACAGCCGTGACGTCTCCGGCCGTGGCTCTGGTGCTGGCTCTGCGGGTTTTGGCACCAGCTCTTCCCAAGGCTGTTTCCAGGGGCACATCCTGTGTGACACAGCCCTGGCTGTGCTGCAGGGATGTTCCCGTGGCTGGGAGGGGGAAGAGGAAGCGGCTCAGACCCCGGGTGTTGCTGCTCTGTCCCCGAGCACGTCCCCAGCAGCAGTCGTGCCCCCACGGCTGCGTGAGGTTATGGGTTCAGGGTCGGTGCTTTGGGGTGTTCATGCTCTGCTCCTTTCTCTGCTCGTCCCTGCAGCCTGGGCCCTGCCAGCCCAAGGACAAATAGAGGCTGCAAGTGTCAGAAATTAAGTGGGAAATGGGTTAGGAAAATAGTGAAATGAGAAAGGTGACTTCCAGGACTTGACACGAGTGGAATGGCTTCAAACTCACAGAGAGCAGGGTTAGATGGGATATTGGGAAGGAATTCCTCCCTGGGAGGGTGGGGAGGCCCTGGCACAGGGTGCCCAGAGAAGCTGTGGCTGCCCCTGGATCCCTGGCAGTGGCCAAGGCCGGGTTGGATGGGGCTGGGAGCAGCCTGAGATGGTGGAAGATGTCTCTGCCCGTGGCAGGGGTGGGATGAGGTGATTTTAAGGTCCCTTCCAACCCAAACCACTCTGATCCTGTGGAACACTGAGTGCTCAGGCAGGAAACATCTCCTGCCCTGGTTCTTGCCCAGTTGCTTTTGGAGACCACTGTCCTCAGACCAAACCTGGAGATGTGAAGCCGCCACATCCTCAGAGCCCCCAGGTGCAGGCAGAGCCCTCCCAGCTCCCTGGGTTTGTTCCACGTGGTTTATGGGGTCACACGGAGCTGGTGGTGGCTCAGTGCTGGGGTCCCCATGGGTGTAGGGTGTGTCCTGCCCATCCCCACTGCTCCCCGTGCCAGGAACTATTCCCAGGCACCGGTGTGTGCCCGATGCTTCCTGTGATTCCCCAGGGAATTCCTCCTGCAGTGGCAGCTGCTGACCATTTGTGTGGCCCTTTATTTTCTTTCCTCCCACCCCCAGTTCACTCTTTTTTTTTTTTTGTCGATTGCTGAGCGATGCTTCAAGTTTTCCATGAGGTTTTCACAATCCTGTGATGCCATTTCCTCGTGCTGGGGGGGTCGGGATTGCCTCTCCTGGTGATGTGTGCAATGCACTTGAGCTCCTCACGCTGTGAACACCCAGCTCGCCTTGGCCACGGAATGGGAATTACCTGGTGCCACACCACTGGAGCCCTTTCCCAGGACTGACATCCCACTTTTGGGATCTGAGCTTGCATCTTGGTAATCCTTTTGTCTTCTGGGCTGCTGTGGGGTGTTTTTCCACCCCCACTTTGTTCGGACAGCCCTTGAGGATGCAGGGAAGGTGCCTCTTGTAGGATCGCAGAGAGACTAAACATCAGTGGCCTGTGAGCTGCTGCCAGATGTCTCTTTCCCAGACCATTGCTTGGCAGAGGTTTCCCAAACCAGCTGATTCCAGCTCTTTGATCCGCAGGAGCACTCTGAGAAGTCCCTGGTTCTCAGCGTGGAGCTGTGTCCCTCATCCTGTCCCTCATCCTGTATCCCCCCCCAGTCCCGGGGCCGGGTGCTCCCACCCTGGCAGGGACAGCAGGACCTGTCGTGTCCCTGTTCCACCTCATCTGGGGATCAGTGGGACACTGGAGAGCCCAGTTTGGAGCAGGGCTCTGGTTCCTGTGAGAGTAGAGCTGGCTGATGGCCAGCAGGGCTAGTGGGGTCGGGGAGAGCAGTGCCCGGGAATGCCCCCACTGGAGCTCACCCCGTGGGGCCGGGGACACACGGGGTGTGCCTGGCTGCCTGTGGCACCCCCTGCCCACCCAGGACGGGGCCCATGGCGAGCTGGGGAGTGTGGGATGAGAGCAGGCTTGGCTCAGGCTCCTCTCTCCTCCGTGGCAGGCTGCTGCTCGTGCTGTTCCTGCCTGGCCTCGCCGGGGCTGCCGCCGCTCTCACAAAGAGTCTCTTGTGATTGTGCCACCGCGCTCGGCCACGCTGGGAAGCCTTTAGCTGAACTCCTTTCTTTTTCCCCCCCTCTTTTCCCTTCGAGTGGTATCAAAAGCTGGCTGCTCTGCTCTGGATGACAGGCCTGGCTGCTGGCGGCGTGGATTAGGGCAGCTCTCTCTTGCTGCACCACGAAGGAGCCGTGTGGTTTTAGGCTGAACCTTTGTCAATCAAGCAGAGCAAATCCCGGAATCCCAGGGTGGGTCAGGCTGGAGGGGACCACAGAGAGTCCCTGGTGCCACCTCCCTGCTCCAGCAGGGCCATCCCAGAGCACAGGGCACAGCAGTGTGTGCACACAGCTCTGGAATATCCCCAGGGAGGAGACCCCACAGCCTCTCTGGGCTCTGCTCAGGGCTGGGCACTGAAGTTCAGCCTCCTGTCCAGGTGGAACTTTCTGGGCATCAGTTCCTGCCCGTTCCTCTTGTCTCATTCAACAAATCCTCTTGAAAAGAGGGGAAAACTCCTCCACTGCACTGTGGGGATCAGAGGAGAAGCAAAGCGTGGCACACCTTATTACCTGCTGGCACTTGGCTTGAGGCTGTGGTTTTTTGGCAGCGATTTCTCCAAGCTTTTTCCAGCTGGGAAGTGACATGTCCTGCTTGCAGGCTGTGACACCTGGGGCCCTCTCCTGCAGCAGCCAGATCTCTGGGGTCACCCTGTCTGCGTGGTGTAAAACCCTCTGGTGCTGCACCAGCAGCTCTTTTTTGGGCAAAGCCCTCTGCTTCCCGGGAATCCTGCTGAGCAGGGACATTCCCCTCTCCCTGGGATCCCCTGCAGCCCGCAGCACTGTTAATTGGTCCAATTAGGATATTATCTTAGGAGTTTCCTGTTGATGAAGCAGCTCTGGTGAGCTGTTGGTACAAAGCTGCTTTTCAAAGGCTGCCCATCCCTGGGGGTGTTATCCTCGTTTATTTTCCCTGCATTATCCTGTTAATGGACAGCTCGGGATGGGGACAGGGGGCTCCCACAGCCTGCCTCGCTCCAGACTCACTGCCCAGACATTCCTGGGCTCCTAGGAAAGCAGCAAACTGATAAGATAAGTTAGGGGGTGGAGATAAATGTGGATAAACGTGCCCTGTGCTGGTGTGGGGAGCCTGGGCTGGATACCCCACTTGGGCTCTGTGCCCCAGTCCTGGCTCCAGGGCCTGGGAAGCTGTGATCCCTCTCTGCCTGTGGCACAGGGGTCAGGGAGAAGTGGGATACAACAGCTTCCCACCTCATAAAAGACACCGAAATTCTTCGCCCTGCATCCACTCCAACCTTTTTCTTTTTCCCTTTCTGTCACAAACACTTAAAAATAATCTTGGAAGGGGAGAAACAATGGATGAATTGTTGCTGGGGGATTTTTTTTTTTCCCTTCATTTTTCTTCCCGAGCTGGCTGAGCTCATTGCTGAGAGCGAGACTTGGCCTCCCCGTGCTCTGCCATGTTTTGTGTCTGTCTGCATCTCCCCTGCCCTGTCTGCCCGTCTCCCCGGGATCCTGGATGGCCCCTCCTGGGAAGGAGCCCTGTTTGGAGCTGGGATGGAAACCTCGGCTGCAGGGAGGGTTTGTGGGAGCCTCCCCATGCTGACCTCTTGTCCCTGCCTGGCTGGGGAGAAGGGTGCTCTGCCAGGAGAGCTTGGCACTGGAATCTGCAGACCATCTTCTGGTGTGTCCCTCCCGCAGAGCTGCTGCACTTTTACCCTTTTCCCATCCCTTTTCCAGAGCTGGGGCTGCTTTCCTTGGCAAGAGCAGTGTGACAACCCGTGCTGTATCCCCATCCTGCAAAATCCAGGGAACCTCAAAACCTGGAGCCCTGCCAGCTGGGCTTCTCCTTGTCTCTGGTGGCATCCCCTGGGTCTGCCCCACTCTCTGTTCTGTGCTTTTCTGTGTGTGCAGTGCTCTGGAGGAGCCCTCAGCCTCAGGCTGGGTTTCTGTGGATCTGGATCTGCTCTCCCAAACTGCCTCCCGTGGTTACAGCCAGAGCTGGGCTTGTTTTCCTTGGAGGGAGGTTTTCAGCTGCTCTTCCCCCAGGCTCGTGCCCAGGAAAGCTGATGAGCTGGTGTTGGCTGCTGCCTCCTCCAGAGCTGTGATGTGGCAGCTGGGCTGGGGGGGATCCATGGGATCCACCCCCCCTTCCTTCTCCTTCCCCACCTTCTCCTCTTCCTGTGCGTGCCAGAGGGTGCTCCAGGCACTCTGCGACCTCTTTTCCTCCTTCCAGCAAGAAAAAAGAGCATTTTGTGACTGCCAGGCTGAATGGTGCCAGCCCAGGCAGGTCTGGCCTCCCTGGGGAGCTACTGGTGCCACCGGGTTGGGCTGGAGCAGAGGGTGCCCACGCTGAGCAGCTGCCCTGCAGCCCAGCAGAAGGAAATGGAGATGGTCTGGGCTGGAGTTCTGGATGGATTTGGTGGGATCACTTGGCTGGGAAGGGATCTGGCCAGAGGCACAGCCCAGGCACGTGCTGCTGGGAGAGGCACAGCCTGCACCGTGCATGCCTTGGAGGCTCACGGTGCTCTGGGGGCAAGGGATCCTCAGCTGGGGCTCCAGCAGAGGCAGAGAAAGCTTCCAGTGCCTCCAGGACTGCTTCCAGTGCCTCCAGGATCGCTTCCAGTGCCTCCAGGATCACTTCCAGTGCCTCCAGGATTGCGCTGTTTAACCACAATCAGATGGGCAGCGTTTGTGCCTTGTTTTCCTCACCCTTCTCCAGTCCCAAGCCTTCCCGAGCTCTTCCCTGCAGGAAGAGCGTGGCCAGGGGCACCTCTCCACCACAGCACAACAGGAGGCTTTCAGAGAGTAGCAGGGATGTGCTGGCAGCCTGGACTTTCATGGCTTGAGGGAAGAGATCTTGGCATGCCTGGGGGAGCCGAGTCCTCGCTGGGGCTGCTGTGATGTCACCACAGTCCCTGCTCCGTGCCAGGCCTGGGGACATTTTCTTCCTTGCAAACTCCTCCCAGCTGTTTGGAGAAGCAGCTGTGAACACAGCCCGGTTGTGCTCAGTGCCACCCTGCTTCTGAGTTCTCTCCTTGTCACTCTGTTTGGTTTTCCTGTTGTCCTGGGGGAGTTTTTAATTGCTTCTCGAAATGCAGGGGAAAACACCTCCTTCCTCCTGTCCCCTCTGCTCCAAACCTCCATCATTTTATCCCAGTGCTTGAGATCCAGGGAAAAAGAAGTGTAACTACTGCACAGGCAGGGCTGATGAGACTTTCTAGGTGCTCAGGGCACTGCCTGGGCAGGTTGTCTCCAGTGCTCCCATAAAGGCTGAATTATTTAGGCAGGGAGCTCCAAAAGGAGACAGTCAGACCCATTTCAACTACCCTGGGGACCTGTGAGCTGCAGAAATCCTGGGAGAAGCTTCAGATCCATGCCCTAGGGAAACCAAGGGAGAGTTTGCATCTCCCTCCCCTTCCTTCCAAAGGAGGGAGGGGTTGGATATCTCTGGGCATGTTCTGTCCCCTCTCCTGCTTCCTCCCCTCCTGGGCAGCGTGGCCTCGTGTCCTGCTGGTCAATCCCTGCCTTTCATCACCTCTCTTGCAATTCCTTTTCCAGATGCAGATGCTGGACAAGTTCCCGATGGAAGGAGGCCAGAAGGACCCCAAGCAAAGGATCATCCCCTTCCTGCCAGGTAGGAGAGTGGGCTCCAGCAGAATCCCTGCTGCTTTTGGCACGGCAGGAGCGTTTTCCCAGCCTGGGTGTGAGCACACCCATATTTCAGCTCTTACCCGCCGAACCATCTGAGTTCTTGGCCTGCAGTGTGTCCTTTGAAACCTCTGCATCTGTTAGCAGCGTGCCCAGTGAGTGTTAAACCCCTCAGGGTTTCTCTGGCCCTCCAGAACTCTTGAGTGGAAGAACAAGAACCCCACAGGCACAGCACAGGGCTGAGGGTGGTGTGAGGCTGCCCAGGAACTGCTCCCACGCTGCTTTCCCTGCCCCGTGCAGCTCCAGGGGACACCCAGAGAGGAGGAAAGAACAATGGGATTCCAGCTGATGGACAGCCTCAGCTTCCCCCCGTGGTGTTTGGGGCTGACTGCTCCAAGACAGGATTTCTGTGGCATGACATGTCCAACACGAGGGGTTTTGTGTCCAAAGAACAGCTGGGGTAACCCGTGGCACTTTGTGGTGTGGGGGATTGCTGGTGGCTGCTGCTGTTGGGGCAAAAAAGAGCCCTAATACGCCTGGGGAGAACGAGCAGCCTGAGGGGAGTCTCTCTGACCACAGAGTTGTCTTCACCCCCAGCCCTGAGTAGCTAATGAGGAGATTTAGGAATGTCACGGTACCATAATCGCTTCCAGTGGCTGTCAGGTCTGTGTAGTGCAGCCCTTCGTGCTGTGCTCTGCCTCTTGGCTCTTCTAGAAACATAAAGGCCTTCGTGGGCTTTGCTTTTTTTTCCCGAGTGGTGTGAAAAAAAAAAAAAAATTAAAAAATCGCTTCCACCCCTTTGTGAACAAGAGAATCTGGTCTGGGTTTCTGCTTCTGGCTTGTCTTGGCATTGTAACACCAGCAAAAGCAAAGCTCACCTGATGCTACAGCAGGAAAGCCCTTGCTGTACGAGTGCTCCTGCCAGCAGGGACAGGTGGAAGCCAAATTGGCGAAGGGCATCACTTGGAAAAATTGGATTTATGCTTTGGCTGTGCTGCACTCGCAGAAAATTCCCACCAAAACGCTGCTGTTTCTGGAAGGGAAGCCTGGTCGGAGCTCTGCTGCTCACACTCACCAGTATTTGTTTCTCCGTGGTGTTGAAATAGTTTCCCTTCGCTCAGAAACCTGTCACTGGGATTTCCACTGCGGGGGAAAAAAGGGGGTGGGAATTGCTGGAAAATAAAGGCTGGGACAGCTTCAGGAGCCCTCTTGCTTCGGGGAAGCTGTGTTATTGGGAGTGGGAATCGTGGTGCCTTTGCTGCTCCTCCTGGAGCAGTCAGGAGCTGGGGGCTTTCCCTGGAGCAGCCCAGTGAGCCAGAACCTCCCCAGGGAGAGGCTGGGCAAGCTCTGCTTCTGAAAGAGGATTTCACCTGGGGCTAAGGGAAGGCTCTTTTAATATTTGCTGGCTGTACTGGAGCCTGATTCCTTTCTGGAGCAGTTCTTTGCCCTCCCAGTTTGGGATGACAATGAGTCTTTTACAGCTGAACCCCAAATTTCTCTCTCAGCCCAGGGTTGACATCCAGGGGAGCTCAGTCAAGCAGCCTGGGCCTTTTTTCTCGGCAGGAACGTGGTTCTATGTCCCGAGGCTTGCTGGGGGTTTGATTGTGTTCAGCTTCTGGGAATGCTGGAGCTTGTTCCCAACCCCATTTTGAGCAGCTGAATTTCATTACCAAGGGGGATTTGGCTGTGGTGGTTTCCTGCAAGGCCTCTCTGCTTTCTGGGAAGCCCCTTGCAGAGCAGCATCAGGCACTGCGGCCGCTGCAGTGCTCAAAAATGCCTCCTGCAACTCTGGCTTCCTGAGCAAACCCCAAAATGTCCCGAGATCGGGGTCACCACCACGACCTGAGGAGGTGCCACCGGGTTTGTGTGTCGGGCTGGTTTCCTGGAATGGGGAAGGGAGTTCGGGGATTACCCCACGCTGCAGCACGCAGCCCGCAGGAGCTCTTGTTTCGTGAGCGCTGGCTTTGAGGATCTCACTTATTTATGGGAAATTTCTGGAGGGTTTGGCCTCTTGAAGCGGGTCTTTGATGCTCTCAGAAGGAGCTTTTGTGAGTCCTTCAGCCCACTCAGCCCTTGTGGAGCGCAGTCACAGAGCCAGGCCCTCCGAAGCAGAGCAGCCACACTTGAGCTTTGGGGCCAGGGCTTGTCCCTCTCTGGGTGTGGGCACCACGTTCACCTGGGGACCTGCGAGCTGCAGA